>VFFE01007693.1:897997-911484 GCA_008921705.1 Burhinus oedicnemus | reverse complement strand
GCACCCAGCTGTGGGGACGGGATGGGATGGGATGGGATGGGATGGGATGGGATGGGATAGGATGGGCAGAACGTGGTCACCCCCAGGCAGGCAGACCAGCACCCACTGGCCGGGGGAGAGCAATGCTGGGGCTCACTTACATCCCGCCTTTGACTCGCACCGACAGCACATGGTTGTTGAAACCCTCTGCCTGGAGACTCCGCACTTCGTTGTTCAGCTCGATCTCCTTCCCCTCGAAACACTCCAGCCCATGCAGGAAGATGGAGGGCTCCGAGAAAAACTGCGGGATAGGGGAAGAGGCGTGAGGGGGGCAAGCGGGAGGAGCAAGCACCCATGGGTACAGAAGGGCTCCAAGGCTGGAGAGGCAGCACTGGGGGTACCCACGGGAGGGGAAAATGGAGGTTCCTGGGGGGTTTCTGCCCAGTGCTGGTGGCACTCACCACCGGGACCTTCTTCAAGGAGCGGATGGTGGTGGAGGAGAGGCAGCCCATGGCACTGAGCGTGGGGTACTCGCCCTCGGACAGCACGTGCTGGTCCCCCGCGAAGGCCTGCCCATCGAACAGTATCCAGCTGGCAGGGAGGAGCATGCCCGAGCTGATGCGGCCATCATGGTGGGCATCGGTCCCTCTTGCAGCACCCCTGTCCTACCCACCCTCCCGGGGAGCCCCCATGGGCACCTGTGGGGTTGCCGGCCAGGGTGATGTCCCTGTTCCCGTCCCCAGCTGGAGGCAGCGAGGCCCCAGGACACCCTACCTGCCCCCACGGACTCTGCAGGAGCGTGGGATGAAGGCAGCGGGCAGGGAGTCCTGGTCCTCCTCGAAGGCAATATGGTCCCCCAAGAAATCGGGCTCTGAGAAGAGCAGGATCTGGGGAGGGGGAGCGGAGTGGCTCAGTGAGGGGAGCAAAGCATTGTCACCACCCCGCAAGGGGCCACGTCCCCCAGCAGGGCACGTCCCCCTCCCCATCTGCTGCCCCTGACCTTGGAGACGAAATGGAGGTTGTGTTCCCCGACCTGGAAGCAGACAGAGTGGGGCTGGTTGGCATCTTACCCCAGCCCGGCCCCCACCAGCCCCGTATGTGGTGGCACTGGCAGGTCCCATGGTGAAGAAGGGTTGTCTGGTGCTCTCACCTGCAGGATGGGCTGCGCCGAGGCAATGCGGCAATCCACGGCACCCCAGTCTTCGCAGTTGCGGTACACCCCCTTCTCCAGGATGTACTGCTCGCCTGAGAAGTTGGTGCCCTCGTAGGCCACCCACCTGCCAGGAAAATGTGGGTGCTGGCTCAGCCCCACCCCCTCTCCTTCCCCCCCATTCCCCCTCTCCCCTGTCCTTGCACTCACACGCCACTCAGCACGTGGATGGACTGGGTGACGGTGCCATAGCCGGCCAGCTGCGTGTCGGGTAGTGCCTCGCTCAGCTCCACGCTTGGTCCCTCCTCGAAGTCCATGGCCTCGAAGAGGACCAGTGCCGGGTCAGAGAAATCCTACAGGGAGAAGGAGACCCCCCCCAGAGCCCCTCGGTCTGTCAGGGGGAAGGGGGTGTGGGGCAGGCTGCTCTCCAGGGACCCCAGGGAAGGTGGGAGCAGCTCTGGGCACCTAGATCTCTGCGTGTGATGGGTTTGAGGGACATCAGGCCATGCGCAGCTGCCTGACGTGGGTAGGGAAGGCTCCCTTTGGGGGATGAGAATGGGACTGGGGGCACTGTCTCTCCCTGCCCACACTGGTGGTCCCCAGGTGATGCCACCACCCCTGCCCTCACCGTCCGTATCAGCCGTAAGGACACCAGCTCCTTGCTGTAGCCACCCCACTGCTTCCAGTCCTGGTACTCCCCTTCCTCCAGCAGGTACTGGTGGCCGCGGAATCCCTCCTTCTCGTAGCCAACCCAGCTGTGGCACAGGAGATGCAGGCAGTGAGGTCTCCAGAGGATTTCCATGTGCCAGGACACGGAGACAACATCCACTCCACTCCAGTGCTGCCCTCACCCCCAAGCTGCCCACGGCCATCCCACAGCCCTGGACAGCTCTTCCAAACCTTTTCCCAGGGGTGACCGTCACCTTCCCAGCCTGCTCCAGCCAGGACTGCCCACCCTGCGCTGCTCACCAGCCACCCAGGATGTGCAGGGAGCCCACGGTGGGCAGTGCAGGCCCGGGCAGGCTCTTCAGGTCGTAGATGTCTCGGTTGATGGCAAAGCTGCGGCCCTGGAAACCCGCTGCCTCATAGATCAGCACCTGGGGACACAGTGGGGTGAGCGTGGTCCCACAGCCATCCCAGCCCCGCAGCCTCCCCGGGTACTGGCCCAGCACTCACCTGTGGCTCACCGGGTCTCTCCACGACAGGGCAGCCCTGGAAGGAGAAGGAGCCCCAGTGAGACTACGGTGGCAGGAGGGGACAGCGCGGGGAAATCTGATTCCCCCTCTTTAAAGCCTGAGCTGTTTTTTGGGTCATTTTCATTCAAGAACAAGCTATTTTGGACTTTGTTTCATTGCTTTCCTTCACCACTAACCCACAGGAGCACTTTCCAGAGCCACGCTTGGCACATTTCTACACTGAGATCTCACGGAAGTGAACCAGGAACTGCCAGGAGATGCTCTGGATATGACCGCGGCACCCCAGTAACCGTGCTCCAGCAACCGGCACTCACCAGCCTGATGGGGTGCATGGAGCAGATGGATGGGTCCTTTGCTCCCCAAGCCTTTAAATTCGGGTACCCGCCCGGCTCCAAAACATAGGGGTCATCGTCAAAGAAAGGCTTGGAGTAAACCAGCCACCTGGGGAAGAGGGAGAAAGCATCATGTGCCACTCCAGCCCAAGCTGGAGCCCACCCGGTGCCCACCCAGCCCCACGGTCCCACTCACAGGCCTGAGTGGACGATGATGGAGGCGGCGGTGAGCGCCTGGCCCTGCGTGCGGGTGTCCTCGGCCGAGTCAGTGAACGTCAGCTGAGCACCTTCGCCATTCTCCTCCGCAAACAGGCTGATCTCCGGGGTGCGGTAATCCTGGCATAGGGCAGAGCAGTGTTATGGGGGGTCTGGCACCCCCCCCCACCTTGATGGGTGCTGGGAGACATGGGGAGGAGCAGGAGACTTGGTGGGGGGGGTGTCCCTCCGCTTACCCGCACCACCCTCTTGAAGGAGCCGATGCGGAAGGGCCGGCTGCCGCGGGGCTGCCCGCTCTGCCCGTACGCCGTCCAGGGGTTGTCGATCTCCACGTCCCCCTCGGCCAGCACGCACTTGCGCCCATGAAACCGGGGCTTCTCGTACATCACCCACCTGGGAGCGGGGTGGGAGCAAAGTGGAGGGGAAATTCTGCTTTTACCCACAGTCTCACAGCCATCGGGAGCCTCAGGGCAGAGCATGGGTGGGGATGTCCTGCCACGGCCACGATGCTGGATCGCAGCCACAGTAATTAGCACTGGTGGGATGATCACTCCTGAACCCCAGGCTGGGACCTGGCCACCATCCCCGGCACAGGGAGTGCAGGAGCCCCGGCCAAGCCCTCCCTCCGCATCCTCACCGCGTGTCCTTGCCCTGCTGCTGTCCCCTACCCGCCTCGGATGACCCGGATGGAAATGGTGTGCGAGAGCTCCCAGGACGTGGCATCGGGGACGTCGCCCCAGATCTCCCGTTTCTGGCCTGCGAAGCCAGCCTCGGAGAAGAGGATGATCTGGGAGGAGGTGACACAGCAGAGAAGTGCTACCATACCGCACCGCACCATGCCCCGGCCAGCCCAGCCCGGCACCACCACATTCCCTGTACCTTGCCAGGTCTTGTGTTGATCTTCTCGAAGCCCTCCTTGTCCTCCTGCTGCGAACACCCGAGGGGATGGGCGCGTGAGGAGCACGAAGGGATGCCAGCTGCACCAGCCATCTCCCCGCAGCCCAAGGAAGCCCCAGCCACAGCCTCACGTCTGGTGTCTGCCAATCCCTCCCACCGCCCCAAGCAGCCACACCTTGAGCATTCCTGCACTGCTGGGGATCAGCCTCCCTGCCTGCCCTGACACCCTCCCATCACCCGCCCCGGGACCCTCCCATCATCCATGGTGGCACCCTCCCATCACTTGACCTGGTACCCTTCCGTCACCTGCCCTGGTACCCTCCTGTCACCCAGGATGGTAGCCTCCTATCACCCATCCTGGTACCCTTTGATCACCCATGCCAATACCCTCCATCACCCACCCTTGTACCCTCTCATCACCCATCCCAGTACCCTCTCATCACCCATCCCAGTACCCTCCCATTGCGCCAGGGGCTTTCACCCCATGGCCTCTCTGATGGGAAGCACAAGCCATGTGCTGGGAAAGATGCTCCAGGGTTCAGACCCCACCACCTCCCCACGTGCCCAGGAGGGCAGACCATCTCCCTAGGCACGACGTGGGATTCACTCACCAGGACATCAGTGAGGCACAGGGCCATGGTGCTCTCTGGCTCTTCGGTGACAGGAGGGATGTGACCAGGACTCAGGGCTTCCAGCACAGTCATCTCAGGGCCAGGGTGGTCACCAGGACCCAGCCCATTGTTATCCCTGGGGGTGGGTGAGCCCGTGCCCACGCTGTCCCTGCCGGGCAGGTCAAGCAGGGCGGTGGTGGGAGAGATGAAGCGGCTGTAGAGCATGCTGTTGTCCAGGCGTGAGTAGGGCTTCCCCTCGTCAGCTGCGGCCGCCCGGTGCTCCAAGAAGTGGGAGAGCAGCGCCATGCCCTTAAGGACGTTCCCTCGGAAGAGCATGCTCCGCTCGGCCAAGCCCCCGGCCATGGGTTTAGTCTTTTCCTCCTCTCCTACCTGTCCTGGTGTCCCCGGGAGCGAGCCCACCTCCACCCAGCCATCACTAGCCACACTGCCCGCAGGCACCCCATTGTGAGACCCCACTGGCCTCCGCTCATCAGGGCTCAGGTAGGGGTTCTCAATCTCCACCTCCTCCTCAGGGCTCTCCTCCTGCCGCCGCACCGGGCCCCGTGTCAGCAGCTCGTGCAGGGCCTTGGGCAGGGAGATGGGGGCGCGGGGGGCCACACGGTCTTCATGGATGGGGGGCAGAGCAGTACAGCGGCCCAGCGATGATGGCCGGGGCTGGCGTGGGGCCTTGGGTGCCTTCCGCATCTCAGAGGGCTCCATGTTGCGTAGCGTGTCCACAAAGATCTCCATGTCCACCAGCAGCTCAGGGTCTTCCTCGGTCACATCTGGGGGGCTCTCGGCCAGCGGGTCATGGGCTGGGGGCTCGGTGGGGGGCTCTGGGCTGCTCTCGGGCTCTTGGGCTGTGCTCTGGGCATCCCCTGTTGTCTCTCCCCCCTTCAAATGAACCTCAGCCTTTGGAGATGCTGGTCCTTCAGATGAAGGCTCTGGACCATCGTTCACCTCTGAGGAGGGGTTTTCAGGGGTGCCGGCAGCTCCTGGGGGGCTCTCTGTCCTCGGTGGTGTGACTGAAATGGTGCCGTCCCCATCTGCCGTGCTTCCCTCTCCTGCACCAGCCAGATCAGCCTGGCCACCAGCATCCTCCAAGGGACACTGCGGCGAGCTGGTTATACTGGTTTGTGGGTCCCCGGGCCTGTCGCTTTCTCTTGGGGTTGCATTTGCCTGTGCGGCTTCAGCTTGTGGCAAGCATTTCTCCCCAGGGGATCCCTCGTCCAGGAGCCCGGTGGCTTCCACGCTGCCTGGCAAGCTCTTGCTGCCTGCTGTGGCCCCAGCAAAGCTGCTGTCATCCTGTCGGTGGCTCTCCCGCTGCGGGGGGGCCATTGTGGCACCAGCAGCATCGTGCATCCCGTTTCGGGCTTCCCTTCCCTCTGCCAGCCCCATCTCAGGCCTGGCTGTGTCCCTGCCCGTCCGGAGCACGGTGACGTGCCTGGCCCTGGGCAGGGCAGAGACGCAGCCGGGCTCAGCCCTGCATGGGGTACCGGGACCCTCAGCGGGACCCTCCGTGGGGCGCTCGGCGGTTCGGGTGGGGAGGAGGGTGCCATGCACGTAGCTCTCCCTGTGCACAGGCACCTCATGGGGGGCACTCACCGGCGGGGGGATGCCACCACCACCCCCGCCGGCCACCGCCTTCCCCCTCTCATCCTGCCGCCGGGGCTTCTGCGCAGGGGAATACACCTGTGAGAAGATGGGGCCATGCGCGGTGAAGTCCTTGAGGACGTTGACAGAGGATGAGCGTTCCCGGTGTGTCACGGTGGTGGGGCCGGCCGCCGTCTTCTCCACGATCTCCCTCTCCCAGGCCTGCAGCAGGAGGGAGACGCGGGAGGGACTCCCCTCCCGGCCCCGCGTGCTCCCCGTGCTCTCCAGCTTCCGTGACACCAGTGAGACCTTCTGGAAGCGGGACCTGCCTTCAGGCCCCGGTGTGCTCGGCACCGCTTGCTTCATGCTCAGCTCCACACTGGAGACGAAGCCCCTGGACTTGGCATGCCGGAATGGCGAATCCATGCCAGGGGGCCGGGGAGGGGGCTGCCACGACCCCGTAACACCCTGCGCTGCCGGGCTCAGCCCCTGCAGCTGCTGCACTGGGGCTGGCAGAGCTGCAGGGAGAAAAGGAGACACTGGGAGAGCTGAGCAGAAACCATCCTGCAGGGACCAGCCCTGGACCCCGAGCCAGACCCTAAAACCCCCTAGATCTCCCTCTGATCCTGCAGGACATTTTGGGGAGGGTGCCATGAGCAGAGGAGGTGGCTTTGGGGCTCTCTGCAGTTCTCAAGGCGCTCTTGTCATCCCTCCTGGCACGTGCAGGACACGGTGGGCACTGTGGGCCCCTCTGCCTGCCCGCACCAATGCTTCTGCCTCCAGCAGAGATGGTGGGGAGCTCTGCCGTGCCGCCAAGGTGGGCTCTGGCAGACCCCGGCGTGCTGGCACAGCGCAGGTGAGTGTGCAGGATCCGGCCGAGCCATGCCGTGCCCCGAGTTGTGCCGTGCCCCGAGCTGCGGGATGAGTCAGGCGGGCGGCAGGGCTGCGCCGAGTCAGCAAATGCAGCAAACAAACAAGCTCAAAAAGCAACAGGGAAGCTGCTCCGTGGGGGAAAAGGGCCTGGCCAGGGCTGGGACCGGGGCTGGGGCAGCTGTGGGGTTTGCAGGAGGAGGCGGGGACCTGAGCAGCATCTTCCCTTGACCCTTCCCTATTGCTGTTCAGCAAAGGTGACATGGCTCTGTCCACCTCTGCAGCCCCATCGGCAGGAGAAAACGAGCTGCACTAATCACCCGGCGCTTGCCCCCTGGTCCAAGCTGGTCCCCAGCACCCAGCTCCCGCACCCTTGTGTTCCGTGCTGCAAAGCGGGCATCACTGCAGTCCCCGGGGTGCAGGGCAGGGGACAGGGCCACCCGTGCCGCATCGGCTAGAGGAGGGGGCATGCCGACGGAGGCGTCGCTGTGACTGTGTCCCTGCCCCAGAAGGGTTTTATTGCTGGGTTTGGGAAGCAGCTGACACAGCAGGTGCTGGGGAGGGAGCCAGGAGTGTGCCGGCATCTCGGCATCTCCCAATTAGAAGCTGTTCGGTGTCACCGCCCGGCTATGGGGACAGCAGCAGGGATGGGGCTTTGGGGTCAGCCCAAGGACGGGCTGAGCTTGGGGTCTCCCACCTGGGGACAGGGACACCTCCCTGCAGAGCCCCCAGGGCTGCTTTCCCCAGGGGATGCCTTGGGAGAGGGCCTCATCCTGCACCACCTGGGGCTGGGCTCCCTCCAACGGCTGCAGGATGGGCTTTACCGGTCCCCAAGAGGGGTCGGGGAGGCCGGGGGCAGGCAGAGAAGGGCTGGGTGCAGGCAGCTGCCTGCCCCTTCTGCCAGCCCGCCACGCGCCCTCTGCGTCTGGCTCTCCCCGGCCCGGCAGGTCTTTCCGGTACAGATAGGAAGAGTTTGTGTCATTTTCTAGGAGGCGATGAGACCTCGTCTGGGACAGCCAGCACCGCTCGAGGCTGGGACCAGCCTGGGTGGGGCCACACAGCTGTGTGGGCAAAGCCACAGCTGCATGGGCAAAGCCACAGCTGTATTGATTGGCAAAGCCACAGCTGCATCCCCAGGGTCACAGCACCCGCCAGCGGAAGAGGGATGGGTGCACTCGGCATTGCGGAGCCAAAGCTGCTTAAATGTGCTGGGGACCAGCCAGGGGTCAGAGCAAAGAGCCAAGAGCAGGGTCAAGCTGGAGGGAGCCCCCGCGCCCTGAGCCAGGGGCTCTGTGGTGGCACACGGGGATCCCCGCACTGGGGAGGCTCCTGCCAGGAGCAGCGGTGCCAGGGCAGTGAGGTTTGCACAGGGATGCGGCCCCTTCTCTTCCCTGTAATGTTGCCATCCCGCCGGAGCCGCCTGGCACCTGGTTGCAACCCTGGGCTTGCTTCAGTGCTGGTTTCTCAAGTGCTTGCTGGCGGTGCCCGGCCCCGTTGTGCCTGTGGCCCCAGGGTGGCCCCAGGACAAGGACACTGGTCTCCAAGCAGCACCGGAGTGCTGGGGGGAGGCGGGAGCTGCTGACTCAGCATCACGGCTGCCTCTCACCCAGAGCTGGATTTCCAAAGATCTCCAGGTCTGTCTTTCCCATCCCACCCCTGCAGCCGGATCCGGCACCTACTGCCACCCTGGGCTGCCCGGTGCCCCACCGGCCCTGGGAAAGGAGCTCACCCTGGAGCCCTGTTCTGCCCCAGCACCCCATTTTTTGCTAAAATATTTCCTACTGCCATGGTGGGTCAAGGACACAAGGACATGAGGACACGAGGACACAAGGATAAGAACCTGCAGCCTCCCAGGTGCTCCTGCTGGCCATCCCTGCCCGCCAGGACATGTCATGCTGAATCCCAGCAGTATTGCCACACCAGGGCAGCCAGCACAGCTAATTAATCCCCCCTGGCCAAGCCAAGCCAACCCACTCAGCTCGTTTGATGTCTCCCGTCATCCCAAAGGGTCACCCAGCACCCAGCCCAGGTCTCCCAGCACCCAAGTAAAAGGCGCAAGGTGCCGTTTAATATTCAGAAGAGATGGAGGGGCCAAGGGCAGCGGCTGTGGCTGCCTTTGAGCCGGTGACCACGGATTAAGCTGAGCCTCCAGCCACGCCGGGCTGAGCCCCGTCGCCGCGGGGTGAGAGCGGACCTGCCGCCTTCAGGAAAATCAAGGATTTGGTTTGGGCGGCTGCTGCGCAGGCTGGGGTTCATAACGAGGGCAGGGGAACCGCCATCTCCCCCCGCTGCCCCTGCCTCCCCACCACCCGGCTGTGTCACTGTCAGCCACATGCCCTGCGGAGAGGAGGGGGACAGGGGTGATGGTGGAGCCCCGCTGTGCCCCCAGCCCAGGTCACAATGCCACCAGAGGTGGAGGAGTTCCAGCTTGCTCTGGTGGCTCTGGGGATGGACTTTGGCGGCAGGAGCCAGCTTACAACCCCAGCAGCCCCCCAGATTTGGGGACTGAAGTTGAAAGGGGCAGAGCCAGGCTCAGCCCCCACCTCCCAGCTTCGTTCCCCCTCCCTGGGCAGCGCTGATCCTGGGGGAGCAGGGACCCATCCCAACACCGGCCAAGCCGGGGCATGAGTCCAAGCGCTGGGCAGCCCCCATGGGTGGCAGGAGGGATGGGAGCACCGGTGCCCTCTGGCTCCCAGCACCGCGAAGCCTCCCTCCCCGCAAGCACCCGTGCAAGCCGGGCTAGCCCAGGCGGCACCCTGTGCCCGGGGGCCCCCCACCCTGCACCCCCACATACCTGCCGGCCGAGGGTCCCACCGTGCCGCCCGGCTAGCAAGCGGGGTGCCGTGCCGAGTGGGGCAGGGGGTGCTGCTCCCTGCACGCCGCGGCTGGGCGGACCGGCAGAGTCACCCGCCGAGCACCCAGCCCTCGCCGAGCACCCAGCCCTGAGCACCCAGCCCTGGCGCAGCAGAGGTTTGGCATTCCTCAGGTGCTGACAGCCGGGGAGCCGGTCAGGCTGGTTCCCCTGCACCCAGCTACTCCGTTTCCTCCGACTCAGCAGCGCCAGGAGGGAGCCCGGCCGGCCTGGGTGACTCTGTGCCCCCCGGACCCTTGCCCAGTCACCTCCTGCCCACCACCCAACTCGCTGAGGGTGATGGTAACCTCAGAGGGGATCTCAGTGACCAGCTTTGTCACCGCACCTCCAGCCAGCTGGGGCATCCTGTTGGCCAGGCTTGGCCGGGCCACGGGGCTGGTGGGGTCCTGGCACACTGTGGCTGAGGGTCCCCAGGGCCGCGATGACACCCGGATTCGTCAGTTCCATGGGGGTCCCATGCAGAGCCCCTGGCCCTGCAGCGTGTCCCCAGGAAGCTCCCAGTTCTGGGAGGTCTCCCAGGTCTCGGAGAGCTGGAGCTCTTGAGGGGCCTTGCGCTGGCTTGGGGACAGAGTGGGTGTCACAGTAGCCCTGGGCCACTGTGGGATACCTGACCCCAGGGCGTAGGGCCCTTGCCTGGCAGGGCTCGGAGCGACAGCAGAGCCAGCACCCGCCCTGTATCCTCACCCTGCACCTCCCGCTCCTCCCCAGCACCCACAGGTGCCCCACCACGGTGCCAGCATCACCCTGGGGCCACCACACCCAGCTGCCGGCCCAGCCCGGGAGCCTCCTCGGCCACTGCCAGCCCAGTGCAAGTGGCCGTAGTTCAGTGCCGGTTGGGGTGCCCAGGGCCACCCAGCTCTGGGTGCCACTGCTTATGTGCTGGGGAAACTGAGGCACAGCAGAGCTCCCTCCGCACCTTGGCCAGCAGTGCCGGGGTCAAGCCGGGGATGGGGAGCTGGTGGCTCAGCTGTCATCTCCTCACTGCCGAGCTGGCTTTGCCGTCCTGGAGAAGTGCTGGGTCATGGCGGGGGCTGGAGCGGGTCAGCTGGACTCTGCCCTGTCCCTCCCTGCTGCAGCCAGCGGGACGCAGTTGCGAAACCCCCCCGGGAGAAGCCATGCACCAGTGAGGACATCCATAGGGATCATGTCCTCAATCCCACCTGGGAAAGGGTCTGTGAAGTCCCCCTGTGCCGGTCCCTATCGTGGGGATCAGCCCGGTTGAGCCCCAGAGCCACAGGGAGGGGGAGCTCCAGGGAGCCCTGCCAGCTCCTGGCTCAGGGAGCTGTGGTGGCAGGGCACTGAGCCACGCTGCCCACCAGCACCGGAGGAAGCGGCTCCATCCCATGTCCCATGCCCTTCCAAGGGACACCCACAGAGATGTGTCCCGGGGACCCTCTCTCCCTGGGGAGCTGCACTGGGCTGGGGCTGGGCCCTGCAGAGGCAGAAATGTTTATTGAACAAAATCACGGGAGAGATGCCACTCTCCGTCCCCAACCTCAGCAGCAGGCAAGGACAGCCAGGGCCATCGTGTCCTTTGGGTGTCAGCAGGATGCTTGGGGTGCCAGCAGGATGCAGGGAGCAGCACCCAGAGGTATCAGAGATGGAGATGCCCACCCTGGCATGGCACCCCCTGAGAGAGCCCTGGGAGGGTTTGGTGGAGTCACCAAGCCGGGGACAGCAGTGACAGGCAGAGCTGTGTCCCCGCGGTGCCATGGTGGTGACACGCTGGGAGCTTGGGGTGCACCTGCCATGGGGGGGGCGCTGAGAAATTAAAAGTTTTTCCATGGAAAGAGGGGTTTGTCGCACCCCGAGTGCAGCCCTGGGGCAGGAATGCTGCAGGTGGGGACACAGACATGACTTGGGACATGGGACTGGCCGGGGAGATGTCCTCCCCGAGGGCTGTGGGGACAGAGGGCTGCTCAGTGCTTTGGGGGGGACCCTCCTCTGTCCTTGTCCCCAAGGCTGGGGCAGTGTTGATGGAGCTGGAGGTTGCAGTGAATGATGGTGGTGGCTCCTCCTGGCCCTGAGGGTCCGGGGCTGGGGGACAGCCCCCACCCACACAGCCCTTGGGGCTGTCCCAGCTCAGACAGACCCTGCCGGGGGACATTGCTGCTGCCTGGGGACACCATGGCATGTCCCCATATCCACCCCTGCCCATCCAGGCAGCCCCTTCCCCACCTCCCCCAGCACGAAGCCCTGCAGGAGCACCATAGGCCAAGCAGGATGGCTCCCTCCTTCCTCCTCCTCCCTCAGCACTGGCCACCTGGCATCCAGGCTGGAGCACCCACCAGCCTGGGCGAGGTGGCCACGGGAAGCCAGAGGACCGGGGCATGGGTGGCAGCGCTGGTGCAGGCACCGGTGGAGCTGGAGATGGATGCGCTGGGAGAAACGGCCGTGGCACTGGTGGCACTGGAAGGGCTTCTCACCCGAGTGCAGCCGCCGGTGGGTCTTCAGGTTGCTGCTGCTGCTGAAGCACTTGTGGCATGTCTGCAGGGGCGACAGGATGGGTGCTGCACCCTGGTTTGAGACCCACCCACCCTCCTGGCATCCAGCAGGTACCTACCGGGCACTGGTGGGGCTTCTCACCGGTGTGCACCAGCTGGTGCTTCTGCAGGTGTGCCAGCTGCGTGAAGCGCTTCTCGCAGACGGGGCACTGGAAGGGCCGCTCGCCGCTGTGCACCCTCAGGTGGACCTGCCGGGGGGGGCACCGGGCTACGGGGGGGCACCCAGGGAACCCGGGTGTCCGAGCTGCCCCAGCTCCCACTTTCTGGGAGCATTCCGCAGCCTCCGGGGCACAGCTGGAGCACAGGGGCTGGGGGTGGGGGGTAAATCCACAGCCCATCTCCGAGTGCTTCATGCACTCGGGGGCCACTTTGCCGGGGGGAAACTGAGGCACGGGGAGACCTGGCTGCACAGCTGGGACGAGCCACTGCTGCCCCTTGTCCCCAGCATGGGCTGTCCCTAAGGATGCAGGAGGGGTGCGCTGCCAGGCCGGTGGGGAGATAGTGGGTGCCGGGGCACCCTGGGTACCTTGAGGTTGGAGAGCTGCCCGAAGCTCTTGGCGCAGACGTTGCACTCGTACTTGCTTCTGCCAACGTCCTTCCCCGGCGGGTACAGCCTGGCACCGGTGGGTGGCTTGGCCACGCCGCAGCTGGGCACCTCTGGCTGTGGGGCAGAGTGGGGCATCCTCCCCCCCAGCGGCGGGCACCCACCTGCCCCGCAGCAGGGGAAGGGCCCTTTGAGGAGAGGGAGAAATCCCACCGGTGCCTTCGAGAGCCCAGGAGCGCCCTGCCCGAAGGGCAGGAGGGTCCCGCATGGCCACAGGCAGGGTGGCAGCTGGAGGAGGGCACCGCCACAGCGCTGCAAAGGTGACACTGGGGTCCCCATGTTACCCAGCACAGGCTGTGGGGCCAGCAGGAGCAGGGGGCAGTGGGTGCCGCAGAGAGGGAGGCATTGCTGGGGCAGAAGGAGGGGGCACAGGTGGGACCTCAGCTCCCTGGGCAGCAGAGGGGGTGGCCAGGCCCCCGCCAGCACCGGCTCTGCTCGGCCAAAGGGCTCCTTCCTCCAGCCCTCCGCAGCTCCCTGCAGCTCTTCGGCCTCGGCTCTGATCTCCTCTTTCCCCTCCATGCTGCCAGCGGGGACATCTTCGGTGCCAAGCGGCCACGATGACGAAGGGGTCATGTCCAGCCCCACAGGAGTCCCGCAGCTGGTGGCCCTGGTGGCATTTGGGGCTGTGGGCAGAGGAGCAGCCAAGGGGTCAGCGGGGGGGGG
>VFFE01007693.1:860996-874591 GCA_008921705.1 Burhinus oedicnemus | reverse complement strand
CACCGGGGGGAGGGAGCGAGCGGGGCAGCCCCTCGGGAGGGTGGGGGGGTTGTGTCCTTCCACCGGGTGTCTCCCGCCGGCCGCTCGCGGAGCCGGGGGAGGCCTGAGGGGCGCCCCGTCCCCGGAGGGCCTGCCTGTGGGCCGGGTGTCCTTCCCCTCCCCTTCTCCGTGTCTGTTCGCTGGCGGCGGTGGGTGGCGGCCAGGCTGTCGGTGGGGAGAGCTGCCTCCCGCAGAGGGAGCGGCCGGGGGGGTGTAAAGCCTCCTCTGGGTGCACCCACCCGGCTGGGTTGAGCCGGTAACGGCCTTTCTGGTGCCCTGTCCCTGCCTTATAGACAAGCGGCTTCTTTGTGAGGATTATTTTTTAAGATGACTGTGTGAAATCATACGTAAAGGATTGATTGCTGTTAATGGCCAAAGGTAATATCGGAAGAAGATGGGTTTTCAGCCTGAGCTATTCAAGAGGAGCATTAAGAGCGTTAGTAACAGAGCCCGAGGTTCAGCGGTTCCTTGCCTTAATGTTTTGTGGCTGCATCTGTGGCTAGATGACCTTCCTGAGGGAAGAGGCAGAGAAAGCCTATACAGAAAATTAATGCCATCAGTGTAATTTGAATCTGCTTTGGTCCCTAGATGGGAACCAGGTGGCTGGATCTGGACTGTTGCCCTCACAGCTCTCTCTTCATAGCTGCTTTGCCCACAGGTCTCGGGGTTCCCAGCTGAGAGAATTGAAGATTAATGTGGAAGTTCAGCAAACTCGTGTATCTTGTTAGCTCAAACCACGTCTTAGTATTTGATGTGTAGATAGTGTGGTAAAAATCCCAATATTTTTACAGCTCCAGAGGCTAAAGTTCTCTGCTTGTGAAGGAAAAGAAATCAGTGGTGACACAAGTGCAGGGTAGTTGGTGATGTAGGTGGTTGCTTCATTTGAAGGATTTCCAGCAATTCCAACACAAAAGCACTGAAGGTCAGTTTGTGCTGCCGCCACCCTGTGACTCGCCTGGTGGTAGTCCAAACTGTGGGTCTCTGCTAACTCACCAGCTAGTTTGGCTGGAAGATGCAGTAATTTATTTTTTTTCTTGCTACCAGCTAGTGCAGACTCCACTTTCATGATATACAGCTGGAAAACTACAGAGCTCATTTCTCAGCTCCCCCGTTGTCTGCTTATCGAAGTACTTGTACAGATGATAAAAAGGGCCCCAAAGCAGCTAGTTAAAGCTTATTTTTCCAAGGTGATTGTTTGTAGCATTGCTTTGGGCTCAAACAGAATCTTCTGTACCTCTAACCTCTTTATTTTCATCTTCCCAATGAAAAAGAAAAGGAGCTCTCGGTAAGACATGTCGTGGATCAGAGAAGGCGAGCTGACCATCATAGAGAGATTTTGTGCCAACATCATTAAGGTAAGGAAGGAATTTGGTAACCTGCAGTAAAGAATTGGCAGGTTCATCAGGGTTCAGAGTAGAACTGTCTGTGCGACTGTGCTGCTCTAGAAAGACAGTGTTGCTAGCAAGGGTACATATTAATGCTGGCACTGGATGTACATCCCTAAACAGCATCCAGGGATGGAAAATTACTTAAGCTTAGTCTTGCACATGAGCAAGGCTGTAGGCAGTGTTTGCCAATAATAAACTTACACTACTGGACTTCCATGTTTTGTGCCCTTGCAGTTGAAGGCAGGGCATGGGAAGGAGGGAGAGAAACAAGATGGTCAGATTATGAGTCTAAGAAATGAAACTGAGTTTCTCTTGACTAGAATAATAATTCACCAGTTCCAGGAAAACTCTGTCCTTGCTCATCAGAGTCTTGAGACTGGTGATGCTGTCCACAAAAGGACCTGTGCAGACCTAATGAGGTCAGTGGAAAGGAATACTCCTCTTAAGTGGGGGAAAGTCTCATGACTTTTTTTGTTTTCCTTTAAGTTAATTTTGTCTGTGAAAATGGCCTTGAACTCTGAAATAATAAATGCTTACAATTATGGTAGCATAAAACTGTGTGCACCCTCTCCCGTGCCTGCAGAAAGGTAGCTGTGGCAGTGCTGCTGTCTCCCGAGTACTACAGTTCTCAGTCATGTGATAGAAACAGGGAGGGCAAACTTTCTTTTCAGTTTAGGCAATTGTTAATACCAATACGCTTTTTAGATAGCCTAAACTGGGGTTAGCAAAGAGGTAATTAGCATCTTACTCTTTCCAGCTCCAGACTTGAAGCTGGGAGATATGCACTGCACTCCTACAGTAGGCGGTGCTGCCAGGAACAGCGGGATTACACTCTCTGTGATGCAAGATGCCAGCTTGGCTCTTTGCTTTCTGGTCTGTTGTGTTTCTCCTTATTTTCTAGGCAGGTCCGATGCCCAAGCATATTGCCTTCATCATGGATGGCAATCGCCGTTATGCCCAAAAGTGTCACGTGGAGAGGCAGCAGGGGCATTCGCAAGGCTTTGATAAGCTGGCACAGGTGGGAAGGATATTTGCTGCCTTTATGTTGTGCATTGAAAGTTTGAGCGGTGTTCACCACTGCTTGACTTGTGTTCCTTTTATTCACTGGAGTCAGGCCTGTGCTTGCAGCTGATGTTAGTCATCAGGGTTCCCAATTCCCAACTTCAGCTCCCCTCTCTCTCTTCCTGTTATCCTGCAGAGTCATTCTAATGAGCTTTCTTTTTTTTCCCCTGTTTTACACTCAATTAAAATATCTGCCTTGCAGATCTTGAAGCTTTTAATTCTGTGATGCAGGTTAAAATTTCTTTGAAAAGTATTTCGAAAGGTATGATGTTTTATAACTTAGAATGTTATCTACAAGAACTGCTTTCCCTGAGTGAATGTCCCATCTGTTGTGGATTCACATTCTTAGATAGTGATATTTTCCCTCTGTTCTTTAAGATGAATCTGAAATTCTCATCAAGTGGGTTTCATTGTCAGCTCTTGATGATTGTTTCTTTTGATCCAGTCTTAGCATAGTGGGAAATGACAGGAAGATTTTAGCAGTGGAGAAACTGGGTCTTGCTGACCCGTCCGATTGTCTGAGTCTGCTTATCTGACTTCTGTTTTCCGTTATATTTTGTCTTCTTGCAGACACTACGGTGGTGCTTAAATCTGGGCATTCGGGAGGTCACTGTTTATGCCTTTAGTATTGAGAACTTTAAACGCTCCAAGGAGGAAGTAGATGGACTAATGGATCTGGCAAGACAGAAATTTAGCCGCCTACTGGAAGAACAGTAAGAGTTCTCTCATGTCTGTATCCCACAGCGTGGAACTAAAGCAGAACACGATTAAGAGGTGTTTACAGGGATGTTACAAGTTGTGAAAATGGATTAAATGAAGGAAGGTGTTCTCTACCTCCAGCTAGAGGTTTGTGCTGAGGGGCTCTGCCTACCCTGGATGGCATACACAGCTCCTGAGCACACACAGCCCCCAAGCACACCAGATCTGTGTCTGTATCATATGGCTTACTGTGCAACAATCCCATCCAAACAGTTGGGACAGTACAGCTTTCAGATAAGCACAGCCCAATTAGAAATTCCTCCTTAGCACTAGAGTGCTAGATGCTTTGTTTTCATGAAGTTTCAAAACCTTGTCTTAAATTCTGTCATAGTGTTCTTGGGAGATCAGAGTTTAGCTCAGTGACTTGCTTTGTGACAACATGAGACTTCTACATATGGGCACATGGTATGTTAAGTCACTTGTCGGAGTTGGAGAACTAGTTCATGTATTGTGTGTAGATGCAACTAGTACAGATCTGAGCAAGCCCGGAGTGGTGTTACAGTGCCCTGTTGCTCAGTGGATATGTTTGTTTCCCCACACCTGACTGCTGGAAGGGGTGCTTATCTGGTTGAAGTAAATTTGAAAGGCAGTGAGGGAACGCAGCTGGAAGAATGGGAGGGAGAGGATAGACTGTGTGTGCTAGAAGAAGTTGGGAAGATCAGGGTCAAAGAGGCCATTTCCCTGGTTTCTATGTGATGTAGCACTTCTTTGGGGATTTTGTAGCACCAGACAGACAGCAGCAGGAACCTGTAAGATCCCATGGGATAGCCTATCTGCTCAGAATAGTGCTATAGCAGGCATGGATGGTTTCCTGTCTCATCTGACTTTCACTCCACCACCCCCATCCCACCCTCACTGATAGGTTAATCTTTCCTTAGACCAGAAAGTAGTTGTGCTACTCTGTGGGTGACCATTAGTCATCTTAATATTTGATTAGTTATAGGTGCCCAGAGTCTATGCTTGTATTCTAAGTTTTCCATATGGATTTTCATAACTTTGGGTAGGGATGTCTAATCTGTGATCACCTTATAGTCCTTTGGTTTTGTCTGTACCTCAGGAACGTGTATGGAGAATGATTAGTTTCCCTTTATGGAATGGTTTGGGATGATCAAATCTAAGCCAGCTTTCAACACCTGAAAAACATTTGGTCATTTTGCCTTTTTCTAATTCTCCGTTTTGCTGAAGCTATGCCTGCTACGTGCCTGATGTTTTCATTTGGTGGATGTTACGCAAGGCAAACAGGGCACTTGTGCAGTAGAGACTCATCTGTTTTCTGCAGTCCTCACTCTTGTTGTTGCGTGTAGGGAGAGCTTGAAGAAGCATGGTGTGTGTATCCGTGTCCTTGGAGACCTGCCACTTCTGCCCTTGGATATTCAGGAGCTGATTGCCCAAGCTGTGCTGGCAACTAGGAACTACAACAAGTAAGTAACACACAGTTTAAAGTAGCTGATACCTCACGTCTTTCTCTTCTACCTGAAGGCTGAGACTTGGCAGACATGCTACACCTTTTTTTTTTCCTCTTTGTCCTACAAGCACACATAACTTGTAGATACTCTTCTCTGTCATCTACTGGACCCTCTCTAGGTTAGTCTTTCACATCTTTCTCCTCTTTTCAGATGCTTTCTAAATGTCTGCTTTGCATACACATCGAGACATGAAATCAGCAATGCTGTCAGGGAGATGGCATGGGGTGTGGAACAAGGACTGCTTGAACCCAGGTAACTCTTGTCTTTTTGTGTGAGGCTTCATAGATGAAGACTGCCTGTCTTACCTCCTACGCTTTATTAATAACCTCTCAGAAGCCAAATGGCTTTTAAATAGATCTCAGTAAACCAGTATGACTGGAACAAATGACTTAAAGTTACTATGCAATGTTTGGTTTTTATTATTTCAGTTACCATGGTGATAGATACACAACCAAGACAGAAGAGAAATTAGGTCTGTGTCTTAAGTTAGTTTAAACGTGAAGGCAGATTTTATGCCACAACAACTGGCTGCTTGGCTGGCAGTCTTAGCTATGAGGTCAAACAACAGATGAATCATGAGTACTGCACTGTTCCTCCACCCTGGAGGAGATGGAGTAGTTAGCCCTCTGCTCCAGATGGAAGTCCTCACAGTCTGGTTCCACCACTGTATTATGTTTCAAAGAGCATGGCGGGGATGCTCTGGGGGATGAAAGAGCATTTGAAATAGCCTGTGGAGCAGACAGCAGTGTCCATCAGAAGCAAGTTGATGACTGGCTGTGGTGCAGCTCCACCACCCAGTTTTAATCTGCAGTCCTGGGTTTATAAAAAAACCCCTCAGTAATTCTGATTTAGTAATGCCCCCTCCATTGGGACAGGAAAGTGATCCTTAATAAGATGCATCTGTCTTTTAGTGATGTGTCTGAATCGTTGCTTGATAAGTGTCTGTACACCAACAACTCCCCTGATCCAGACCTCCTGATTCGAACCTCTGGAGAGGTTCGGTTGAGTGATTTCTTGCTCTGGCAGGTAAAGTCTTTGTTTTCTCTTTGAAATATTCCATTCTTGCATCAGAGAGTGTTCTATTGACTCCAGGCATGAGCTGACCTGAGGGCTCTTAAACTCCCTCTGCCAGTGGTTAGGTAACTTCTTGGATGGACTAAGTACTGGGGCACCTCTGAGGAATCTGGATTTTGTGGTTCTGTGATTGCCTAAAATACCTTGCAGCATAACTCTGAAATTGTATCCTCCTGAAAACACTTAATGAGAAATCACAAGTTAGTCTAGCTGACAGCAGTCAAGGAAATCATGAATTGCTCATCCTTTTGCTCCTCTTGTCACATTTAGGTAATTCCTCATTTGATTGGTAAATTCCTGGCTTTGGTTAATATAACCTGGCAATATGTTTCCAGGGATGAGGAAATCCCAGGAAGGATTTCTTGATTCCTGGGAGAGGTGTTTGTTGCATGTCAGCTGCAGGTACTGGAGGTGTAACTCTATAACGTACATGTAATGTACATGCCTGGCTTGTCACAGTTTCAGAAGTGTATTTGACTTTCATAATGAAACAAGACCCTGCAAGACAGGTTCTAAGGATGGCAAAGTCAAATCAGCATGACTAAGCTGCTAAGCTAAAACATAGTGAGCTCTTAACGCATATAAACTTCATGTATTTGTAGTTACAGTATCCAAAGCTGCTTCCATTTCTCTTTCTCCTGTGCTAGGCAATATTTACTTGTTTGTAAGCCAGACTCTGCAGGAGAACATTTGAGCCAAGCTGCTTTACTTAAAGCTAACATTTTGTTTTACATGTACAATTTGGAGCCAAAACCCAATTGCCTTTAAGCAACCACATCAAATGTTCCTATTCCAACTTATTTAACTGGCAGGTTCGCAAAAGTTGTCTGGCCTGAGTTGTGGTTGCCTACCAAGGCATTGCCATCTCCTGCCTGTATTTTTGGGCACACCTATACCCTGGATGGGTGTCAATGCTGCAAACTAACATTTTGCTTGCTCCTTTTGGTGGTAGTCCTGGCAGAGGTGCCTTGGAGAGGGAGCTTGTAACTGGCGAAGCATTACTGAGGAAGTCAGTGCTCTGTGAGTCTGGCTGGCGTGATGCCCCTCTCCCGTGCCATGAATTACAGCAGAAGCAGCAGAGGAGAATGCGTGCTTGTGCTCCCACTCTGCTAGCTCACACGCCAGAGCGTTAGTGCAAATTTCACTTCACTAGCAATCGTGTGTGATCCTGACAGCCCCAAAGTAGGAGGACATTGTGCTATTCAGGATGATTCTCTGCTGTCAAAGAAAATGTCCTTATGGTGTTTTTTGTATAGAGTTGACACTAAGATTTTCTATATCATTACAACTTTGAGTCATACAGAGTCCTTTTAAGTGTTAGGTTTTGTAGTAATGGTCGTAGGAACACATTTACCTGAAACTCTGAGGGACTGGATGGCAAAAATAGGTTTTAGCTTGAAATCTTGGCATCTTTCAACTCCAGGATATCTTCAGTGCACCACACCTCTTAGATTCATTAAGCACTTTAAATGCCCTGAGTGGGCAGCAAAGAATATCACGAGATGTCATTTGATGAATAGCTTAAATGTCATGTCCTGATCCTCAGTTCATCTGTTATTCCCTTAACTCAGCCTTTGGTAGTCCTGTGTTGCTATTTTAGTTTTATTATGTCCATGATGCTTAAGCTATTAAAAATACCTCTGTGAAGACCAACATAGCATTAGAAAGAATTCTGCTGGTATCTTTGCAGGAATGGATGACTAGTGTCTCAGCATAAAAAACTAATTGCAAAGACTCTATATTGTGCAATTTCAAACTCTCCTGGCTGGTATTTATTACATTTTAAGTAGAGTCTGATAACACAGCCTCGGTAAAATCTCTTGGGGGGGAAACTGGCATTGTTTGAGCAAGAGCTGCATCTTGATGACTCTTCCCTTGCTAGATGATTCAGTTGTTGGTGGTCTTGCTTTCTGCAGACATCCCATTCATGCCTGGTGTTTCAGTCAGTCTTGTGGCCAGAATATTCCTTTTGGAACTTGTGTGAGGCTATACTTCGGTTCCAGATGAACTACAGCGCTTTACAGGTAAGGGAGCCTTAGGGAGATGGAAAGCTCACCACAGCATGTTATCTGCACAGCAATGTCCTGGAGATCAGGTGAAAGTGTGCAGAGTGGGAACAGAGGAATTGTTCATTTAGTGCGGTTAGTTAAGATCTTGTTTCAGTAGCAGCCACTGCCAGATGTGTTGCTTCTCCTGTACCCATGTGGCTTGTTACAACATCTTAGTGTGTGGCCAGACTCCTCAGCTTTCGGGAATATCTAAAGTATCTGAAGTCACCACTGTCTCTATTACTCACTGCTCATTCCACCAGTTGAAAGTATCTGTCCCCACTGCTCAGCTGACAGGACAGAACCAGTAAGCACTCCTGATTTGCTACAGGGCAAAATCACCCAGGTTAAATCAAACCAATTCATCAGTGGTTTAAGCAAAGACTGCTGAGTTCACTCTGGAATGAGCAGGGAGAATTTGCATGCTCTAACTCTGCTACGGTTTTTAGGGTTGTAACAAGTGGGTTTAGAGTTTTCTTTCTGGGAGCTGAAGTGACGCTGTGAGACACTAGACAAGTGTCCTCTTGTGGGTCCAGATGTGCCTACTGAAGAGATTGTTCCTATTGCTGGTTGTCATTGTTCCTTCCCTCTTAGATGTGTTGTTATGAGCTCGCCCTGACCTGGTCCAGATAAATCTGGCCAATTTAGTAGTGACTTAGTAATCTAGCTGTTTTTAAGCAAAACAAGTCTGGGAGCTGGAGCTCTTGGTGGGGAAATCTGGAGGGGAGCAGCTTGTAGCAGAGAGACAGCAGCAATTGGCAGGAGGAGGAACTCGGTGTGGTGACTCTTCCCTCCACCATATCTGATTGCTGAGTGTGTCCCTTAATTATTTGGATCCCCTGTTTTTAAAGACGGGCATTATATTGCCCTTTTCTACCTGCAGGGACCTTGCTCACTTCTGAGAGTTGTCAGAGACTACAGACGGTCATGCTTCTGGGTGAATTTAATCAGGTCTAGTCAGTCTGGAAACATCCAAATTCTTCAAGTCCTTAACCTCTTTATTCCTATTTCTGCCCCAAGTCTACCCTCTTCCTACCAGCAATTCGTTGTATTAATACAACTAATGGTAATTCACCTTCTGCATGAAGAGGAAAGCAAAAAAGGCAGTAGTGTTTGTCATTTGACATTAGCTTTGCCTCTGTCTTGAACAGTAAGGTCACTGTTCTGATTTGCTCCTAGTGCTAATTCTGATGGGTAACAAATGCTTCTTCTGTTCCTAGCTAGTTTCGTCTTTCTTAGTTCTTGTTTGTGGCTCTATGTGTGTTCATGCTATGCTGTTATTAATGTTTCTTATCAGCCAGATTTGTTCCTTGGTTAGTTTTCTTGCTGTGAAACCCACTTTGTCTGCAGTGTATGAGGCTTTTAAGGGTGCAGCCCGGTTGTGCAGAAGGGAGGACTTCTCACTCAAAGGAACTGCTGAGATTAAGAAGCTTTTTTTTCACATTTGAAATAGGTGATCTTGAAAGCCAAAAGTATCTGGAGCTCTTGAAACAAATTACCTTGCTGTAAGGGATGCTCGTCACGGAGAATGGTGGGGCTAGAGGGTTGACTTGCTTAGAAGCCAGAATATATGACAGCAGCTGTGTCTACCGTGAGAGAGTGCTGCTGTGTTCAGGACACGGGAGGCGGTTACGGTGTGGATAGGCAGCTGGATGGAAGGTTTGACAAGATACAGAAAAAACTTGATTTGGAGGCATTTGACAAAAGATATCCTCCTTCCATCAACTCAAACAGCATCACGTTTAATGGCCATCTTAATTTTCCAGTTAGCCTGCTGCTCAAAGGAGGCTATTAGCTGGTTGTTGCTCACCACTTAGTCCCAGGATGAGCTATAACCTGCTTTTGGTACACAGTAGACCTAGGGAGAGAATGCGGATGTTGGTTGTGAAGCCTGCCCTATGGAAGTGGCCACACTGGGTCTTTTCTGGTGAATAGACAGAATTTCACTTTGTCCGAGGGTGGCAGTCTTAGGCTGAACAGGCTGGTGATCTTTGCATTTCAGATAAGCACAGCTACAGCAGTGGAGTGCTATCAGTTCAGTGGGCTTTCTGTAGCTAGGGATGTTTCTACTCTCATTCCCAGCACAACAAAAGCTCATTTACAGTGCCAGAGCATAGACTACTGACTCGGGTGCAGGAAAAGTGTGGTGAAGAGTGAGTCAGGCTCTCATTAGAATAATTATTTCTTCTTGCTCGTTTGAAATGCCAGCACTCCCTGAGCCTGTGCGTGTCAGGTTATGTCACAGTGACCAGTTTTATTTACTCTTTTGAAAAATGAAAGCTTAATATTCCTGCATGCAGATGTGTTTTTGCCGTTAGAAGCTGCAGGCTAGGATATGTGCAATAAGAAATCCAAAAGTGATGTTCTGCAAAAATATTTCAAATATTTGAAGGGTAGGCAAGGATAGCTACTGCCTTTACCGTTCTCCTGCTGTGTCTTGAGCCGGTACATTATGAGATCACAGGCACTGGGGAATGCCGAGCCCACTCTTGCTTTTTTACTGAAGCTGATTAGCTCAATGCCTGATCATCAGCTCGAAGAATTGCCCCATAAATCATTGTTCCGAATCTCCTAAAACCTTTCAGCTGCCATGTGAATAGGATCAAAGATCCTGTGATGACACTGGCGAGGATAGCTTGTGTGCACGTCTGTGGCTTGAAAGTCCTCTTGTATGCTGCTGTTCTCTGATTCTGATATCTGAGGGTTTTTCCACAATCTGTCATGACCTTTATCTGTTTTAACTAGGAGTTAATGCTGTGAGCAGACTTAATGTCTTGGGGAGAAGGTCCAGAAGGATATCCCTGTATTTTTTTTTTTTTATAACCCATCTAGTAGGCTGCCTCAAAGCGGAGAATGCGCACACAGAGCCACCCTTCCTTTAACCTGCAGATTGATGGCCAAGCAGAGGCTATCTCTTCCATAACCTGTGCTGCCTTGCATCTGTACCACACATGAGCTGAAAGGCCTGGTAAAATGCTAACGCTCTACTGCTTTTCACTCTAGAAGGCCAGAGACTCCTACATGGAGGAAAGGAGGCGACAACAAATGGAAAGGGATCAGGCTTATGTGACAAAGAAGCTGCAGCAGGAGGGGTTTGCATCCCACGGAGACTCTCGGCGCCGACGGACACTGTTGCAGAAATGCACCGCCATGCGGGAAGAGAGAATCCAGGGCTTTCTACAGGCACTAGAGCACAAGAGAGCGGACTTCTTTGAAAGATTGTGTACGGTGTCTGCATGACATAGGTGCTGGGTTGTTCTTGGGAAGACAATTTTCAACCACATTAGAGGGAACAGCTGCTGCCCAGAGGAACTAACTCAGTGTGGTTCTGCAGTGGGGATGCAGGGCTGCTGTAGGACTTTATGTCCCTGCTGGCCCTGTCCGAGGGCAGGGACAGAGAACCGTGAACCTTTCTAGTTCCGTGAACGCTGCCGAGGAAGGCAATGCCGTCCTTCTGTCTCGCCTCCCTGCCCCTGATGATGGAGAATACACACATCCTGCCATATCTCCACTGCTTGGTACTTCAGTGACAAGAAGTTAATCTAAAATGAGCCTCCAGTTCTGTTTGAGTCTTCACAAATTGGCCCAGGCAAACAAATTCAGTCCTGTTAAATCACTCTGGACTTGGAATTCTTTCCATGGCTTCGCAGTAGTGAGTCTTCTGTTGAGATTTCCTCTGCTGTCCTGTAAGGGGAGCCTTGCTTTCTGTCGGGAGAGGATTATTCCTGGTGTTAGAAGGGAGCCCTGTGCCAAGCGGTGGCAGAGCTATTCCCCACTGCCTGCTTCATGACAGCATCTTGTCTTTTCCCCACCTTACTGTCCTAGTTTTGATGTATCTGCTCTTGGCTTCCAGCCAAGCGAGGTGTTATCAGCCTTGCCCTAAAAGAAAAAAAAGATACCCCAAAGCTTCATTGGGTCCTGTGATCCCTTCTGAGCAGTGTATCTGGGGAAAACCCAGATGCCGAAGATGCTGATGTTGGAACAGACTGACTGTGCTTAGGAAAGGCTCCGAGCAGGCAAGGAAGAGGGATTGGTTGGGAATTAACTTCCTGGCTTAAAAAGGAAAAGAAATTAGCTAAAACCAGGTGATGGATATAGTATGCCAAATCCCTCTGAGACCTCTCTAGAGCCATGACTTAATGTCCTGTGTCCAGGGAATGAGGGTGGGCTTAGTTCAGGAATATAGTAGCCAAAACCAACCTCTGACCCCAGCCAAAATGGTTTAGAAGGGCTATTTAGCTGATTTTAATGGGTGTGGCCAGAGCAGCTGTGGAGTGTTTGTTCTCAATTTTCCATCGGCAGGGAGATGGACTAGCTAATTTCCAAGATTGTTTCCGTCTCTAATTTCTCCTGGTTTCCGTCCCCATGGTCAAAATAACAGAAAATGTCTTGATTTCTTTGTTTCTGATGCACATGCAGGTGCAGCAGTACCAGCTATTGCTGTTTTTAAAGTGTTCCTTTTTACCTCCAGGTGAAAACTGGAAAATGCAGATTTAAAAGACTTGTAAGTGCTGCAAACTCAGCACTTTGAATGTGATTGTGAAGAGGATAACTACATTGTCAAATCGTGAATAAAGCGTATTCGTACCAAACTTATTTAAAAAATAAGCCGAACGTCTAAAAGTATCTAAAGCTTATTCTGAGGTGTAATGAAGGTCTAATATAATATTGTTTAACCTGTGACAGACTCCTCACCTGATTTTTGTTAGACTGGAAACAATTTGAAGGCTGTGTTCTTTTTACAGTCTAGTGCGAGCAAGTTGTTGACACCCCAAGGCTCGGCCGAACGAAGCTCCGTGCACGAACCTCCTCTTGCGTAAGTAGCGAACAGCAGGTTGGATGAAAGTGTGCCGAGACGATGGGAGCTGTCGATTTAAACTTCTTTTGCCATATTGTATTTTCTCTGCCTTCGCGTTTCAGGAAGTAGTCTGTGGAAGTAGTTTACTCTCCGTGAGACAGAGCGCTCTCTGGTCTGCTTTGCCAGGCTGCCTGTCGTCTTCCCAAGAATGGGGGGGTGGTTTTGCCTTAAAAAAAAAAAAAAAAAAAAAAAAGTTTTCAGTTGGATGATGATGATACAGGTGACCAAAGCCACAGTGGTGGATTTCCACAAAGCAGTAGAACTGTTGCAGGTGTGGTAATTGAAGGATCTGGTTTACAAAAGGCTTGTAGGGAAAGTTTTAATCCCTCTTCTAAAAGCCATTGTTGTAGTACAGGAGGAGAAAAAGTCCTTCAGGCAGTGGAAAAAAAGCTTTGTGTTTCCTGACAGTTTGTTTATTCCACCTGTGTCAGTAATTCCAGTAAAACACCGACTTTCCTTCCAAGCCTTGCTTTGTTAGAAGGTGAGCGTAAGTCGCACCAGCAAATTCCGAGTTTCAGGAGTGGATCCTTAAGGGACAGTTGTGGAAGCAGAGCGACAGGCCCCTTGCAGCGAGAACTCCACCGCGTAAACACGGATTTGGGAAGATGGGGGGAAAAAACTCAGCACGACTGGAAAAACGTAGCTCTTCTGGTATTTGAGGGCTGAAGAAGCCTGAGAGGTTACCTGGGGAGGGGGGGGAAGCGCACTCCTTGGGGTGAATATTGGTCTCATTTTCTTGCATTTTGATTTTTTTAATTTATTTTATTTTAGCACTGCCTCCTCCTTTCCCTTCCTTCTTCCCATCTCCCGTTTTAATTTTTTTGTTGTTGTTGTTACAGGGAAAACCCGCTCACCTCGGGTTCCCGCAGTGCCTCCGCCATCGCCTCTGCCCAGCCCGGGG
>VFFE01007693.1:840200-857168 GCA_008921705.1 Burhinus oedicnemus | reverse complement strand
TGGTGGGGGGGGGGGGGGCAGTGGGGACAAATGTCACTTAGTCTATTTCTCAGAACCTAAATTTTAATCAGAAAAGTTTTCCCGATACCCCCAGGCTTTGGAAGAAGGGCTCTTCCTGAATAGAGGAGGAAGGGATTCCTTCACGCCGCACGTCTGTTAAGTTCTGTGAAGTGCATCCGAGTGAACATGGGTGCTCCCAAGATGCCTTTTGCCGACTTGAAAACCACAGTTTGTAACGCCCTGTGTATTTCCTTTTGCGTCCTCATTGTTTGCCTAGAGCCTGTCACTCCGAAATACGGCAAAAATGGCATTTTGGGACTTAGCTCTCTAAATGCGTTGTCAGGTGATCCGGACTTCTGGTGTCTAATTTGGAATATAATGGCTCTAAAAGGAGCTGTACTTCATCTTTTATATTGTGGATCTTCAGACTAAGAAAACCTGCATTTTAATTTTTTTTTTTTCCTCTAAAAGTCAGGGTAGGTTTGTGAAGAGTTGTTAAACAACATGCTGAATGTGAAAGTGTCCACCGTCACTCTAAACTTTTCCCTCTACGAGTATGAAATGAAGATTCTTCGGTTTTATAGCAACTTTTACGTTTCGGTAGTCCGTGAAGGGAGGGGAGTTTGACAGTTGTTGTAAAATGTTGCAGATTGTAGCCCATGTCCTGCCTAAATTACCATGATTGTTTTATGAAAAGTACCTTTAATAAAGCTGGATACGGTTTGGCTTGGACTGTTCTTAACGCCTTTGTAATTTCTCTTGCCTTTATTTCATCTCTAATGTGGTTAGCGTCAGAAGAATACTTGCTGGGTACATGTATGCGTTTGTATTGAGGCAGTGTTTTGCTTATGGCCAAGAATTTAAGCATCTTAATTCAGATAATTAATTCAGTCTTAATTCACAAGCAAAAAGCGAGATTTCCTTACCTAAAAGCTACATCGCTGCAGGATGTTTTGAAACTCTTGGTTTATTAGGAGGCATAAAATGGAGCATTTAAGTGAATCTACTGAGATAAATTATCTTTGTTATTGTCTAAGAAGTAGTACTATACAAAAAGGGGAAGAGTACAGCAATCTTGCAGTCGCTGTGTAGAAAAATAAATTTTGGTAAGCTTTTCTCGGTAGTGAAACCAGAACTAGCTCCATAAAAAGTGATGATGTGTTAGATTTCTGCACTTCAGTTTGAATATTGTTGCTTCTGCTAATCAAATACAGACTTTGCTGTGGTAGTGACTAAGCAGGAAACAAGATTTGTTGAGTAAAAATGCACCGTTTTTATAGTCACTACTTACCCTATAGAGCAGAGCCAAACCAAAAACCTTGATGTGTGAATGTCTCTTTCGGTAACTTTCTCAGATGGAATATTTTTTCCATCTGTGCTGGGCCTTTCCTGGGGCTTCAGTGTCTGTTCTCAATGAAGTTCAGTGACCTGTTCCAACCTGTGCTGTTTTCAGCGGAAATCCAATGAAAACGGACAGGGCAGAGTTTCACATCAAGAAATCTTTGGTGTCTAGAGCGCTAGAAGTGTTCTAGAATGGCTGGATGTACAGAAAAAAGCCAGTTAGAAATGTACCAATACGAATTATTTTCCCATCTTGCATGATCATAGCTGGTACGTCTTAGCAAATGCAAGACAAATAATGTTTAATAACCTTGTATATACCCCCCCAGAAGCAGCAATTTAGAAACAACCAACAAAAATACCGACACCGCTTGAGCAACCAAGTCACGGGAACGGGGAGGTGTTAGCCATCCCGGGCTTCTCCAAGAGATGCAGCTGGTGAGGAGCCCTGGGACATCTCGGAGGGGTAGAGATGATGGGGGGGGGGGAGCAGAAAGTAAGTTGCGGATTTACGAGAAAAAGGTTGTTACGGTGCCGTGACGTTGCTGTGGTCTGCTCTGTCTTGTCCTGCGGAAGACTCTCGTAGGGAGCGAGAGCAGTTGGAGAGGCCTGATGGGAGGTTTGAATTCCTCTGGATTTCTCCACGAGTCTGAACTTTCAAGTAGCAGAGGGAGATGAGCCTTGAGGCTGTGGAACGGTCCGAAACTTGGTCTGGGTGATGCTCTAAGCGCTCTCTGGCAGGTGAAATCAGAATTTCATCCAATAATAATGTAATTATCATTACGTTAAAATAATATTTTAATTAAATGTTTTAAAATCAGAAATTTTGAAATGGCCTAACTTGGTTTTTGTAGAGCCTTACGTTGTTGGGCTTCTACAAAGACAATGAGCAGTTCCAGATGAAATCGGGTTTTGAACGGGTTGCCACTGGCCGGGTTGCCAACTGGAATGCTCTGGTGTTCTCTGGGAACGTCTTTGTGGTTGGAAGGTCTCTTCATCCCCTAGTCATTAAGTAAAGTACTGCTAATAAATTGTAATTGCAGGGTTTCTTCTTGTTGAAGAACTTACTGCTTAACTATTACTTAATCTTTTCAATACCTGGAAGTCTGAACTGTGTGTTGCTGTCCTGTGCGTTACTGTACGGGGCGTTTTCTCCAGCTGAGCAAGAGCTCATTCTTTATTTTATGAGGTAACTGCCACGTAAGTTGCTCTGTGGTTTCTCAGCCGTGCTATCTTACTGCAACCGGTGAACCTCCAAACCTCGTTACATCTCGGGTGAACTGAATCGACTGCCTTAATGTCTTTGCCACGCGTGTTACTTCATGCTGATACCATAATATGCTTTGGAAAGTATCGACGCTTTCATTTTTTGCCGCAAAACTCCTGTATTTTTCTTTGTCCTGCTCTGGAATCTACTTGCTGATCAGAACGTCCCCCTCTCCTCCACACATGTAAAAGTTGCTAGAGAAGTTTTAACCCCCCTGGATGATCTGTGCCGCGGCCAGGGGAGGGTTCTGCCCGTCTCTTCTCTGAAGTGCCGCGTCTGTTCAGTGCTGCAAGATTTGAACCTCTTGCTACATCCAAGGTGTTTCCCACTGGATGTGCCCTTGTGCTGGAGTTATTGGCTTATTGGGCTTGACTTGACATGCAGGACTCATCTATTTCTCCTTAAGCAAACAGAGGGTAAGGGACGCTAAAGACAGTAAATCCAACTAATTAGTTCTGTAAATTAAAAGCTAAAGAGCAGGCAACGCTGTGCTGCAATCCATGCGTGTTTAGTGGTTAGAATAGCCGCAAATCTGCATCTCCAGCTGCCAGAACGCCCTAAGCTAAAAATAAGTTTTTCTGTTAAATCATAATCATTTTACATGGAAAATTGTCTCTGTGTATCGTCTGGGAATGTGATTTATGCTGCCGGGTGCACTTAGAAAGCTGGCCTGTCAGGTGGTCTTTACATTAGCATGTTTTTTGTCCTATTTGTTTGAGCTTATGAAAAACGGAGACCACCAGTGTTTGGTGGAAACAAAGCTAACACGAAAAACTGCCCTGTCAAAGGGTACCAGTGCTAGGCAGTAACGTGCAATTCTTTTCTAATTTTAAAGGATGGAGAGCATCCTATTTTAAATCAAGCTGAAGATTTGAGCGTTAAAAAGACTCTTGGGAACGCAAAACACTTGCAGCTGATGATTAGGAAAGACCATGGATTGCACTAACTTCAGGTACAAATACAAGTTGTAGGTGTAGAGACAAACGGTGCTGTCCGAGCTCGGTTGCGTTCCTGGGCTCTGCTGGACAAATCTAGGAGTTTGTTGTGGAAGCCATCATCGTCATCTGGGTTTTTTTGTCCACTATTCTTCAATACTTCTCAGAGGTTGATATCTTGAGGACCAGCAATGAAATTTTGGAAGGGTAAATAAGCTGGGATCCTGGACACGTTCAAAGAGCTGTAGCCCTTCATTTCAGCTGGTTACTGCGTGTTTTGAAAGCTGAGCTCGGCTGTCGGGCAGCGCTGGGTGCCGTGGATGTGTCCTGTGCTTAGAAGAAGACATGAAAGCTTTTTGTCTTTCTGCTGATTACCCCAGTTCTGAACGTTCGCTGTCAGATTTCCATGATAATTTTTCTTGTTCTGCTGTCTGATACCTTTCCCACCTTCATTTTATCTGTCCTCTGACAGGAAGACTTGACTTGCACAAGAGACGCACAATGAACCCGAAGCTCGATGTAATATGCCGGGGGGAATCTGTTTGCAGTTCCAGCTGCGAAGGGGAACAGCCGCATCCAGGATCCGGAAAGTCACCGCTGACATTAGAAAGGCAAATGAGTAGGTTCAAGTGTTCTTTATCAGGCCTTGAAGAAGTAGTTGTGTACCACTATGGTTTAAATCCATGTAAAATTAGCAGCTATGTCACTAAACTGTTTCTCAGTTTATTAATTTCAGCACAAATTGTCTGGGAAATAGACCCAAACTGCTGTTACCATTTATTTGCCTCTTAATAGGCAAGATGGCAAAGAACAGCCGAGTTCTTAACGGTGCTAAAACCTTTGGCAGGCTTCCAGCGGAGCCTGTGGATGATTCTTGTTTTCCTAATACTTCAGATTTTTGCCTGGGGTCTTAAGAACGTTTAGATTACTGAGAGATGACAGAGCAAAGTCTCTGGACTCCCCAAAAGCAGTGCACTAAGTGACAATTAAAACTGAGTAAAAGTTAATGTCAGCTGGTTGCAGGCCAGTGGGTCACTTCCCGTAATCCTCCCAAACCACTTTTACCCCAACCGTGGTTTTATTTTCAAGTGAAAGTGGATTGTTGGGCTAAAAAAACCCACGAGAACAACTGAACTGGATGGTGGTGGGAGGACTCCCCAAGAACGACAAACTCCTGTCCCTGCTCCTCCTAACGCAGTGCCCTTGGATCAACAGTTTTGAGTTTCAGGATAATTCCCTCCTGCAGCAGTTTTCATCTTGCATTCACAGAGCTCAGTTATATTTGGAAAAAGTGACAGTATACTCCTCGCATCGGCCGAGCCCTGCCACGGGTGGGAATGAAAAGGAACGAGGAAGGAAAACGGACTAAATTTCGGTGAGCGCACCCAGTGAATGTTGAGTTGCAGGATCATTTATGTCTGAAGAATCACCTAGCTTGATGGCACAGGGATTTCATTGTCCCTAAATCATCCCGGATATGGTAATACCGTACCCAGGGACTAATATTGCTGACTATAATTTGTGAGAAATGGGTCCTTATCCTGCAGCTCGTAGAAATGAAATGGAGCTATAGTTAAACTCACAATTTACAAGGCGAGCCCTTCCTCATTGGCAAGGGGTGGGGAAGGAGACGGCACAGGGGGAGCCAATGCTGAGTAAAGTTTAAGGCTAATGAGGAGGAGACACCGACTAATAAAGAGCTTTAGTAAGTTGACACTAGGCAGACTTCTGATGTGAAAGGCTGGGCTTTTTCTTTTAACTCTTCTGACAATTTTGGTTTTTAACTATCTCCTTGTGAAGGGAATTTTTAGGTGCCAGAAAATCTATGGCATGACAGAAGAAATAGCAACAGAAAACATAAGGGAAAACTTCCTAAATGTGACATCTATTAAAATGCATTAAAGCCTCCAAACACGAACATCTCATTACCTTAGGTGCATAAAACCAGCCTGGAGAAAGTACTAAAAAAACATAGAAGGAATGGTCCTGCGGTGGCTGCAGATGACCCAGGTGCGTAACATCTCATCGCTCCACCGTCCACAGCACCTGCAGTACTGGAAGACTTTGCATTTTGCTGCCAGATACTTAAACCCCAAACTTTCTAGGTTTCCCCTTCTAAACAGATTTGATAATAGATTTCAGTTCATCTTACTCAATTATCCTTCTGAGTTTACTTTTGGATTTTTAACAAATTTCCCTCCGGGCAGCAGTCTCTCCCCTGCTCTCAAGCTTGTTGGTTACTGTTGCTGTGTACACAGCGATCATGAGGCAGTACAGGAGTTACTATTAGATTACTATTAATCTAGTTACACGAGATTACTATTTTAACATTGCCCACACAGGAGATTTTGTGTGCCTTTATTCTAATAAAGTGGTATCTCGGTGCTTATTGTTGATGGAAATAAGTGTTATCTAAGTATAAGAACTGTATGTACATATATTAGGGGTTCTTAGTCTAGCCTGAGGACTGATTGTAAACTTAGGCAATTAAATTAGTTTTTCTTGTAATTTCCTTCTTACTGGAGATAATACCAGAGATTGTTACTGTGCTGTGGGTGTTTGGTGAATAGGTTTTGTTGGACTGCAGCCTGCTTCGAGATGCGCAGGTTTCCCTGCCGTACCGTGACCAAATCATCTTCCTTGTTGGCAAGCCCTGCAGAAATCAAGGCAGGAAAATTCCGTTGATACCGAATTAATTTCCCTTGCGCGGTTCCAAAAGTACGCTGGATCTGAGGCGTGCTGGCAGGGGGAAGGCTGGATTTGGCAGCCTCGTGGTACCTCCTTGCCACAGCCCAGTGGACTCGGGGATTTGTGTGGTGCTCATTAACCGCTGCTTTGATTAACAGCCTATTCCTTCCCTTCACCACACGGTGGTACCAGGAAACACAAAATCGATGCTTGGAAGGCAATAAATGGCAGGCAGCGTCCAAATACAGCACAAGCTGCCTGGTAGTAAACTTGGGAGTCTGGAGCCTGGTTTATCCTGATTTATCACAATCCAATGTGTGTTACTTGCTTTTAGAAAGCGGGAGGAGCGCTCCTCCAGCACCCTTCATCCCCCTCCTCGTCTGCCACCTTCGGAGGATCAGCGTTAGACAAGCGATAATCGCCTGAGCGGTGCGAGTCCCCTCTGAGCCTCTCTGATGTATCTATGCAATCACAGTATGCGAGCGCTTTCCGGTTTTTGTTATGTTTTCGCTTGAAATCCAGACAGAGTGCTTCATTGTCCGTTTACAGGCATAGCTGACACCTCACAGGAGCCTACGTGTGGTACGGCGACCCTTTGAACTTCCCAAATTCTATTTTAAGAATCGCTGGACCATTCCTTTTCTTCCTCGGGCAGTTATTGCAGCTGCTGGGGCACATGTCCTGAAAGTTTAAGCCTAAACTAGAACTGCTGCTATCCATCTCGTCTGTCCTCAACCAGGCAAGGGATACTTTATCTTAAACCCATATTTAAATAGGCATCATGTAAGCCTGGTCACTTTTAGGCGTGTTGGTACAAACTACTTATATCAGACTTGCTGGATCTTCAACCTGAGATTACAGAATAAATCGTATTGTTCAAAGAAATAATACTTTATCGAAAAGCTTCCTGCGCGTTTTGTCACGTCTCCTTTTGGTTTTGTATGCCAGTATTTTGAGCGCGTGTGCTTTTTTCTCTACAAGCTAAATCTAGGAAATCGAATTGCAATATCTGTGTTAATTCACAATTCTCTGTAAAGTCTTAAGTAGCGTGATTTTTCTGATGCTGTAAAACTCAGCGCTCAGTTTGCTAGCCAGCAACTTTTACCAGCGTTGCATTTGTTAAGTCTCACAGAATGCCAGCCTATATGGGCTGAAGGAATGCCATCGATTACAGGCAGTTGTTTTTCCTTCACCTTTTATATTATGAAATACCTTAGTCATTGGGTTATCTCCTTCTAACACATGCTTTCCGTCTTTACCTTTACCATGGAGCAGGGTGTAAAGTCGGAAAGGAAGTGGCTGCTTCCCAGAGTTGGCGAGATGGCGTGTGGAGCACTTGACACCCTCATGATACTTCCTTCAAGTGGATGCAAAACGGAAAGATGAGCTCCTGGTAAGCCAAACTCATTCCTGTTCTTCAGTTCTCAGTACCTGCTCGGGACAGGGATTTATGCATTTATTGGGGTGGGGATTTATGCATTTATCGGATGAAAGGGGCAAAACGCCACCCAGAATTACAGGGAAAAAGCAGAGATTTCCAGTCACTGACAAGTATAAATGCTGTGGCATGAAGACATAGCAAACATTGAAATGGAATGTTTCAGGGACATCTGAGTGTGCACTGTACTGAAAAATATGACGTAGATTTTATTCACGTCTCCATTAAATAGGCCCTGTCACCATGCCCCGCTAGTTCCTAGATAACAAACCTACAGTGATTATTCAGCGATTAGCAAAATGAGCAGACCAGGGTTCTTATCTGTTCGCACGGGAATACTTTGGGAGTTTGGTTTATTGATTAACTCAGCAAATGAACAATTTCTATCAGCAAAGCAAGAATGAGCCAGCCTTAAGCTAAGCTTATGGTTTGTATTTGGGAAGGAAAACAATAGGCCAGCTCAGCCCGGAATTGGGAACACTGGGAGACCCTTTCCTTCTGTCGTTCACAGAGCCGGTCGGGCTGGCAGCCCCACAGCCGCCGGAGCGAGCACACTGCTTGGACTGAAGCGTACTGGCCCCAGCTAGGTTATGTTCTGTACAGTGCCTGGCTTGCACGCACGAAGAAACAGATTGTTTAAGATAAAACGCCCCAATGTCATCCCAAGGTTCTCCTGGCATGCCGGGTGCTCAGCACTGGGTTTGTGCATTCGCTGCCTTTGTGCACCAGAGCGGTGAGAAGTGCAATGGTTTATTTTTTGAAATCAAAGGCGTTGGGTTCCTGCCCGGTATGAAGAAACGGTGTCTGAGCAGGCAGCTCGTTACACAACCAGATGTAGGTGAGGACAGAACTGTGGCTTCTTTGCACTTGTGTGCAGCTAACCCAGCAGCTGTTCCCATGCACAGTTGCCTTACGTAAGTCTCCGTGCAATACCGGGCTTTCCTCGCAAGAGGGATTCTTCCAGCGTCGCCACCTCACCAACACTTGGGTTCTGCAGATTTTTTGCATTTCAGACACAGTCCCCATCTTACACTGGGCTCGATTTTCCCCGTGACTGGTGCTAAGAACTGCAGGACCATAAGGGGTAACTAACCGATACTCTGGGTAGGCTGGTTTACCCTGTTCTTGATCCAGACTGGTTTGCTTTCTGACATAACCCTTTCACTTTACTGAACAATTAGTTTCTAAGGCCGTAGTGATATTTAAATCCATCTGTTTCTGTCTGTACCTTCCTCTTCCAAAATGCTTCAGGCAGCAGGCGAGCTTGTGCCAGAAGTGAGCTGGTGATCTCGTAGAAGGGACATTTGTCCGTTGGTAATTGACTCCCATATTAATTTCCATGGAGCTGGCAAAGAGCTGCCAAAAAACTGGTTTCCGTCTCTGTTGATCAATATTACCTTTCAACAAGTATATGGCATTACTGAGTGCTAACAGCTAATAGCACCATGTTTCTCCTACTATTTTAAGGACTGTAGCATACTCCAGAGTCCTTATATTTGAGGGAAAACTTTTGAGTTAAATAACGTTACATCAGATGTTATTTATTATCCATTTCCAACACACTGACCCTGTTTCAATCGTCTCTTATGCTGGGCTGCTGCCACAGGACATTTATCTCCAACTTTATGTTAGCGGCTTCTTAGGTTAAGGGGAAAATGATTCTGTGCAGACTTTAAATAGACAAATAAGACAGCAGGTCTGGCCAGGACTTTCTGAAACCAGGTTGTGAGCAAATATCTGATTTCCCACAGCAAAGGGGTGAAAGGAGTCGTTACCTACCATGCAAGTCTCATTTTTGCTGTCACTGAAGTCAGCGGCAAATCTGAAACCTTGTTCCAGAGTTGGAACCTTTTAAAATACTCGCTGCCTCTGGCAAAACCTTTATTGATACAATGCAGTGTGCACTGAAGCTTTTATCTGTCCGTTGGGTGACAAAATACCTGTCTCGGAAGCTTTTACGTTGTAAATTCCTCAGTGGCTGGAGACACGCGTGCGAGCAAAGCAGAGGCGAGCGAGACGGGAGGTCCCACCGCCTGCCTGGCTGACGGTGAGGATGTGTCCCTTGAGCGCTCTGGGTGCTGGAGGTTTTTCTGTGCATTGAGCAGCCTTTGTATTTTTTTGGGTTTGTTTTTTTTAATGTGCTTATTTTATGAATTCTTGAATATGAATGTTGGGACGCATTTCTCTATGAAAGATATTTAGTCCCCAGTGGTAAAACTTTACTGTCTGAGCAACGCTACCCTCCCCTCTTTACACTGACAGAGGAAAGACACAGCCGCAGCGTAACAAAGAGATGGCTTTCTATCACCCAAAAAGTTTAGCAGAAGAAAGATAAAAGTAAGGTTCTTGCTTTTGATCACAGAAACTATCTTTTCTGAGCAATTCTGCCGTATGACAATGAAATGAGAGCAGCACACAAGAATCAGGGAGGTGGATTTTTAGCCTGCTAACAGAAAACCCTTTGGGCTGAACTTTGAATGCCTGTATAGTCACTACAGAATAATTCTGAAAGAGGATTTTTCTAGTTAAGGATCAAGTGGTTCCTCCCTCACCAGCAGAGGTGTAAGTACTCTAGGTAAAGTCCCCGAGAAACGCACCAAGCTTCTCCTCTGGGAGCCAGAAAAGGCCCAGCTGGACAGTCCTCACATTGCTAATATAAACCCCAAGTACCTCTTTTGGAAAGAGGGATGCGTAAAGAGCAGTCTCCAAGCTCCTTTCCTTTACTCATCATGAATGCCAGAGGAGGAAAAGAGCTATTTAAAAAGCAGAAAGAAAAATTTCCCCCACCATTAGCAAATTCTTTTCTGCTGGCAGGTGTTGATCCTGTCCCCAGGGGAGCAAACAGGGAATATTCTGAAATAGCCAAGCAGCAAAGTACCAGCCTTGCATTTCTGCACCGTTTTATGGTGTGCTGTGAGACATGCAACACTGCAAAATATCTAAGAGCCGCACTAACTCCAGAATCTTTTTTTCTTTTTTTTGTAATGCTACTGAGGCATGGATAGATTTTCTTTTGCCAGGTAATCGGGTTTCTGACATCCCTGAACCTATTGTGCCTTTTGTTCGCTCCCCAACAAGGAAACCAAACAAGGTACCTGCTGCCTGACCGTGCAAGCCAGCTGAGTCATACCTGTGCTGCTGCGCTGACTCAATCAGTCTCTAAAATACAGAAAACAAGTGTTACTAGAAGAAAAGTTGGAGACCTGCTTCTCTCTCCCTGAATGATGGAGGCACCTCTTCCCACACCTCTCTAGAAAATCTTGCTTGTATTATGTCTTCCTGTGCAATATAGTTGGTAATTAGGCCAAAATATTCCCAGTCAGGATAATTTCTCATATTTTGGAAGTTTATTTCTCTTGTTATTTTGGGGATGTGGCTTTTCAAGGCTGGATGTGTGCAACAGTCTCTGTTTCGTAAGAAGACTGAGAAGTAAAATACTGCCAGTCATGAGTATATCAGTCTTGAACAAATCGGAAGTTTGATTTTTTCCCCTAAGGCAAATAGTTTACTGGGGTCTTTAGGCTTCTCATCACGATTTCTGAAATTCACTTCCAATTTTGAAATGGTTTCTTTTTTTTTTTTTTTTTTTTTTTTTTTTAACTTTGGATGATGGCGTCCCAAACTGTGGAATGGGGTAATTAGGAACGGGTATTTGTGTGTGCCCTCTATTAAGCAGGATGAGACTTGTTCAGTTGCATGATGTAGTCTTGAGACTGCGAACACTGGAATGACATTTTCCTCTCGCTGGAGCTGGGTTTCTGTTGAAATGTGCTTTTGTTTTCCCCTACCCTGTCTGGAGAAACTGGGACCTGTACGCTCTGTAAGTAGCACAAAACTGAGGGCATCTATTTGTATCCACTTAAAAGCCTCATCACTTGTTTACAAGTTCTTAAACCTAAAAGAACCATAAAAACCGACTGTACTTAGCACTGTTGTTTACTCGGCTTTCTCCCTGGCTAGGGGACAGTGAAAACAGGCCTGGCAGTTTCACTTCTGTTTACAGTTTCTAATAGTTTTCTCTTTCATGTTATCACTCCCTCGCATAGTGCTACACTGAAATAAACTACAAACGTAGCTGTATGCTAATTAAAAACAAAATTTGCCGGATAACTTGCTCTAAATAACTTACCACCTGGGCTGCAAACCTGCTTTAAAAAGTAAAAATATGTATAAAAAAGAAAGGAAAGCAACTGCTTGTATTTTATATAGGGTTTTGTAAAAGCCTTTTTCAGGTGTAGTTTGAGCCACACTTGACCTCTCGTTTTTCCTTTGAAACAGGGAGCTGGAGTCACTGGAACCTGCAGAGTTCTGCCCCGGTGGGTGTGTGCTGAGACAACAGCAAGCACGTGCAGCCAGCAGAGCCCAAGTCCGTACAGCTTGTCACGAATCCAAAAGGCTGAGCGAGAGCAAAGGCTGAATGGGCTGTGAAAACAGCTCCTCTGAGGTCCTAGGAAATAGCCAAAGGTTAGGACAGAACCAAATGCAATTGGGCAGAGCATTATCAGACTCACATAGTTGGAATACCGAAAAAGCAAGTCACCTCCCACTCTCCCCTCAGATGATGTTAAGAAGAGATGTCTAGGTTTGAAACAGATGATTTTCTCCTTTTGTTTGGATGTCTAGAGTTGTGTCCTGCATAGGCACAGGAGCAGACCACGACTCGTTTATTTGCATCCAGGAAAGGGAAGGTAACTGATACGGGAGACCAGCAGCGATTGTATCCATGACAACCAGCAGATATGGCCTCGCTGCCTCGCAGCTCGTTCCCCATTGCCTCCCCTGCCTTCCCAGCGCACATCCCGGCTCCGACAGGTCCCTCTCCTCAAGGCACCTCTTGGCTGCCGTTCAGTGTTCCCGGGAGATAGGCACAAAATTCACAAATTAAGTGCGTTTCCTGGAGCCAACAGCTTAATCAATTCTGCTAGCAAAACTCTTCCCTGGCTTGAGCTGTGTGTGCTTCAGCCAGGGGCTCCCTGGGAGATGTTTCAGAAGATCCCGGTCCACGGAGGAACGGTGTGGTTTACAGTAATACAATGTAGAAGCAGGGTGGGCTTAGCAGGCTGATAGTTTGCCGAACCAGCAGGCAAAAATGCAACATATTCTGCAAAAGAAAGGGTTTCAGATATGCTAGACACCTTCAGCAATGCAAGCGGGCTGAGCAAGGTAGCATGATGCTCACCTTTGCGGGCAGTACCGGCAGAGGTTATGAATAGGCCTCCAGCCTGCACAAACCCCGTTTTGGGGGATGAGAGCTGCCTGGGCTGTGCTCCCTGAGGAGCTCTTCATCCCGCTGCCTGCTGTGGTGTAGTTTCTGCATTCCGACCGCTGCCTGGACCTGCCTTGGAAAACGCTGGCATTTGAGGCAGCTGCAATCGCACACGGTGCTCAGAAGCGGAAAGAAACCTGTCAGAAAAGCAAAAAGCAATTCTGCTGTTAAACGCAGCCAAAGTTTCTCATTTACAGGGCCCCTGCTTTATATCTTCAATGTGATGTTTGTACCACACGAGGGAAAAATGTGTCCCCGGGATCAAAACAAGGTGATCTATCACCTCTTCTCTCATAGTGGAAAAACAAAGCAGGAGAGGCAAGGAAATGAGACTGTGAATTGAGAGCTGGGGATTAGAAGACAGGACGTGGAGTTCAAGTTCTACCCTGACAACCTATTGAAAACGTGACTCAGTTTCCCTATTAGTACAGCAGGGATAACAATGAACTACAGAACTAATTAGTCAATCTTAAAAGTACAAAGAGGGTTGCTGCGAGCTCTTATTAAATGACTCTCTTAGCGTAAACACAAAGCAGATTACACGAGTCTGTAAATTGTAGCAGGCATTTGGGACGCAGCCTTGCGAGTTCTCGTGCCTGCAAGCTTTTTGCATTTCCTTATATGTGTAAAAGCAGCGTAGCGTGAGGCAGGCGGTTAACGAGAGATGCTCCCAGGCTTTGGTAAAAAGGATAGATATGATGAGCCGTGGAAGCGCTGGGTTATTGTATGGTTAGGTGCAGAATCGCTTGAGCAGCTCTTGGAATAACAAGGAAAAATTGGATCTGGTAATGTGGATAAGGACCAGTCTCGATACATCCGCTTTGGAAGTGCTTCTTTGGGGATAACTGGCTTAACGAATGTTGTCAACCTCCCTGAAAAGGAAAATGTTACAAACCAAAAGTCAGCCAGCTGCAGAGGCAAAAATATCTACAATTGTATTTGAGGATTTGATTTCTTTTAAAATCAAACTAAAACGGCAGCATTTTGAATTTTCAGCAAATGCAATACTGACAAAAGGGCCACCCAGCCGATCTGGAGTCTGTCTCTGTGCACCATTGCAGCAGCTCTCCCCAGCCTGCAACTGTCTCAGAAAAATGCCAGTATATATGTTTTAATCCCTGTGTGCAGCCGTGACACTCGCCCAAACAGCAGGCTCTCAAAGAACACTTTTTGTGCCCTGCTTTCAGGATAGGGGCCACTTTTTGTAGCTGTTCTTTGACGAGGAAATAAACCCTGGGGGAGACCGCTACCTCATTTCTCTTACGCACACATCCTGCCCTGGGCTTACCAGCAGTCTGGTGTGGCACGTTTCACGTTCTGTTAATCAACTACGATTCGGCATTATCTGGTGCAGGAATCGGGGGAAGGACAGTCTGATAACTGATAGCTTCTGTCAGCTGATAGATTGCTTCTCTTTGAGTCCTGGAGCTGGGGGCTGAGAGACCTTAGCTTGTCTACCCAGCATCGCTGCTGAATTGCTGTGGTATTAGCTAAGCTTTTTTTGGGGGGTGTTAGCATAATTTTGAGGATACTGTAGAGCTATCCCAGCAGAATCCTCTCCTAGCCTTTAACAAAAGTAGCTGCAGAGATGCAGGGAATAATCACGCACAAATCCTTTGTGGTCTCCCCTCTATCTTTAATTTGTTGTTTTATTAAAAAAGCTGGGCAGGATAATTCAGTAGTTTTTATTTAGGTGCAGTGGTCCCCATGGGTTTAGAGCTGTCTTTTTCTTCCAGCCTAAAAGAAGTCATTGCTCCATAAAGCTTCATAATTTCTGTCTTTTGTCAAGTTTGCGGTCAGCCTGCCTGTCTTTCTGCTGTGAAATATGAAGGACTTTCTGCATCTCAATAGACCTACCAGGAGATGGAAGCGGCAGCGGGTTCCTGTCTCCCTTCCCTCCCTGAATTGCAATAGGCCTTGCTCTGCCTTTCAGACAGTTCCCCGGGATATTGCCCATTAACCTTTCCCTGTGACCTTGAAAATGAAGACTTGCTTTTCTACTGGTTACTCTACCATCCCGTAACTGTTCAAGACTTCAAAAGTAATTTATTTTATTTTTAACATATCTTTTTACTGTTTATAATAACAGTCGTGACCTTGGAGTGAGCAATTTCCCAGGAGTTAACGACCAGCTGGGCTGAGATTACCCCCTCGGCTGCTGCAGGCAACTGCTCAGCACCTGATCCTACCTGACTTCCATGCATAACCCTCCTTGGAGGTTGGGAGGCATCCGGTGGGTCACCTGGTGGGAAACGGCCTTTGTGCCTGGCATTATGGCTTAAATATTCCCTGTGGGCTTGTCACCCAGGTGGGAAGCTCCAGGTGCACCAGGATGTGACATCTGAAGGTCAGATTCATGGGGCCGGGCATTAAAGTGCAGCAGGTCACAGAGTAGCGTCTCATTTTATTCTCCTTCCAGCAAGGTTGCAGAGAGCACTGGGCTACACTCACCTCCCTCCGTATTCCTACCCCGGACCTGTCTGACACGCACACGGAGCCGCAGGAAAGGGAGATGCGTTTTGTGAATAAATGAAGAAGGTAAATGGGACGCTGGTGTTGACATCATCGTGTTATTGATGCCATTTAAAGCAGGTTGCAGCAGCTGGAGGATGGATGTAACCAGACGGCACGCTGTGTACCAGGCAATAAGGGGAAATTATGGACAGCTTTGGAGCTGAGTGAATAACTCTCCACAAGATCTGCTTCAGCTTGCTCCAACAGTAAGTGACATGAGTTTAATTGGCTATAACAGGACCTCACTTAGTACCAGTCGGTTGGATTTGTGTTATTTAATGCCTTCGTCTGGGGCTCTAACGCTTATGGCACAGAGGGGGGCTCCGAGCACAGGAGTAGGCGACAGCAGTTCCCAGGCTGGCTCAAACACTTACTGTCACCGTGGGAATTTTCTACACTCGATTCCCCCACATGCAAAGAAGATGGCAGCTCTAGCCTAAATCACAAGCAGGTCCTGATGGTGACTTACAGATTAGTTTTGAGGGCTGTGAAGATTAATTGGAATTTTTCTAAGCCCTGGGCTCTGTCCTAATTTGGCTTTTTTGGAGTTCACTGCCCTCCCCGCACAGGTTAAGGGCTGTACAGCCCTCGGCTTCCTGGGGCAGCTGCCCTCAGAATGCAAAGCCCCAGCTGTATATGCTTTCGCTTACGCTCATTAAATATTTCCAGCCACACCTTGATGAAGTCAACCCTTAGGGATGCACCCTTTTAAAAAGATGATTTTTTTTTTTTAAACCATTTTATAATGAAACCTGAAAGCATGGTGCTTTGGCATTTAGTAAAATGTGAGTAGAAGAAAACTTTATCCTCTTTGAGAAACCTAGCAGGTGAGAATAACTATGAACTATGAACACTTGTGCTTAAGCCACGTTTCCTATGAGGATCTCCAAACACCATAGAAAGGTGGATATGTTTTTTTATCCATGTTTTGTAGGGAAGGGGGGGGGGGGGGGGGGCACTGCAGGCGGCGATGAGTGGTGACTCACTGCGCATCTCAAACTTGGAATCCGGATTTCCCCGAGCAGTTTCCTGCTTTACGCAGCGATCTGAATTGTGTCACCGAGTTTATCCTCGCCACCTCTTCTTCTGGTGATGCTACGCACCATTGTGTGTACGGTGAAACAGCTGGACACACCTGGAGGAAAAAAAAAAAATCCTCTCAGGGCACAGAAGAGTGGGACACTCGGTGCTGTGTGTTTTTCAGTAGATGTTTCGTGTTCAAGTGTTCTTGGTGCCTTGAGGATTCCCTCGCTAGACATGAGCGGGCAGCGACTGCCCCCCCTCACCTTGCGAGGAGCGAGCGGGACCCTCCCAGCACTTTTAAGCTCTGTTTGCATCCAAAATTTATCAGGCAAGGGTGCAGCTGGCAGCGAACGGGTCATCCCCGATCCCCCTCGCTGCTCACATGTGGCATCCATGCGCAGCTCGTCATCTTTGTCCCTTCATAAACCCGCCACAGGGTGGGACAGCTCTTCGCTGGATGCCTCCAGCTGGAGGTATCCCCCTCCCCGTAGCACCG
>VFFE01007693.1:785948-840150 GCA_008921705.1 Burhinus oedicnemus | reverse complement strand
GGGTCGGTGTGTGCACGGTGAGGCTCCGGGCGGCGAGGGGCTGGGGCACCGGGGGCTGCCTGGCTCCGCTGCTGCCCCTGCAGGCTTTGATTATTCAGGGAGCGTGAGCAGCGTGCTCTTCAACCTCCTCCCAGAAGGTCCCCGCTGAAGGCCCAGGGAGTAAATGTCTCAAATTTGGGGTCTTCTCCAGGTTTCCTCGTTACCCCCCCTCCCCAGCCCCAGCTGCTCTCACAGGCCTGGGTTTCAAACTCCGATGGCGGTCCTGTGTCACTTTGGATATCTGCTCTTCTCTCCTGCTTTGCTCTTCTAATTAAGACCTCCAAGCCAGATGTGCAGGACGGTGCGCAGCATCTGTCCACATCTGCAGGCTTGCATCACAGCCATTTCAGAATAAAGGGACAGCCTGTAGCAGTTTTCACCCGTCGCAGAGCAGCCAGCTGAGGCACTGTGCTCTGGCACTCTTTAGTTAAACATCTTCTCATCCAAATTGGAACTAGCAGCTCTCCTGGAGAAACCAGAGGGATGGGGGTGGAGGGTTGTCCCAGGTGTTTACTCAGACCTTGGTGCTTTCACATCATTTTGGCTGGATTCGATGCTGTCACGCTCCACTGTCATGCTAAGGGATGTTGTGATGGTTAATGGGTCAGATTTGCTCGTTCCTATTTAAAATTGCCTCTTAAGAGATCACTGCTTTGAGTGGAGGCAGCGTTTCACCACTGCTGCGATGACAGCAGGGAGGTCTGCTGGCGACGGGAGGTGAGGTTGCTTACTTTTCATCGGCCACCTATGGCACAGCTTCTCCTAGAGACACCCTCCCCGTGCGGGTGGGTGCTGTGCCGAGGGTCCGCCTGTGCTGTGGGTGCAAAGGTGTGGATACACCCTGCAGTGGGCTAAGAGCGTCTGCTCTGCAGCGTCGCTTTGAGTCATGAGGGTGGGTTTGTGCTCGAAGGTGGGAGAGGAGGGAAGTCCTGCGGCGACTTGATCACAATTCCTGAAACCACGTTGTGCGCCCAGAGCCAGGGTGTAGGTTATTGCTGGGAGACAGGGCTTTTTATTTGTGGTTTCTCCCTTCCTAAGTAGGCAGATAGCCTGAAAAGCCAGAAAACACAACCAGGCTCGTAATGGGAGGAAACTAATGCCGGTGCCCAGGGTGGTGAATGCCGTGGGCGAGATTCGTTTACTACTTGATCCCAGGTCTCCCAGGTGCCAGGCAGGCGCTGCGTCAGCATCACGGGATCTCTTCTAAGCGGAAACGGCCGGGGGGGTCCGGTGTATTTGTCAGCCCGAGTCAGCTGTGAAGATCATGGCAGCAGCAAGGACTGTTTTTTCCCCCATTGCATTAGTAACGGGTGTGTTAACTGTAAAGTGAAACTGGTGGGCCTGCCTCTGGCTTCTGAGCTACCCCCTTCCCCCATCTCACCCCCATCTCACCTTGGCCCGAGCGCTGGGTCAGGGTCAGGAGCCGCTTGCAGGCGGTATTTCTGCAGATCAGTCTTTTTACATCTCAGGATCACAAGTGGGACATTAGCTGTTTACCTCCCTTTGCGTTAAGGTGAGCAGATACCTGCAGTTGACTCTGATATGGTTGTTCTTCACCTCTAAACTGGCTGCTGTTGCCTGGGCCAGACTTTAGAGGGTTCCCTTAGATCCAGCAGTGTATCTGCAAACAGTGGAGAGGGACTTGGGCTTGGGGGGAATTTTGCACCTTGAGGTTAAAATCACCAAGGGTAGGGGCCCAAGGAGAAAGTTTTCACCACTCCTGGGCAAGGTGGCACCACTGAGAAACCGAGGAGACTTTTCTGGAACTCCAGTTACGTAAATTGCCCTGGGATCGCTGCCATCCAGGTTAGAAACCGGCTTCCTCCAACCTTTGCTTTCTGAGTCATGGAACAGAGGTGCTGTCACCGCACTGGTGCAGGCATCAGTCCTATTGTTAAGGGATTTGGGGTTTTTCCGTTGCGCTCCAGGAGCGTTGGCCGTCTGCTGCTGGGGATGGGTCCCGGCTGGTCCCCCTTGTCCCAGCTGGTCCCCCTTGTCCCAGCCCGCCAGAGCTCAGCCTGGAGCTGTGCCGGGAAAACACATGGGAGTGGGTGGCAATGGGATTTTGAACTGATCCTTTGCAGGAGACCAGTCCCTCTGTCCTGGGGACCGAGCTAGCTTCCTAATACTTCTTCCTTTTTTTTCTTTCCCCCTGTTCTCTCTGCTGCTTATATTATTCAGAATATTGCTTATGTAGTAGAAAAACCTGGCTGGGGCAGAGTGCAAGCGATAGAGAGTGGAGTTGAATGACTTCATCACCATAGCGATGGATACTGTCATCAGGGCTATGCTTTTCTTTAAACTCTTGTCTTGTTACACAAACATACAGCAACACAACTGACGTGGGATTACACCAAACCCAACCACTTCAAGCTAATTATTTTTGCCTGTATATGTGTATCACCCTTTATGGAGCAGGAACTATTTGTGAATAACTATCTTTTTCAAGCATCTTAGCTGAACAATGCATAAAACAATGATCAAAAGATAGGGGAGGAAGCCGAGCGACTGTCGTCTCTGATACGTCTTGTGCATAGACTCCTCAGTCTGTTTGGGCTACGTAAGTTCTTTTGGAGATCTTTGGTTTTGCAGAATCATTTCCTTTCTCTAAACTGCAATAGGCAAGATCCATAAATTTCACTTATTAATAATAATAATAAAATACCTTGTTCTTGCGTCAAACTGGCAGAAGCTCTGGGGTGAAGGGTTTTTTCTTCCCCCACTCCTTCCTGCTTGAATGCTTCACGGGGCCTCAAAGTTGGGTGAAAGAGCATCTCTGGGTACCTGGTACCCTTGTTGTGTTGTATATGGGCATCTCAAAAGTGACTAGTCAAAACCCAGAGGTCCAGAAATAGCAGCGGGCCGCTTTTCCAAGCAGAGCTGTCAATAATCCGGGATGACTTGTGCTGATGGTGCTAACTATAGAGCTCAGCCCTTGATGGCAGCAGGAGTGGGCACGGTCTCGCATGGTCCTGCCAGGGGTGCGACTTGTCCTGATGTCAGATCAGAGCAGCACTGGCCTGTTCTGTAAATTGCTCCCTGTGCTGCGGATTATGTGGAATTAAAAGGATTTAAAATGCAAGATGTTCTAAGATAAATATCTCCCAAGTTCAGCCGGGCTGGCAGTTGTGTAACCGAATGCACTTGTTTTCCAGTATACTTTTCTGCACGCTATTAAAAAAACCTACTGGAGCAGCATGTGTGCAGAAGGGCTTTTGCATTACCTCTCGGGCAGTGTGAGCTGTCGCTCGCCCAGAGGTGCCCTCGCTGCCGGGCTGCCGCTCCACGTGCCCATCAGATTAGTTCCATAATCCCCATTTCCGCTCACCCCAGAGCAGGGCTGGCTGGAAACTGCAGGGACAGGCTGGCTGCTGGCCCCAGTAAGGCTCATGCAGCTGCCTTCTTGGTAGCCCGAGCCCTGCTCTGCCACCATCTGATGAGCTCCTTACTGCCCTGGGCACCCAAGGGAAGGAGCTGTGCCTCCCTCCTGCAGCGGGTATTGCCTGGTTACTGCCTGCCGGGAGATCTTCGGGGTTCCTTTCAGAGCAGGATGTTCAGGAGGCTCCTTTCCAGCCCCGAGAACAATGTGCTGTAAGCGGGTATCTGGCACGGCGGCAAACACACGTGCACTTGCAAACGCGCCTTGCGTGGTGGTATGCAGGGGGAGTGCAGGAATAAAGCATTTTGAAGAGACAAATGTCAAACCAAGAAACCCACAATTTCAGATCTACTTATGACACGGTGAATGGCCGTATTTTATCTCGGGAGGTGATGAGTCTGTAGCGTGGACGCTTACAAATGGCTCTTGAATTCCATATGAGGGAATAAGGACTGGTTTTGTTCTAGGGTAGAAGGAAAGAACTTGGCTCTAAATACTGCAATTCTCTCCTCACACATCTGCCTTATGTCAGCTTGAGAAAGTAACTGTTTCATCAGGAGTTTCATCCCTCCAAGACCATGGACCTACATGCCCGGGAAATCTCCCAGGGATAGATGCGGTTCTGTTTCTTTCCACATCCCTTCCATCCTCGGGTAGGATGGATTTCTGTCAACAGTGGGGTGTAGGACAAGTGTTCCTCAGGGTAGGGAGCTGATGAAATGCAGCACTCAAAAGGTCTGGCAGGTCCGGAGGTAGCACCTGCTGTCTCCTAGCTTATCCTTGAAGCCAAAGGCTTGGACAGACCCTGCGCTCACTCGCCACGTGCTGGTCTTCCCAAGGGAATACAAGACCTTGTCCCATGCATCAACTCGCCTCTCTCCTGACACGTGCCTTATAGATCTGTTCTACAGACCATGAGCCAGGCACTACTTCCCTCTCCCCAACATGGAAATTCTACTTATTAAGCTGTTTTAGACATAAACGGCCCTCCCCAAGCTATGGTTTGGATTAGCAGCGAGTTATGATTTGTTGATCAGTGACAGCTGAGCCAGTAAACGTAAGCGTGTTTCCAAGTCTGGTTATCTTGAGCGCAGTGTCTCCCCCCTCTTTGGGGAGGCTATACATAAACACAAACTCTTACTTCACTTCTTAGCTATTCTTTGTGCTAATGGTACCAAGAGCTCCGTGTAAACATCAGGGCAACGTTCTTCTGGAAGAACTTAGCTTGCGTGGTAGTGCTGTGGCTTTTTTCAGTCATTGGCTGAACATACTTAAGAACTTAAGCCCAGCTGAAGTTGGTACTAAGGTGAGTTACGGAGCTTAGAGTGGATCCATACAAATGGAAATATTGCAGGGCCAGCAGCAGGTGGTCTTCTCCCCAGCTGATGTGGTGGTACTCCATGTTGTGGTCGGACTAAGCTGTTCTGTGAGGTGCTGCAGGCACCACAGGTTGGGCTGAGGAGGGAGGGGAGAGACCTAAATATGAAGATATATGGAGACTCTGGACTATTGTTGGTGCATTTGAAGTATCTGAAAACTAAACTTGTGCTTAAATTTAGCTCTTTAGCGTTACACCTTTTATTGTGAGCTAGCTGCAGGCAGGTACCCAAGCAGTTTGAAAACAGCAGCTGTGACCTCCTATAAAGCAGATGAGCGTGAACCTGGAAGCCCCCATTGAATGTTGTAGAAAGCAAGTGCAGCGTTCGAGGGAGGTTTTCTCGGTGGCCCCAAAGCTCTCAAGATCAGCAAATGCAACTTTTGCTTTGTATTAAAAGGAAGACAGTTAAACTTGGCCCAAGGGGGAGAAGGGGATAGCGTAGTCCTAAGGTGGATGTCCCCTTGCTCCTCCCACTAGCTTTGTTTCTGTTAGATTCCTGAAAGCCTCTAAAATCCAGATGTTAAGAATCTGAGGCTGAAATACAATTGCATTACACCTCTTCTCTTGGACTGTAACACCAAAAGAGAAGTGTATAAATTTGCCTTGTTCTTTCAAGGAAAGAGAGGACTTCCATGAATTTTTGGAGTCTGAGACTGTAGAGCAAATAGATGTCAGAGCAAAATCTTCTTGCCCTTGTTTTTCTCTACGATCTGCAGAAAACCTTTTGTATGCGCTTATCTTGCTCTGAGTATCTAAGTAAATCCCACCCACTTCTGCTCCCGCTGGCTTCTCTAGGCACTCTGTTGTGCTGAACCTGATACGTCTTTGGGTCAGCGCCGAGTGTGACCGGCCCGATGCCACTCCAGGCGGTTCAGGTCACCTGCTGTGACTTTGTGTAGAGCTCCAGCAGCAGGAGCTGGACTTTCAGGCCTGGAGCCAAGCAAGTGGTGTGGATTTCCTGCAGCCCTATCAGCTGCGATAGGGTAATAAAGAACTGATAAATGTTCGTATTAAAGCCAACATCATGGCAAAATGCGGAGACCCGCGCCTGAGGAGTTCAGGGGTGTGCGGCTCACCCCACGAGCGAGGGGTGGTATATAAGCAGCCCTAATTTCGTTTGGGGAAAGTGTGGAGAGACTCTCCAGATAAAAGCCTTTTTTTTTTTTTTTCTCCTCGGCAGATTGTGTCCCCTGGGTGTACGGGGAGTGTTCAACCATGCCTGAAAGCGGCATCCTCCCGTTTGTCCTGCACGAAGGGCTCTCAAGGCCAACAGCCTTTGTAAGGGGGTGCAAGGAATGGTCCCACGCCTGGTGTGTGCTAATGGCAGGTTCTCTTCCTTTGCAGAATGGGCAGGCTGCTCCAGAGGAAGGCGGGAATCCTCCATCCAAGGTAAAAATGCTCTGGGATTACGTCTTTAAGTCATCCCTCTGAGCTGCGTGTGGGGTGTGAGCTGATTTGGGGAACGGGTTGGGGATGGCTGTTTTTAAATCCTGTAAGCTGCTGCTTTGTAATCTGGATGAGTGCACGTGGGAGTGTAAGGGACTGGAGCAGGGGAAGCGAAAAGATAAACCCTCTTTCTTCCTGTCCCTTTGGTCATCCAAACACATCTGGAAAGTTTCCCAGAGGGCCAGCTCAGTCCAGCACACAAGAGATGGACTGGAGGCCGTAGCAGAGGGCTAGAAGCGAGAATGCCTGGGGTGTTTCAGTGCTGTGTTTACACCTTTCTCTATGTTGTGATCTTGCCAGACGGGATGAGAAATACAAGAGTATTTGATGGTTTTGGCACAGCTGCCCTTGCTGAGTGCCTGGTATCTGTTTATTCTCTTGCCTTGGTGGGGCTGGGAGAAGCTCCACTTCTGTCAGGTTGCCCTCTGCACCCCCGGTAACATCAGCAGGGAATGGTAGAGGGAACTGAGCTGCTGTATTCCATGGTTTGGGCAAGGGTCTTTATCTGCTAGACCTTCTTCAGATGCCTAAAGCTCTTCCAGTTCCACACGTGAGCAGCATGACATTGATGGACTTGATTTCTCTGATGGGAGCCCTCTCCAAGTATGAGACAGAGGACCGATGTTGTTAGCATGGGTATTTCCTAATTGTGCCCATACTTTTCTGTCCTGCAAGACACCGTGCAGGGTATAAGAGCCATATCAATACCTTGAAATCATAAGCCTTTCAGGATTTCCTTTTCTGATATGTACATGCTGTAACCGTGAAGAATGACACAACATGTTTGATTTGGCTTGGGAGACCTTGCTGAACGGGTTGTCAAGAGTTTGTCCTGCACCTTAGCCTCAGTGAGTGCCTTGTAGCAGCTTTTCTCTGAATTATCATCCGTGCTAAAGGCCATGGGGGCTTATTGTATTGTTTTTTCCGGTTGGTTACTGTCACATTTTTAGTAAAAGAACTTTAAACCTAAAAAACAATTGTCTACTTTTCAGGTTGTTCTTTGCCAGGAACTTATGCTGGACTTCCAGCATTGCCGTTGCATCTCACCTACTTGTTCTGCATTTCTGTCCCAGTTGCTGGCCTGGCACTTTTCCAGTGGCCTGCACAGAAATCTGGCATGGGTCAGATGAACTCAGGTCGATGAGACTGTGCGCTTCCCTCCCCTGAGAATAGTGGCTTTATGGTTCTTCACTGTGCCTGCATCTCTGGCATGGAAAAAAAAATAATCTGTCTCTTCTGGTTGGATTCCAGCTGGGCTTCTAAGACTTGAGACTTTGCCTCTTTCATCTTCAAACACTTGGCTAAACTGCCCTCCCATAAAAGCAGCTGAAGGATGTTGCTTTAAAAATAATTGAAGATTTTTTTCTCTTTGAAGGACATCACTGGGACAAACCCTGCCTGATTCCATCCGTAGATGCAGCCCCACAGAAATATCAGGTGATAGAGGCCAAAAAACACTTGGGGTTCTCTTTGCTACTCTGTCTGTGCCTCTGTGGGACAGGGAAGTGAAATCCCCGTTGCAGCCGGGGAGCTGGAGCAGAGCAGCCGGCAAGTTGTCCAACATCCCACAGCAGGGAAACCACAAGAGCCCTGTGCTGCATGCAGGTGTCCTGCTCTGCACTTTTCCAAGGCACTGTGGCGCAAAACGCCTGTGAGTGGTGTCTGACAATCCCATTTTCGGTAACTTTTGAATACATGAAGCCCTGCTACGTGCTCCTGAAATAACCTCGGTCGCGTTTTCCAAGTTTGTACAAGGTACGTTTCCTACCAGCGCAGACAAATGCAATCCCTCCTATAAACACATACCTTCAACTTCAGGGCAAACTCTGGCACTCTGCACCAGCTGTGATGGGGGAAGCAGGCAGCGCACTGAATTATCTATGTATTTTTCTATTCATTTTGGGGTTAGACGTCAGCAGCAGCTTCTAGCACTGGCTCTACCTACCACAAGGACTAAGGAAGGAGAAGTAAGCGGCAGTAAACTTCTGAGATTGGCTCTTCTCAAGTTGAAGGTTGCTCAGGATCCCTCCCTTGCCCTTCTGTTCTAGCTGTGTGTGGAGAGCTGTAAGGGGAAGAGGCACCTTTATTCTAGGTTTGTACTTGCTATCCTTCTGTGGCTAATTCTGTGATCTCTTCTAAAAATAGCCTGAAGCTGCGACAGCGGCGATTACTCAACACCCACGCAGAAGCGCCGTCCCTCCCCCTGTCCCCGTAAGTAGGATGCTGCCAGAAGTACAATCGTTATTTGCCTGGGCAATAACCAAAGACACTTTGCAAAGGAGGAAATCCAAGAGTTCCTCAAAAGAGTTGGGAACTTCACAGCTGGTAGGGCGAGACTGATGCAGTCTAATGCCTCCATCATCATTGCACCTGCTGTTGTTGCACATTAGGGTCTTTGGGCATAAAACACAATGAAATGGTCACTGCAGAGGTAGTGAGGGGATGTTTTGGGCCAGGCTGACTGTTATCTGGTATTTTCTATCTGCGTTTGTAGCTCCAACTTAGCTTCCTACCGAGGACAGCTGGTGCATTTCACAACTTCTTGTGGCTTTTATTCCTGTGTGGATTCCCGCCTTTCAAGAACAATTGTGGTACGCAAGTCCCTGCAAGCATCGTACCTCGGTGTGTTTATCTGAGTATCTTGGAAATGCCTGCAAGATCCTACAGGTTGGGCAGAGAGCTGTCTGGAGCATCTGCCTCCCTTTGCGTGGTTGCAGGGAAGGGAGCCTGAGTCTGCAGTCAGGGCCATCCCAACAGCATTCCAGCTCTGTGGCCATAAGGAATTCCAAGCCAAACCCTCTCCTGACAGTGAGCACAATCCCAAATTGCTCATGCCTGTATCCTTGCTTATCTGGATGTTCCCAGTGTGTCCCTAATGTAAGAGTTTGCAATCTGCCAGGCAATCCTGGCCCCATCCCTAAAACCAAATTGCTAATCCAGCACTACATTGAACAGGAGCCTTTGGGAAAGATAGGTACAAGGATGGCTTTTTTTGTTTTCCTGTCCTCTTTGGCGGCAGTGTTTGACTGTTTAAATTTGATGTTGGCTTTAGGATAGCAGCAGTGCAGTTTGTGCAAGGTTTCAGTGCAACGTCTGTGGGCTGCTGAACAGAAGAGCTGCTCTTTCACATTCATATTGGTGGTAGAGGAGCAGGACTGATGCTCGTGGAGCAGGACTGCCATCCTGATATCCTCTGCATTTCAGGGCTCAGGGCTTGCCTTTTTCCTGTTCTGTTTCATTTGACGCAGCCTGGGCTGACACCGAGAGAAGCATCTCCTGCGACAGCCTTGGGTGAACCTCAGCTGCGTCTCTGTGCAGGTCAGGAGCGAAGCAGGAGGTCTCTTGCCTTGCTCTCAAAAGCTGCTCTGCCCCAGGGGCTAATCGGCAGTGCTGTGTGCTGGTCCCTAGGTACTGAAGCTCGTACTCTCCTATGTTCTTCAGATTTTAATTGTCAGGTAGGCTGAAGATTGGTCCTTGTTCAGCTGGGGAATGGCAACAGAGGGCTGGAATTCAGTGGAAAAATGGAACCTCTCGTAATTGGGGTTTTACAGCCTTCTCTGCAGCCAGCTTGGCTGAGGGGTGAGCTTGTGCTCCCTGAAGGTGCCAAGTGTGAGGAATTATGCATGAAAGTACAACAACCAATTAGTGAAATCACTTCATAATGAAGAGCAGAGGAGTGGATTTGCAGTGCTGAGTGTGCCCACTCTCTCTCTCTGGAGGTAACGCTGGCGCGGGCTGGGAGTGCTGATCAGCTTGTTCTTGGGTGATAATCACAGTGCGCAATGAAAACTAGGGAAGTGAATAAGTAACCTCTTCCAGCTCTGCTTTGCACCATAAAAGAGACCTTTGAGACCGGAGCGAGTGCTTTGCTTTGCTGCACGCACCAGGCATGGGGTGCCCCGCCTGCTCAGGCTGAGCCTTGCTCTTGGGCACCAAACCGTACTGGGAATGCAGTAAAGGGGAAGGCATAGCTCTTTCCCAGATCCGTATAGCTCCTGCTGATTTATCCTCGTGTCCTGACCAGGTAAAGCTTGCAGAAAGGTCTTCCCCTGCAGCATCTTCAGCAAGGGAAGCTACAGGCAGGAGCCCTGGGTGTGGGCACTTCTGGCCAGAGAAATACCTGCACCGCCAGCGTTAACATTAGTTTGTGTTGTTCTGGGTGAAACACCCTGCTGTAACGCTCTAGTGATGACAAAGTACGGTTGCAATCACAGCTCTGAATTGTAATTCTTTGGGACGAGTTGGAGGAAACAGAGTTGTAGCCATCTACCCGTGATAGCTCTATGCCAGTCCTCTGTGTGGTTCAGTAGCAGTCGCCTGCTCTTAGAAATAAGGCTGGTTCTTGGTTTTGCAACACTCCTGCGCCTGCCGAGGTACTTGAGCCCAGCTCTTCACTCCCATCTGCAAACAGGATGTAGCTGGAGCAGCTTTCCTGCAGGCTGGACTTTGCTGCTGGTAAGGAACCCTGCTCTGACCTCATGACCAGTCATGAACTGGGAATTCTTCATGCTCCTCCAGCGGGTTGTGAGAGGGGAAGGCTTTGTGCTGCTCCGTCATGGCGTACTGCATTAGTGCTTTTTCATAGGTCTACTTCCCGGCAATGCATCTCTCTCCTTCACCCAGACTTTGTGCTGGGGCTTTTGCCGTGGGCTTCACTGACTGGCAGAACATCCACTGACAGTTGTCCTTTCTTCTCTGGAGCTGCATCACCGAGTGGGTGGTCAGAGGGGAAACTTGAAGCACCTTCTGTTCACAGTGGGGGAGGAAGAAAGAGTCATCCAAGACCTGCTGGCCACCAAAGGGCAAGTCCTGTGTGCCCACCTATTGTCCAGGTGATGGAGGGCTCTTGTTGGCGTAGGCTGCATGCTGCTAGCATTGCGAGTGAACTCCAGCTCCAGGCTGGGTGCAAACCTTGTTGACAGAAGACACATCCAGCGGTGTGATCCTCATCACTACTGGACACCACTCTAATCACAGCCTCTTAACATGAAGGGTTTTAAAACAAACAAGTGAAATGTTCCGCTTTGAAACAGGCCTGGCGTGTTTGCACAGCTGCTGCTGTTTTCTCCAAGAATTGGAAAGCTATCGAACGTGGGAAGAGACTGGTACCTCAGCAAATCCCTCCTCTGCCCACTGCCCCTCTTCTGCTGCTTCCAGTCGCTCAGCCAAGAGCGCTCTGGCCAGTCTGGTCCCCCAGGACCTGGGATGACCTGGTGGGAGCAGACCATCTTGAGCATGGCATGGTGCTGCCCGGAAATCCGCCTTCCCCTCTGCACCGCAGGGACTGAGCTGCAGCTATTGCCACTCTCTTAACATTCAGCTTTTTCAGCCTGTCAGTGGTAAAGCTCTTAGTTTAAACTGGCTGCTTGGTCTTGTCAGTTGAAGTAATCAACTGGGTTTGTTTTTAATGTAATGCCCAACAGCTGCCTGGCTTGTTCCTGCCAGAGCGTTTGCTCTTCGTCCTTGGCAAGGCCGGGCTATAGTTAATAGCAAGCTTCTGAGCTCTTAAAAAAAAAAAAAATAATAACAAATAAATGCCTGTTTGAGGAGCAGAGTCTCTGATGAGCTGCAGGCTCTAATGAATAATTGAAGAGGGGTCAGTTTACAGGACGCGCACACGAGGAATGCAGCAGAGTCTGCAGAACTGGCGAGCAGCACTCAAACAGCCCTCACGCACGGCACGCCGACCCATCAAAACTGCTCCCGTTTCTTCTCTCCCCTCAGGGGTTAATAAGAAACTGCCTCAAGCTCTCTCTCCAGAAAGCCTCTTTTACTGGGGAGGGGAGGGGGGGGAAGAGTGATCTTTTACTGTATGCTGTACCATGAGGAAACCTGTGTGGTCTCTCTCCCCATCAAGGCCAGGTTGGACAGGGCTTTGAGCAATCTGGTCTAGTGGGAGGTGTCCCTGCCCATGGCAGGGGGGTTGGAAAGAGATGATCATCAAGGTCCCTTCCAACCTAAACCGTTCTATGATCAGAGTTAAAGGAGTTCTTGAGCCCGCAGCAAAGCGAGGGATCCTCCTGCCAGCCCTCCTCGGCCAGGCTTCCCCCGGCTCTCTGAGCTGTGGGGGCAGAGGGCAGGGGACTGCTGAAGTCAAGTTCGTTGTGGACCCAGGAGGAAGCGTGAGCAAGGCCAGAGCTCTGCCAGTGCTTCACCCGAGGGATGGAGGAGCCACAGGCTCCTCTCTTCCGTCGGGGGGGAAAAGTAGATGGAGACTGGCCACAGGGTGGTGGCAGCTCCTTCTGTGCCAGGGACAGCAGCAGAGAGCTTGTGCCAAAGAGGACCCACAACAGCTCAAACTGAAGAACTTATTCACAGTTGATTTTTGAAGGGGTCAGAGTGGGCTTGTGTCTCTAGATCGTGCCACCCTGGCAACTGGGAGCTTTGAGTCCCCTTGGCTAGGTTTGTTGGGGGGGTCACTGGCTCCACGGCTGGCTCAGATCCTGATCTGGGACTCTCGCTCTGCACACAAGCAAGTGTCCCTGAATCTCCTGCAGCTTTACAAGTCTTGGTTTTACTTGGAAGCCAAAGCCTAGTTTTGACACAAACAGTGAATTCCTTCTATAGCTCCAGGTGAAGCTGCAATAACTTTCCCCGTCACCCTGGTTGCACTGTGCCACCTGCCAGGGCCTGCCACGGGAGTGGGGACCATGCAGGGAGGGTAGTCCCAGCTATCCTCTAAGGACTTTTGCCTGCCCCGGAGCCCTTCTCCTTCACCCTTAGGAAAAGGCGCTCTGTGGGGCTGCCTCGGTGGCAAGGGAAGCAGAGGCATCGTCCCAGGAACTCCAGCTGATCTCATTGCAATGATGCTCTGAGGCAGAAAGGCTTTCCCAACTGCAGTGTGAAATCTGGGTCCTTCCCTCACCAGCCCCGGAGTGCGCAGCAGGGAAATGTCACCCTTACGGAAAACGAGGGCGTTTATCCCCTGTTTGTACTTGAAACCTTAGTCTCAGCAAAGCTTCTGGCGTGGCTCTGGGAACAGCGAACAGACTGTGAACACAATCTTTTTGTGCTCCCGTAAGCACTCTGAGATGTGGCGGTATTGATTTCCTTGCCGTCAGAGAGGTGTATTTAACTGGACTGCTCGGGCTCGCCCGGTTACAGATTGGGAATATGCGGTGTCTGCTTACAGGGAGGGAGAGACGATGGCTCTGCACTGTCACCGGGCCAGCCAGAGAGCACCGGGGCTGGAGTCAGTGGTGGCATTTGGGGGTGTCACTCCTTTTGTGCCCCAGCACTGGGAGGGGAGCCCCAGGGCCTCCGCATGGACAGAACCAGGGGAAAAAAGCTCCTTAAAATAGTGTTTTCTGTATCTTAGGGGAACAGGACAAAACATATTATTCCCAGTATTCAGGGTGACTAATTCCTGTACTGTGATGTTTGGGAAGGGGAGGGCTGATGATTTTCATGTTACGGTCCCATCCCTGGCACGCAGGGCAGGCGTGTGCCTGTGTCATGGCTGAGCCGCGGAGGGGCTGGCCACTGGCTGCCACCATATTTTTTTACAAGGATTAAATGAAAAATCGTGCTTTGCTGCAGCAGCCGCTCATGCTGTACACTCTTGCTAGGGTGCTGGTAACACACAGCTCAGGGTGTGTTTTAGATGTGGGGTTTGGGTTTTTTTCTTTTAGCATTGATAAAGTTCAGAGCCACCATGAAAATGTGACGATCGCTTTTCTTTCAATGTATGTTGCATGTGTGTCTTTCCCGGAGGGTGAGAGAGAGCTGGGTTATTCCACATACCAAAACCTGGTAGGTACCAAACAAAGGCTTTACCAAGTCCTGAGACCACTTTTTGTGTATCTTGCAACAAGAAAACCGCCAGCAGCATGTGCGCTGTGGGAGGAGTATGGAATTCCTGCATTCCTGTGATAGAGAATAGTTTCCACATCCCACGATAACTCCAGGGGCAGCAAACACATCTCAGTTCTTGTTGTGAAACCAGCGTTATATTTTACAATTCAGTTAGAGTGAGTATTCATCTTCTGTACTGAAAGTAGTAAACCTGTGTCGTGCCTAGGTGGAGGATTGTGGTTTCTGAGAATAATATCCTTCATTTAGAAAAGCCTGGGCCGTGGCATCCTGGTTTTACCACCATCAAAGCATGAGTTGATGTGAATTTGCTGAGAGTAGACCTTTCCTCCTTGCTGGGAAATGTGTGTAGGGCTGCAGGAAGGGGAGGTAGTATCCTTTGCGCTTTCTAAATGGAGACTAATTTGTTCTGTAGGAGCTGTATAATTAAGTAGTTCCTTATCTCCTGGCAATTAAAGGTGTTTTCCTTTCTGGCATCTCATTTCACTGGGTGCAAAGTCCTGCCGGCTGTGAGTGCTTCTCTTGCAGCTCTGCTAGCACCGGAGAGCTATCGGAAAGTCTCGGTGGGGTTTGGGAAGATCTTTTGCCTGAGCTTGTATCTTGAGCCCAAACTGCTCATTGTCAGCTGATCCTGGCCAGCTGTGGCTTGTAGTGCCTGGAAAGGGTGGAGATACTATTTTTTTAAAATTTTGTTTAAAGAAACTTGCAGAGTCTGATGCCAGAATGCCCCTGGAGAGAGCCAGGAGCAGGGAGGAGACCAGGGAGCACAAGGGGGATGCCTGTGCCTTGAGCCTCCCCGCTCTCTCCATCCCACAAGGGACCCCAGCTCTCTGGCATAAAGCAGACACTTTGATGCCCCTGGTCAAACAAGTCCAGTAACAACACAGCAAAAAGGATGTTGTGAAGCAGAAGGACTTGCCTTGCCATGGGAGCTCTGCTGCATGAGGCCACCTTCCGCCTTCTCCAGCCTCAGGCTTTGCTGGAGAAAACACCTCATCCCTTAATCAGTTCCTAGATCCTCCCTGGTTTAGGGGTGCTGAATCTTCCCACAGAGGTGTTTGAAATGGGTGTTTATGAAATGGGTCCTTTTGGCTTTCACCCTCCTGTTTGAGAACAGAAACACGTTTTGGACATTAAAAATGCTCCGAGTGCCACCTGCTGGAGTGTGCTCAAGGGGGAGCCGTGGCTGGGCAGCCAGCTTGGCAGGGTCCCCTGGGGCTCTCAGCCTTTTTGGGGGTGACAGCCTGTCCCATGGCTGCAGACACCGATACCTGTCACCACTGTCCCACTGTGCTCTGCCGGGAAGTTCTATACTCTGTAACTGCTGCTCTCCTGCCTGTTGCCAGAGCATGCTGGTGTCCGTTTGTGGCCTCCGGGATTTCACAGTGTTTCCTCCCTGTGACAGCTCCATCCACCTCCATGGAAGGCGGTGTGGGTCACTTTCTGATATACAAGAGAAGTGAACTTGCTGGTGAGAGAAGGGGCCCATGAAGAAGGGTGGAACTGTTCCATCTAAACACCAAACAGGGTAAAACTGCACTGTCTTGGTCTGAGTTTTCCCTTTTTAGGGATTTGCTTATAACCCCCATTGCAGGGAGCCAAGATTGCTGCTCAGAGTGGCAGCAAAGTTCTTCCCAAGGGTGACCAAATTAATTTTACACTAAGCGTTTGGCTGCCTGTCTGAGTAGAGAGGAATTGCCTCGAGGAAGACAGCAGAGTGCTTCTAGGATGCTCAGAGTCAAAGGCTTTTGGTTTAAGCCATACAGAGGGGGGTTCCTGGCATTATCCGTGCCATGACAGAGTTGGTCATTCACTTCTCCCGGCTGCCTTGGCCCCATAAGCGTTTGTGCATGAAGGTAGCGATGAGCAGGATTTCTAGATGCCAGCGTTACCGACAGCCTTGCTGTGCAGAGGTCTGACTGTGTGTCCTGGGTTTCTTCTCTTCTCCCTCCCCGGTTTTGGGTTTGTTTTGTTTTTCAGGAGACCAATAAAACAGTCCTTGGAGATAGTGTAGGGCGAAACGTGCCTTTCTCCCACCGCAGTGCTGTTCCTTCTCAGTAATTCCCTTCCTGCAAACCTCTAGCAGCAAAGCTTCTGCCAGGAATCCGCCCCCGTCCTTATCCACTTATCGGGAAGTTCCAGTTGCCGAAGTCTCCGGTGTTCCTTAGCTGTGTTTGTAGAAGTGACTTTGTCCAAGACTTCCATCTTCAAAGCCACCCCGTGGTGGGCCCTGCCTCCCCCCAGCTCCAGCTGCCTCCCAAGGCTTTTGTCTGTCAAAACAGCAAATGCCCTTGTTCAGCGTGAGTTTAGTTTAAAGGACTAACGAAGCTGTCTCTTTCCCTGCAGATCCTCTTGGATTGCTTTAAGAATCTCCCTCTTCTTTTAAGCTTTGTCCATGACCCCAAGCATTTACGCTGTCCTGTTTCTCCCTCCTCCTGCAAAAGCTGTTGCTGATTGTCTGATGTCTCGTAGGGGCATGGGCACACCTCTTCCCTCCATCTGCTGCCTACTTTTATAAAACCCCCAGGACTGAATTTTTCTGCAGCTTTTCCTGCTCCGAGTGTGGTTGGAAGTGGCTGAGGAGCTCAAGTGAGGGTTCTCATGTGTTTTCTCCCCAACCTTTTGCAGATGTGGGTATGCACATACTAAGCAAAATTAACCCTGTCTTATAAAATGCAATAAAACGATGCTCGGACCCTCACTTTGAGCAGGCAGCCCTGCAATGGCGCTGGATCGGTGATGTTCGGGATGGAGTGGGAAAACCAGAGCCCATGAGGTTTCGTACCTGGAAGGGAGGGCAGCTGTGGGGCCAAGTGAGTGTGGGCTGGGATTAAACCCGTTGGAACATGTGCAGGAGAACAGGACAGAGTCTCCTCTTGGGCAGAGAGGTTTTTAAATCTGCTTGAGGTTTCAAATTACTATTTTTTTTTCCTTTAATTGCATGTGTGGTATGCGTAAGCAGGAGGGAGATGGCTTTGGTGTTTAATCTTTGAATACAACCTTGATACTGCAATGCCTGCTTAATTAGATAGAGTGAAACTCTTCAATTCTCCCAGGTGTTTTTTTTAAACTTCAGCAATTGAATGAAAACGGTAAGATGTCACAAAATGTTCTGCTTGGCTGGACTTCTGTTTTCAACTTCTCTTCTGAGCTGCGGTGAGTGGCAGGCCAGGAAACATCTCCTTTCCTGATAAACACGGGGTAGCAGCACCTGCTTACTCTGACCCAGCTCTTGCTCTCCCCTCCCAGCAAAGCCCCAGGAGCGGCAGTGGGCTGATGTGGTGACCCTGCCACGTGCAGGACATGCATGTCACATGGGTACAGGGTGACATTTCTCAGCTCCCGAGAGGTCCTGGAGCAGTTGCAGACATCTCTAGAGGCGTCACTCGGAGGGCAGGTTTCCTGTGGGGGTAGTTAGCATCGCCTGCCTTGCTTTCCTGGAAGTCGGTGGATGGCAATGAAGCAAGTTAAAATCTGCAGCGGCTGATACGACCATCTCGTTGCTGTGGGCAGCGTTTCCTCTCGTGTCAAAATGGCTCTGCCTCCAGGCACAGCTTCCTTCTCCCCATCCCATCTCTCTAAACAGATCCAGTCCGTCCTCCGTGATGGCTGGTGGGTCCATTCAGATGCCAGTACCGCAAGCTGAAGCCGTTTGCTTTTCAAGGGTGTCTCTGCTCAGGGAAGACTGGTGCTGCTCAGGGACAAGTGTCCCACAGGATTTCTCAGGCGGGCCAAGTCTGGAGGCTCCCAGGAGCACTGAGGGCGATCCACCAAAGAAGTGCAGACAAAAGTGCAGGGTTCTGGCCAATTCTTTGGTTGCAAATGAGACCAACCGTCAGCCTTGCCCAAATAAGGCCTTTGCAGGAGGGCAGGCAGTGGCTGGGGAGGTTGCTTTGCTTTGTTTGTTCCCCTTTTTGAGAACCACCACTTTAAAAAAAAGTTCCAGACAGAGCAGCCTTTGCCTCTGTGCTCTTTACAACAGCAAAAAGCAGACGTGCTTCCTCTGCAAAGCTGCAGCATCTCTTGCTTCCCATTTACTTCAAGCTCCCTCCAGAGCGGGAGCTGCTACTCTGCAGGGAGGTTGTTGCTCTGGAGCAGATCGCATAAAATAACTTAATGCAAAAGTTCAGGAGTGTGAAGCTCCCACTCCTGAGGCTGGCACCCAGCAGCAGTCTGCGCTGGAGGGGTCTGCACGAGCAGTAGACGTCTTCTTCGTCTGGTGCTTCCTGGCCAGCAGCTGAGACCTCTGCCGAGACATCCCTTTGCCACCATGGGGGCCACCAGTCCCACTTCTGAAGCATATTGAGGTGACAGCAGCTGTCTCTCTTCAGGCAGCAGTTCTTCACACCATCGCCTTCCTGTTTATGAAACCCTGATCCTTCCCTCCCTGACGCTGTTCCCAGTGCTTGGTGGGGTGTAACTGGATCCTGGCAGGAGGCAAAGGCAGTCCCTGGTTATTCTGATTTAAATCTATAGGGCTAGCAAGCATCCTGGTTTATGGAGCTGATGTTGGGACTTGCTGGAGCTTAGCCCTACAGTCTTGTCTGCTGACAGAGAATTGGATTACAGCATCTTTAAACCGTGCACTGGGAACCGTTTGTATTTGGCACCGCTGGATTTGGGGATCATCTTTCCTAGAACTGATGTGCCAACGACAGTGGGTTCACGCAGAGTTTACAGCCGGGTCTTGGCACTTTGGTACCAGCGTCTGGCCCACCGCCGCTCAGACAGCATCATCTCACTTCTCCCAGGACCCATTAGTATAGGAACAGAGAGAACAGAATTGGGAATCCCACTTCTGTCACCAACTTTTTCCTCTTCAAAAATATGGAATAAGGCCTAGAAGTGACTTAATTCTGCCCTAAGATTGTCAAACTCACCTGGGATGCGGAAGGTCATTTGGAAGCGTGATGGAGGAAGGCTCTTGTCTCGGCTCAGCCCACGTGCCTCTTGCCCTTCAACCCACAACCTGCCTATTCGCATGCAGCTGCCTGCACCACAGTTTCCTTTGGTTTATGGGTCTTGCTTTATATTTGTCTCATTATATTGGGATCGTTACCTGTTTGTTTGGTTCTGGTCCCTTCTCTTGGGAGCAGAGACAGCGAAGCAAAGGAGGTTTGCACTCTTGCAGCAGCCTGTCCCTCCATGGCTCTTAACTGCATCCGAAGCAAAGAGCTGATGGCTTCTGCTTCTGACCAAGACTGGTTCATGGTCTCGAGGTTTAGCAGAGGGGCTTCAAAATGGGACTCTTCCTTGTGAAGAGCCTCAGGAATTCAGAGCACTGTTTCTAGGAGAGAAAAGGGGCAGGCAGGTTGAGCTAGGCCCCTGGCAAGGCAGGACAGGGTGCGGGTGCAATTCTTTGTGTCCATGTTAACAAGCAGGTCAGAAAACTGATCAGAAGAGAGGCCAGACCATGAACCAGGGTACTGCATCGTCCCGTCTCACACTGAAGCATACCTGCCTTCTGCAGCTGCTTTAATTCCTTGCACGAGCTGTACCTACCCAAATGTAAGCTCCAGCTTCTGTGTTTCTCTGCTGCAGAATTGTTTTGGGATCCCTTGTGCCTCCTGCCACTGGGGAGGGAGTGATCCCCCTGGGAAACAGGCTTTAGGAGAGGGAAGGAGCTATTGGGATGCTCCGTGTAGACACACCAGCAGCCTGGCAGCAGCTTGAAGGCTGCAGTCCAGGGCAGCACTAAGCAGCTGCAAAAGTTGTGTGGATCTGGCAAGAAGTTTGGCAGGAACTGCGACTTCTTTAAGGTACAGAGTGGGAACAGCTAAAGGGATTCTGTAAAACAGCAAAGGACCTTGTAGTGACACTGGTGAAACAGCTGGGTAACTTTTGAAACCATCTAGGGCATCTGTTTTGCATAGATGAAATGCAGATGGCCTCTTGACGGGAACTGGGAGTAAGCACGTGGCTCACTCTTTTCCTTGCAAACATAGAAGCTGGGGGAGAACTGGTTTAGAGCCATGGGGCTGAAGCCCTTCTTCCCTCTCTGCTCTGTTCCTTGTGTCTGCACTGCCTGACTTGGCCAATTCCCGTCTCCTTCCCTTCTATTAAGGCATCCCTGGAGGTACAAGAGCAGGGTGCAGAGCAGGGTCACGGCGCAGGACCCCTGAGCAAGCAGGCAGGATTGTGCAACCTTCCCATAAGATGTCAGTGTGCAAACCTCATGTGGGGCCTCGCAGCAGTGTCCCAAAGACCTGATACAGCACATGACCAAGCAGTGACTCTGACACGGGGCAGGGACAAACCAGGGAAGGCTGCAGGAGCTGCCTAGTCCCAGCCTCTTCCCCAGAGACCTGCGATTCAGCCGATCCCCCAGGGAGAGCATTTGTGCTGCCGTCAGCATTTGTGCTGCTCCGAGCAGGGGCAGCGTAACTTTGGGGAAGAAAGCCATGCAGACTCTTAGTTGCTTGTTGCCACCTCGTGTAGCTGAAATTGCTCTTGCTATGCCTGTTTTCCTGTCTGTGACACAGGGGACTATAGTGATCCTCCTGAAAAGCCTGCTGAGATTTGCTGATGGAAAGAGCCATGCCTAAGCACCCGTAAAGCCATCCAGTGTTTTCATTTGGCTGCTGGTATTGTGCAGCCATCGCCACACAATGCAGTTTCCCCATAGGAAACCACAGTTTCCTTTCAGCGAAAACTCCCAAAATACATCCCAGTGACGTAACTACTACACTCGGGGTTCTCGTGCTGGTCTGGGTGCTGCAGAGTGCTCTAAGTTCGGAAGCCAGCTTGCAAAGTATGGGAGAATAGCAGCTTAAAGCTTTGGAGATGCTGAGGCTCCTCTTTCGCAGCAAGCCAAGGATCCAGGAGGCAAGTGTCTAGCTGATAAAATATCTGCTCTGCGTTCAGTACTGTGCTCTGTCTCTTCTGCAGGACACGAGACGTTGGTGACTCGCCTGACCTTAGAGAGCCAGACCTTACCCAGTTTTAATTAACGACTTCTCTTTTGGAAAAGGCATTTCTGATGGTAAAACTGCTTTCTAAGAAGTGTCTTTCCTAGGTGCTGCCAGAATTTGGGAGTGTTTGGGGACCAGAGCATGTGTTGAAGGAACAGAAATTAAAACAGCTTCTGGTTAGTTGTTGATGAATAGGAAGCGAAATGCCAAAAGCGTAATCTGTTTCTAGCTCTTGCAGGGTGTTTTTTTTCTTGCATTTAGATGTGACTGTCTCAACCAGCAAAGTGACAAAACGCGAGCAAAAACAAACCTGTCTCTTGGCTTCTGGCTTGTAAAATCCTTCCGCAAAAAAGGGGAAAGCAGGAAAGAGGACTTGTATTTTGAACTTCATGTTGGGAAAAAAACAACCCCTATGTATGTCCCCAGCCCCTGATCTAGGATGACTAAGCCATCTGTGCAGTTTGAAGGTGCCATTGGGAAGTTCAGAAGAAGTTGTCTCCTCGTCTGACTTGAGCGACCTCCTGGGCTCAGACCTGGCCGGTGGCTGGGGGTGTCCTTTTCTTTTCCAGGAACAGCAAATATCATTTCCCAGTGGTGCAGGAATCTGTGTAAAATGGCCTCCCTTGAGACTGTGGGTGTCAGAAGATGACTTGGTAGCTCAGAGGAGCAGTGTCTTGCGCTGGTAGGGTGGACCTGCAGGGAGATCCGTGCTTGTGGGAGAGAAATCAATCCAACCCCATCCGAGGCAGGGTTTGGTGCCTGCTCGCTGGTCGGAGCTGTGAAGGAGCTGGTTTCCCTGTGGGTGGGTGTGATCCCCGGGGAGGGACCGCTGAGGTTTTTGTGATCACTTTGGGGTGCTGGGGAAGGGGTTTAGTTGTGGCTTTGGTAGATGTGTCAGCTGGCCGCCCTGGGCATCCACTTCCCACGGTGGCAGCGGGACAGCCACCTTCTCCCAGACCCGCAGAGATCTTGGCTGTTCCCGTGGCAAGGGCAGAGCGATGGAGGGGAGGGGGGGAAAAGGGTGACTGCAGGGGCCCCCTCCGATCTGATTCAGTCCTTCCGGAGCTGAAAATCAGTTAATTCTTAACTTTAATCTCGCTGTTTTCATGCGGCTCCTCCCTTCCCCCAAGGCTTGCTTTTTCTTCTCTCGCCTCTCCATAGCTCCTGTCCTACTTTCAGGTCGCTCTGCCTCACGCTGCGCCCACCCGCTTGACGTTGCTGGCGCCAAAGAGCCCTGCCAGCGCCGCGGGCTCCATCGTGCTGACAAACTGCTTGAAAAGACACAAGAGAAGTCACAGCTCGAGCCTCTCTTAGATCCCTTCTGTCTGCAGTCACATGAGTTTTCTCTCATCCGCAGCCAAAGACTTGAACTTCTCAGAGGAAATGTTAAAAGTCTGATTTGATTTTTTTTTTTGAGGGGGTGATTCTTCTATTCAAACTTAGCTCGTCCTCTCAAAAACAGGTGAAAGAGCACCTAGATGGGATAACAGATCTACGTACATTCATTAAAATACAGCAGGCTTGGGGACTGGCCTTGGAAAAACTTCCTTCTTCCCTTAAGTCTGAGTTTTTGGGGGAGAAGGAGCCATATCCTAGCTGAGAAGCAGTTCTTTTCTGAGCTCCCTTTAAATGCTTCTGCATCCCTCCCTGTAAGAGTTCACAGAATTGCATCTGGCCCCAGAGGCAGTGTAAACTGACATTTCTAAGGCTGCTCAGGGACCTGTCAGAGCAGCTGGGCTGGCCCTGCCCTGCCCTCGAGGGATGTGGTGAGTTTTGGTATTTGAATGTGTTCCTGCTGCTGCTTTAGAAACACTGAGCACGCCCCTGGAGAGAAGAGAAGCCCTCTCTTTGCCATGGGGGTGCCAAACTTCCCTGCAGACCCAGGACACCACTACCAGAACAGATGCTTCTGGAGTTTGTCCAAGTGTAGCTGCGAGTAAAATCTGATCTAGACGTTAATCAATCTGCCAGACATCAATTCTCTCTCCTTGGGGGTGGTGCTCTGATTCTTGGGGAACGTGTGTAGCCAAATACCGACACTGTGTCCTTCTCCATGGCCTTTCTCCTTCCTTTATCAAAGCCTTTAACAGTAGCTGGCTCCTACTGCTCTCTTGGAGCCACCAATGCAGTTCAGAATTGCATCTCGAGGAGCAATGTCTGGTGGGACACCACTACTGACTGCAAACAGCTCGCCTGGTCTTGCTAAACAAGTTTCTTGGGAAAACTTTAGCGGAGTATCACAGCCCCTCTGTGCTGACACTCATTTATTGTCCCGCAGGCAAAATCAGACATCACTTGGATAGAGAAAGACCTTGTGGACTCAGCAGACAAGGTAAGAGAGCGTGCTGCAATGTGCACCTCAAGGAGACTCATGCATTTTATTCGCACTTTGTCCCATGGCGGGTCGTCCCACGTAATGCAAGGGCATAAGCGGAGCTCACAAGGAGCTCTCTGAAAACCAAACCTGTCCTTGCAGCACACCCCTACCAGCCCGTCTCAGCTAGGTGGGACTGCTAATACAGAAAACAGCTATTACTCACTTGCTCACATGACATCCTGGACTTTACTTCATCCTCCTCCTCCTTCCTCCCCACACCAAACCCCTTTCCGTGCTGTCATTTATGTCTCCTGTGGCTTTCTGATCTTGTCAGCTTGCTGGGGCGGGTGCTCCAGCGTTGTAGTTGCATGGACTTACAGTGGGGTTTTTTGATTGCTTTTCTGAGGCTCCTCTCCCCACGCTGAGTGCCTGATAACACAACATGCAAAACTCTCTTGGTCGGGACAAGATTTATCAGATCTTGCCGGGCCCACACGCAGAGAGCTGGCTGGCTGCAGCACCTGCACGGCTTCGCTGAGCAACGTAAAGCTTCCTTGGAAGCGGTGATGCTCATCTTTGGACTGCACGCTGCGGACACGGTTTCTGCTTCACTGGGACTGTGGCAGAATGAAGGAGGTGTCAGTATGAACCAAGTCTCTTGGGGACTTGCGCTCAACAGCTGCACGGGGCTGTTCTCTGGCACCTACTCCCAGCTCCCTTGCTTTGGACCTCATCAGCTATTGAGGTTCCCTCTGTGGAGCTGGGAGCAGCTGCCTTGCTGGTATTAAGTCATTTGTTTCTTTCGTTATCGGTTCTCAAAGAGCACGTTACGGGGGTGGAGGAGGCAAGACAGTCATAAGTAGTCTGTCTGGGTCCAAACCAAGATCCTCTTTTCATACTCTGTACCCTCTGGAGAAATTCAGAACTCAATGCTGACACGGGGTTATTTCTAATTGCAAAGGTGCGTGGGTGTCTTGTTACTCATTTCAAGGGGTTTCTTTCTTACCTGCACTCTCTGGGGTCTTGCTGCAGAAAACATCTGTCTGTCCTGACCCAGTTGGAAAGGTCAAAGGGGAACAGGCTTGGTGGGGAAGGAGGCGAACCAAAGGATCTAAATATCTCTTCTCTTGTCCTGCCAATAAATCCAAGCAGCGGTGGGTTCAGAAGCTGCCTGCATCAGAAATGCCCTTAAAAATACCTCGCATGGAACTTCCCAGGGTGGCTTTTAGATAACTCCAGCATCCACAGCAAGGACTCTTGTGCAGTATAAAGCAAACAAAGGACTAGATGGAAATCCTAGCGATGCCAGAGGATTTGCCCATGGGATCGATGCACCCTGAATCTCATCATGGGTGACCTGTCATCCCTGTGCCAGGGTGAGTCATGTAGATGTGGTGCTTAGAGACATGGTTTAGTGGCAGACCTGGTAGAGTAGGGTCAATGGTTGGACTAGATGATCTTAAAGGTCTTTTCCAACCTAAACGATTCTATGATTCTATGAGAGAGATGTGCAGCTTTCTGAGGTGGTGCCAGACTTCTGTGTGGGATTTCATGAGTATTTCTCTTCCTTTTAAAGTGTAAGCAGCTTCTCAGAATATTCCCCTGTTATGGAAATACCCCCAAATATCACAACCTGACGTGAGATTCATGTGGCACTAGATGGAAGTCACTTTAACTAGACCATGTATGTTTTCTGTCAGCGTCTTGTCTGAACCAGGGAACCCAAGTGTGAACAAGGAGCTGTGAGTTTGGTTGGTTTTTTTTTAAAAAGCAAAACCAGAAGAAAAAAAAAGCCCCAACCACAAGCGCTGTTGCTGGGGAGTGGGAGCATGAACCTGCCTCCGTGCGACCGAGTTGCTTGTCTCCACTGCGCATCTGCCAGCTGGGCTTTAACCACCTGTATCTCCTCCATCCGGCAACCTCAAGCGTGGGGCGTCCATGCAGTGCTGCGGGAGCCTCCTGCATCCCCAGGAGCCAGCCGTGCTTCCCCGGGAGCTCGTGGGGGCGGCAGTTACTGGGGCTGCGCAATGGTGATGGGGATGGGAGAATGGAGAGGGACCCTAAACTTCCTCGCATCTGCACCTTCCTCACGCTCTGGCTGCAGAAGAAACACCGAGCCAAGCCCTGTGGCCTGCAGCTGCCTGCCCCCAGCCAGCTCTCCAGCCCGGTCAGTACTGCCGCTAGCTCGTTTTGCTTCCCTTGCTGTCCCTGGTTGCTCATCCAATGGGGCCGACTCTTCAGATGGATATTCGGAGCAGTCTGGTTTGCTTTTCTTTTTCTGCCTTCTGGGGTAGTTTGCTTAGTGGTATCTTGGAGCGAGCAAAGCCCATTTGTGCTGCAGCTCGGTGGCACGCAGGTGCTTTTGTGCTGGAGACTTGTTCTGGTGTGCTGCTAAACAGGCTGTAGGAGCTGGTCTGCAGAGTCCTAACCGTTGAATTGCAAGTTACTGGATGAGTCCATGGGAGGACGCCTCCCTTGTGTCAGCAAGATGCCAAATGGCATCTCAAAGCTTTTCTCAGAAAGCTATCAACAATGTCTCCGCTGATGCCACTTTTGGTCTAGTTGGCATGTATGTATGTTTGCTGATGTGGTCTGGCTGGCAGGCTGCGTATGCAAATCTCTGCCTGCCCTGAGATCCAGCTTGGGCTGCTGAAACCACTTGCAGTTAAACACACTGGGTCTTGCTATTGGCCACGGCAAAGAATTCCCACGACGGTGAAAATACGTCGCTCCGCAGCTCCAAGAGCTGTGGTAGGAGGATGAGTAGAGATGCCTTAGAGCTGGATACAGGAGTTCGTTTTCAATGAACTTTCTCTTCTCTGCTTAGGTGTGTGATCCTACAGGGTGAAATATGCACGGTTGTACTAGTGCTTATGCTCTGTGGACCTGGTTTCTAGTGTTTTCATGAAGATGAGGGGGAGTGGAAGAGCCTACAACTTCCGCTGGTCTTGTGCCCTGGTCTCTCCCTGCTGTGGGGTCTCTCCCTGGGGAGCTGAACAACATGGAAGGACTAGCAGGAGGAGACCTCTTGGCTGACTCCCGCTCAGGCTCTTGGCTAGAAGTGGGAAGCTGTTCCTAGCCATCAGCTGTCTGCCATGGACTAAGCCTCCAAACGACACCAGAAGTGTAAGGTGGCTGCTTTAAGCTGGGAGATCATATGGAACATGAAAACTTGTTGTTACAGGGATTATAAGATCTTTCTTGTCTGTGATCACCGAGACCAGCAAAAGGCAGGATAACACAAGGGGAGCTCCTCTCCCGCAGCTGTACATGCTGAGACTGTGGGATTCTCTGCTAGGTCTCAGTGTTTGAATAATGCAGGATCTTGAGAGAACAAAGGTACCAACATGGGAACAAAGCCACTTCCTAATCTAGAGAAAAGCCAAGCATGAGAGCAGGAAGGCAAGGGTGTGCTGGGTGCAGGTAGGCAACCACATCCGTGGGTGCTTGGCAAGGCCACCCTCCCCAAGAAGGTGCAGGGAGGGTGGGGAGTGAGCTGGGTAGCAGAGGAGAGGCAGAGCCTGAAACCTGGTTCCTGTTGTTTTCAAAAGCTGCTTTGATTAGGTGGGTTCCAGACCAAGTATCTGAGTAGTTTTAGAAAACAAAGCATAACTTTTTTTTCCCCCCAGCTCTGCAAGGGGAAAAACTAAATAGTACTTCCAGCTTTCTGGCAGCCTCTGATGGCCACACCTGCTACAGGGTCAGAGAGCAACCAAGTTTAATGCCCTTTGGAACATAATTGCTGACCTTCAGGTCCAAATAGCAGCCAGACCATCTCTAACACTGGATGATGTGGGACTGAAGCGCTAGGAAGCCTGGACTTGTCCTTAGAAGACGTACAGCTACAAGGGATTTCTGGCCTGAGTAAGATTCATGTCTGTAGAAGTGGGAAGTTGAGTCCAGCCTGCCCTGTGAGCAGTTGGGAGAGGGGCTGGAACAGGTCAAGTTCAGAGGAAACCTAAGTGTAGATATATTGGCTAGGTATGATCAAGAGAAGTAGAGGGAAAGGCACAGCTGGAAGGCTAGTAGTATAAAAAGTCTATTTGGGATGCAACTAGAAAGCAGCACAAGGTGTTTCTGTTGAGCTGAACTCTGGGCTTTACGCGCCAGAGGTACAGACAAGGTTTGCTGGGGAAGGGAGGTGTTTCAGCATCACCTCGGGGTCTGTGGCTGTTCTTGTGTGCTTTGTTGGTGAGTTTATTCTAGATACTGCCGATTAAATCTCTTTTTCTTCTTTATTTTTTTTAAATAAAAGAATGTGTTTTAAACAAAACATGTGCCAGAGACCTTGGCTTCCCCTCAATCTTCTTGAAGGCTTGAGTCTGTTAAAGCATCATCTGTATGTGCTGAAGATGCACTAAGACTTATGTTGCAGAGTTGCTCAGATTGCTGAGCAGATGGGCTCCAACATGTCTGATTTTTGCCAGCCCTGGCCGTGTTTTGACAACAGAGCCGTATTTTTGTGTTGTGGGATTTTTAGTGGCATAAACATTCCTGGTTTTGCCACCAGTGCCTTAAAAAGGAAGGTGCTTTTCACGCACTCTTCTGAAATGCAGTTCAAAGAAATGCAACACCTGCGGTGCAAAGAGCGGAGCCTTTGGGGAGAGCGCTGGATATTTAACATGGGTGTTTGGTGCAAGCCTACTGATCATTTATTTATTCCAGATGTTGAAACCAGGAGGTACCTGTGACAAGCACCAACTTCTATGGTTCTCTCAGATCTGGTTCCTGTCAGTCTGTAGCTGCAATCCTTGTTCCTTAATCCCATAAGGCTCACTTTCCCTTGCTCAGGATTGTATTCCCAGTCAACCATGTCCCCTCTTTTTCAGGGCGAAGGTGTTGTGAAAGAAATCAACATCACGCACCATGTGAAGGAAGGTTCCGAGAAAGCCGATCCTTCACAGTTTGAGCTCCTGAAGGTGCTGGGACAGGGCTCTTTTGGCAAGGTGAGTTCACTTCATCCTATGCGTCATGCCAGATAAATGATTATGATGACAAAAGGGGCTGTCCCCAACGAAACCACTTTCCTGATTCCCACCAGATCATGAGAATCTGACTGATGAGCCCACTTTGCAAATGATTGCTTCTAACTTGAAAGGCAACTGTAGCAACGCCTTCTCCTAAGGGCCAGCCTGTATGTCCAAAGCTCCCCTGTCATTCTTTCTTCAGACGATCCAGGAGGAAAGGATCCTGCTTGTGAACGCGGGTGTTGCGCAGGGCAGAGGGACCTCCTGTAGCTCTCTAGCTGGCTGCCAGGCTGTCAGTTGAATTGAGGACTTGGAGGACTTGAGCATGTTCCTCTCTTCTCAGAAACGATGCTGTGTACATCTGGTTTTGGCCCCTGTTTACGTCCAGTTTCCCTTCTGTGAAGGGGGAAGGAAGTAGCCTGTAACTCCTATCTGTTTCAATGTGTAAATAATCCAGGTCTCTTAAAGACCATCTGCTCACACATTAAATCAAGTTCATGTCAGTCGGTTACCAGTGCTGACAGTGAGGGCTTGTACAGGACTGTGTGCTGTTGCCTGGGCAAATGCAGCAGTGGCAGGTGGTGTCTTTTTGAAGCTGCCTAAAACCTGATGTCTCAGACATCAGGGAAGAGAAGGAGTTAAAAGTCCAGAGAGGGTGCAGGACCTGAACAGTAAGGAGTTGATCTGGCTGTCAAACCAGCAAGTCATCAGGAGGCTTCGTGGTGCATTGAAGCATCAGTGCTTCAAGTCACAGCTCCCAGGCAGCAGCCACAGCCCCATGGGAGCTGCAGGAGTGAGCAAGAGGTGTGGAAGATGGGAGAGGAGGAAAGTGCAGGATAAAAGCACAAATGCCGCAGTGGCTGGAGGTAGGGGGTGAGAGGAGTCTACACACAGCACTTTCCTGAAAACCTCCTGGGGTTTCCCATGGAGAGCTTGAGGTACAACTTACCAGTCCTGTGGCCGGCTGCTTCTTAGAGTTACCGTGAGGTTTGCCACTTTGGGAGGCATCCAGCTCCTACTGCTAATGTTTAGTGCTTGGCTAATGTGGTGCGCTTCTGCCTCAGGTTTTCTTGGTGAGAAAAATAACACCGCCAGACAGCAACCACCTCTATGCCATGAAAGTGCTCAAGAAGGCGACGTTGAAAGGTAGGAGACTCTTACTGCAATGCTTTTATCCTCCATGTCTTAAAGAGCACTGGGGAAATGTCACAGCAGCCACTGCTGGCCCCAGCGTGGTCTGGGTGAAAGAGAAGTATCTTTATCTCAGCCAAACAACCTCCTTTTCAGCTGTAGAAAATCCTTGTTGCAGTGATGGAGCTGGGAAAAGATCTGGCTCAAGCTGCCTGGTGCTAAAGGGCTTAAGGCTGGGGACAACGCTGACACCGGGGTACTGTGTCTGAGCTGTTCCTCTCTCTTTCCACAGTGCGTGATCGAGTAAGGACAAAGATAGAAAGGGACATCCTGGCTGATGTAAACCATCCCTTTGTGGTGAAACTCCACTACGGTGAGTGTGGAGCTAGATGGGACACTGGGAAAGGGGCTGCAGCCTCGAACAGACACTGACTGCTTTTAAGCATAATAAAGAAAGATGCTACTACAGGCATGCCTGCCTTGCGTAGGTAGATGAGCATGAGGCATCCAGCAGGCTGCTTGGAGGATGCTAAGAGCCCCTCATGGTTCCTAACAGGCTTCTGGAGATACCTGAAATGGAGAAGAGGCCTGGATCGGTCTGTGTCCCTCCCTGGCTGCGCTGCTCTGGAGCCTTCACAATCCCCTTAACACAAATCCTTTTCCTGGAAAGGTCTTTGGTCCCATGCCCACTCTAGCTGTTGAATGGGGAGCAGAGCATAGACCGGGAGGAGAGGTTTAAACATCAAATCCTTGGGATTAAAACATTAAATCAGGAGAAATTGAGAAAGCAGAGTTAACTAGTCAAGCCAGAGTTTGGCAGGATTAATGCTCTGACTCTGAGGAAGGCGAGGACAGCTTCTTACCCTGTAAAGTGACCAGTGCCTCTCTCTGGAAAACCGCCTTTTCAGTGGGGCTTCACTGGCTGAAAGGGAACCAACCCCCCATAAAATGAGGATTTTCTGCAGTGCCAGAGTGCTGCTGGTGAGCTCCCATTTCAACATCATGGACAGGCTATCTCATTTACCCCAAATAATTAGCCCTACCTGTGTTTAACCTAGTAACCATGCAGGGTATCTGCACAACTGGAGCCATTGGGATTTAAGTGATTAATGTAACACCATGGAGCCTTCCCTCAGCAGAGGGGTCTGATTCCTGCTCCGGCTTGTGTTTCAGCATTCCAGACGGAGGGGAAACTGTATCTCATCTTGGATTTCCTCAGAGGAGGTGACCTTTTCACTCGGCTTTCCAAAGAGGTGGGTAAGCTCTGGCATCTTGGTGGGTTGCTGAGGCTCTCAGTTCATCTGGGCTTAATTGCCTGGAGAAGCGATTGAGCCTTGCAAAGTCTTTGAGAGGGGTGGAAACAACCTCCGACCTGCTGCTAGCCCAGAGCTGGCAACAGGAGAGGATGTCTCAGGAACCCTGTGCTCTGGCAGAAAAGCAGCAGCATAGGAGGCAGGTCTTACCTCTGCTGAGCATCACGTTGAGGACGAAAACGGGTGAGAACTGTGTTCTGCTGCCATGTTGGCTGGTTGTGTCTCCTCGCTGGGACGGGGCAAGGGCAGAGAATGGAAGGGGTAACGAGAAGTTGTGCCAGGTGAAGACAACCGGGAACATAACCTGGTGAACATAAATAAAGAATTTTTTAAAAACCTGTCTGCTGCTTAGCAACCTGGCTTGTTTTTTTTGGCGTTGCTGCTTAATTGATACTTTAGGATGGCAGGTGAAGCCTGGGAAACTTGGGTATGAAAAGGCAGGAGGGAGCAACATGGCTGTGAAAGTTCTTGCATGGGTGCAGCAGAGGTGGTCCCGCTGCTGGCGTTGTAACGCCAGCGCCTGTCCGCTTCCTCTCCCTTCCTACAGGTCATGTTCACCGAGGAGGACGTGAAGTTCTACCTAGCAGAGCTGGCTCTGGGGCTCGACCATTTGCACAGCCTGGGAATCATATACAGGGATCTCAAACCAGAGAAGTACGTGAGACACAGCTGAGGCAGGGAACGGGGTCCTTCAGTCCCAAGCCTGTAGTCAGCAAACGGTGCAGCCTTTTTCCGCAAAGGCAAAGCTGAATGGTGCCCCGAGGCCAGCCAGATGGAAGGCGGCAGTGCCAATCGACAAGACTCCTGCTCCTCAGATCAGCAGTTACAGCCAGGAGCGCTGTGGAGGCAGCATGTGCGCACCACATGTCTGAGCAGTAATCCTTGGCTAGTCTCCGGGCTCCAGCTTTAAGCAGTTGAGAGCCTTTGGAGGGAAAAGGTACCAGGCTGGGCCTCTGCAGAGACGCATATGAGCTGCATGAGTTGGGTATTCTTACCTGGGGTATGTGGGGCATCAGAGGTGGTGTCACCTGTGTGGGTCATTCGCTCAATGTAAAGTTGAGGGTGTAGAGAGAAGGGACCTGCTCTTTGTCCCGCTCATGTCTTGATGATGGAGCTTAAAGCACTGAGGGAAGGGAGATAACTTTCTCCTCTGGATTCTGGGAGTGTCTCAGACCAGCCTCTGCTGTGTGTGCTTGTTCTCACCAGCCCTTATTGCAGAAGTAACAACTTGTTTTTTTCATTCATGCTGTAGCATCCTCCTGGATGAAGAAGGGCACATCAAACTCACAGGTAAGGGACTCCACAAAAGTCTTGTGCTCCAGCAAGCTTGGTTCTTGAAATACAGAGCTTCTCTTAGGCCTCTCCCCTGTGCGTGATTGCTCAGAGCACGCAGGCGCAAGCTGACAGGTCTTCTCTTATGTAGATTTTGGCTTGAGTAAGGAGGCTATAGACCATGAGAAGAAAGCCTATTCCTTCTGTGGGACAGTGGAGTATATGGCACCAGAAGTCGTGAATCGCCAGGGCCATTCCCACAGTGCTGACTGGTGGTCGTACGGGGTGTTAATGGTATGTACCCAGCTAGCGGGTTTGGGGACCTGGAGCAGCTGCTCCAGCGGTAGCTCTGAAACACCCTGATGTGATTCTGCATGTCTAGCAGATGTGCTGACCTGGGGATATTCTCTGAGCCCCCCGAAAGGGCTCTTGTCACAGGCTGTCCAAGCATCCAGCCTGGTTTCTCGGGGGAGGCAGAGCTCCTGAGGCTGTCATCCCAGTGAGTGTGGGGTGTGTGGCGTGGAGTGCCTGGGGGTGTCCGTGTCCACCCCAGCGCTGGCATGTCGGTGTCTGTGCAGATCTAGTGCCACCATCTGGCGGTTGCTGAATCCGAGGACTCTTGCAGGAGCAGGCGCTGGCTTGAACACGTTCCCACTGCAAACCTCGTGAACCAAGCTCCTTCTGAGAAAACATGATGTCTGCAACCTTTTTTAGAGCTAGGCTTTTAATCCCTCGCAAGCTTTTTGCTAGCTTTGGCGAGCTCCCAGATGAAGGTGCAGTGGGATCTGTGCAACCCTCAGACCTGCTCAGACATGACCTCCCCCTCTTCTCTTTCCCTCCCAGTTTGAAATGCTCACCGGCTCGCTGCCCTTCCAGGGGAAGGATCGTAAGGAGACGATGACCCTCATCCTCAAGTAAGAGGAGTTTCTCTTTCTTGTATGTATAGGAGAAGAGCTTCTGCTCTTTCTCTGAGCGTGTTGCAATTTGGGGGTTCTCGCAACTTAATGTCATTATTTGGCAAGCGGTTTTGTATCAACAGTTAGTTTGAAGGGTGCAATGTAAATGCCAAACAGATGATTGTACTTTCGGGGGTGGAGGTGCTGCAGTTGGCTTGTGGGTTGACTTCTTTAAACCTGCAACAGATTGCTTAACTTCCTCTCCAGAGCAAAGCTGGGCATGCCACAGTTCCTGAGCTCTGAAGCACAGAGCCTCCTGCGAGCCCTTTTCAAAAGGAATCCAGCCAACCGCTTAGGTAAGACATCTTTTTTTGGTTTCTGAGTACACCTGACGCTGTGTTGGGGCCTCTCACATCCTCGTGGGTCAGCAGCATGTTCACACTTGTGCTCGGTTAGTGGGCTCGTTTCATTACAGCCAGGTTCCCCATAATACCTGGCTGTCTTGCATACATGGTAGTAGCCTTCGCTTTGTCAGTGGTCCTGATTTAATGCAACACACTCCACGGGTGCATCTTTCAGGTTCTGGACCAGATGGGGCGGAAGAGATCAAGCGCCATCCTTTCTACTCCACCATTGACTGGAACGTGAGTATCAAAAATACAAGAGCAAACTTCTACCCCACTCAGCACCAGTAATGCAGTTCTGACTGCCGTAATAGCACAGTTGTGATGCTTGACCAGCTGTGGGAGAGCTACCACTCCAGGTTTCCGTCTCCTCCAATAATGCTTCCTGAAACCGAAATTCTGTTTGTTATGTGAATAACTGTTTCATACCTGAGTTGCCTATGATCTCACCTTGGTTTGAATTTACTTATCTCCCAGCAGTAAGGTGCAGGTTTTAATTGGGGTTTGGCACAACACCGATTGTCTTGCACAAAGTGGGAAGGACTCAGGAAAACATTTCTGGCAAGGAAATACCTTGTTTTGTACAGAGAAGCAGGGCGACAACTGAACCAGCATTTCCCAATTGCTTCTGACCAGCTCCCTATTTTACCACATAATTTTGTTTCTTCCCTGTTTTCCCTTGGTAAGGGATTTTGAAGATCAGTCTTTCAGTGCTTTCGAGGCACCCAGCAAGCTGCTAGACTGAACCTCCAGCAATGCTAGTAAAGCTTATTTCAAATTTTTGCTTCAAGAAGCAATTTAAAAAGGCTACTTGTGGGAGTGCTGGGATAGGAATGTCCTCGTAGGGCATCTCCTCTGGCTGTCCCTGGGGAGCTATGTGTCAGCAAAGCCCTAATGGGAGTTAAGAGGAGGTGGAAGAACCTGGTGAGATAAATACTTTATGGATACTGCTTTTGGAGCAGGGCCAATTCACATATAGAACACACTTTTTTTTTCTTGATTTATTATAAGGTAGAACTTGTAGAATTGTTCCGCAAACTGACTCAAAAGAACCCCACTGGCCAAGAAGTCTTCCCTCAGACGGTTGAGCTGCAGTTAAATGCTAAGCCACAGAGCTGTTTCTAGTTTCACAAAATCCCTTCTTGGCCTCTCATTCCTAGCAAGCCTTTGCACCTTTCTGAGCGTGTACGAGAGCGTTGACCTGTCGAAGCACTTTCGAGCTGTCTTTGTTTTGCAGAAGCTGTACCGCAGGGAAATCAAACCGCCCTTCAAGCCTGCAGTAGGCCAGCCAGATGATACCTTTTATTTTGACACAGAATTTACATCGCGTACACCAAAAGGTGTGTATGAATTCATGCAAAGCCAAAGTTTTCCTGTGTGAAATGATACTGTACGGCTTAATACTGGTTTGCTGGTGCCAGGAGGGCAAGGTTTGCCTCCTGCTAGTGCTGCCAGCTCCAGATGCTTGCAGCACTGAGGAGGTGGCCCAGCCATAGATATGTGGGGTGTTACGGGTAAGCTCGGTGCTGTGTGGTGTGGCTCTTGTCTCGAATAACCTAAAGAGGAGCCATAGCTTCTGGGGAGCAAGGGGAAAGCTTCTGGTTCCACAGGTCTAGCACTCTTCAAGTTGTCTCTCAACTCCTGTTGCAGATTCCCCAGGCATCCCCCCTAGTGCGGGGGCCCATCAGCTCTTCCGAGGCTTCAGTTTTGTGGCGACCGGATTGATGGAGGATGGCAAGGTGAAGCCTACCCAGTCGCCTCTCCATTCGGTGGTACAGGTAAAAAGCAGGGAGAGAGGAATAACTGTTTGAAGCTGCAGTAATACTCCAGCGTGGGTCTGTGGGACCATCTGGAGCAGAGCTAACGGGAAGCCTGAGGCAGCGTTGTTGTTTTGAATTCTTGCATCCTGTTGTTCTTTCATCTCTATTGACTGTCATGTGCAAAGGTTGGCAGGGCAATGCGAGTCTGTTTGTTTTCCTCTCCCCAGGTGGACCCGTGCTACCGGGATGTCTGTGGGTTGATAGGTGCCACCAAAATACACCATGCTAGATGCAGATAGTGTTAGCCCACTGACCTATATCTGCCTTGTTTTCTTCTCCTGCCTCTCCCTAGCCGGGAGGAGAAGCTGTGGGATGTAGCCGACAGTTGTCTGTCAGCTCGCTCTGTGTTGCAGTTAACTCATCACATTGCACAAACCCTTCCCTGAACCCTCCCAGCTCATCAACTCTCTGCTCTCCTCTTGCAGCAGCTGCATGGCAAGAATGTCCAGTTCAATGACGGCTATGTGGTGAAGGAGACAATCGGCGTCGGCTCCTACTCAGTGTGTAAACGCTGCATTCATAAAGCAACCAACATGGAATACGCAGTCAAGGTCTGAGATTTACCATCTAAGCTGAACTGCCCTGTTAGATTTCTGTTCATCCTCACAATGACCAAAATAACATCCAGGAATGAAATCGCTTTCCCTGCTTGCATAGGGCCTAAATGGACAATTTCTGTGCTGCTGTACACGTGACTGCACAAGCTTTCTTATCTAGGAATCGCAGGGAAGCAGTGTTCTCCTCTCTCAGAGGGAGGACAGTGTCTCACCTTTCTTTTCAAAGCTTGCTGTGGCTATGTCAGTTCTTATCAAATAAGCCAGACATAAAACTTAGGGGTCTGGGGACACGGAACTGATGAAGCTAGGAGCTTATTGTTAAAGAGGACAGGGGACAGGGAGCGGATATGGTGCAGGATCTCCACAGGGCTCCAAACACTCAGCTTGTTTGCTTTGTCCTGGCCCCTTTCCCACCCCATTGTGGCTAATGCTTATCCATACTCTTGCAGGTTATTGACAAGAGCAAGCGAGACCCTTCTGAGGAAATAGAAATCCTCCTGCGATACGGACAGCATCCAAACATCATCACCTTGAAAGATGTGAGTGTGACTTGAATGACTTCACCTTATTTTGGTTTAGGAAGGCAGGCTGGTCTATGGGGGGAACAATACAGCTCCAGCACGGGCAACCCCATGCCCTTGCTCAATGTATCACTCTGGCGTGAGGAAGCATCCCCAGACCCACCTCTGCATGGCTGATTTCTGTCTGCTTCTTGGTGGCAGAAGTACAGAAGGGACGGTCTGGTAGCACTTCTTGGTTAACCCCTACGTATTTGCTTTGGTAGGTGTACGATGATGGGAAGTACGTGTATCTGGTGACTGAGCTGATGAGGGGAGGGGAGCTGCTGGATAAAATCCTCAAACAGAAATTTTTCTCTGAAAGGGAAGCCAGTTCGGTCCTGCACACGATCTGTAAAACGGTGGAGTATCTGCACTCCCAAGGTGTGAGTACGGTTACATCTGTTTTCCTGGGAAGCTGTCTGGCATTGCACTATGCTCCCTCTCCTCTGGGGAGTAACTGTGCCTGTCAGGACTATTATTTCTTGCTGGTGTTGCTGTCTTGGCAAGCCAGATGTGGGGCCAGATCAGGGGTTGAATGTCCTGATGCAGCTTCAGACCTTTGACTTCCAGAGGTATGAGAAGGGCACTTTCTTTGCTCCACAGGTGGTTCACAGGGACTTGAAACCCAGCAATATTCTCTACGTGGATGAGTCAGGAAACCCCGAAAGCATTCGCATTTGTGACTTTGGCTTTGCCAAGCAGCTGAGGGCTGAGAATGGCCTTCTCATGACTCCCTGTTACACAGCAAACTTTGTGGCACCCGAGGTAAGCACCTTACTGACCTGAGACCCTTCAGTAGCTCTCATGTCCCTCCCCTAGCCTGTGCTCTCACTCGGCACAGGTAGGTCTGCCCCATTCCTAACTCCAGCCTGCTCTGGCATATTCTGTCCTGGACTAGGCAGTTACAGAAATGCCACTTGTAGTAATGAACAAATAGGGGATCTCAGGTGCAGTCCTCCAATTTGTACTGCCCTGATGGGGAGGTTCTGCTTAGGGTACTGAGACTTCAAAATCCCAATGATTTTCTAGGCTGCTTCTCTTCCTGATTAACGGACCTATTAAAAGAGGTGGGATGATTCTCCACTCGGCTGTCTTGGTGCAGCAAGAGCAGGCACGCAATGGAGCATGCGTGCAGTGTCACCACAATGGAACATGGCTCCTTTCTCACTGGTTGTTTTGATGTGCCTGGAGGGTTCCTCTGTTCCATGAAACCAAAATCTAATTTGAATCCTGATCTTTAGTCCAAGACTCTGCTGATAGTAGGGCTCTAGGAGCTTCGGGTACAGACTGTACGCTCTTCAAGAGCTGAAGCAAGCTCAATGATGAGAACTGAACACACTTTTTTTTTTTTTTTCCTTTGCTTATTCTGTTCAGGTCCTAAAACGCCAAGGCTACGACGAAGGCTGCGACATCTGGAGCCTGGGAGTTCTCCTGTATACGATGCTCGCAGGGTAAGCACCTCTGTTTCACTGGAAGGCAACAGCTGGGACTGTGACCACCGACCACCTTGCTCTCAGACATGCTCCATGGTGGCAGTTGGACCTCTCCTCATTGGTCGCTGCTACCTGGAGGTGCTCCCTGGCTGGGTTACGGGACAGTAAATCAAACGCTGTCTCTTCTGTCCTCAGCTCCACTCCGTTTGCAAATGGTCCCAGTGACACTCCAGAAGAGATCCTGACCCGGATAGGCAGGGGGAAGTTCTCCGTCAGTGGAGGCAATTGGGACACTATTTCTGACATGGCCAAGGTACGGTTTGATATTCATCTGTGTTGCATTAAAGGGTTGAGGTCAAGCACGGCCAGTTGCTGGGAGGCAGGTTTAAAGCAGGTTGGGGAGGGAGGGCAGAAGAGAGAGGAGAAAACCAGCAGCATAGCTTCCACCCCACGCATATCTCCCCCATAGCAGCTTTATTCTCCCTGCTTTGTTTTAGCTCTGGCTGTGAATATTTGTGTACAACACCAACCTCGTGCCTGACCCATGCAGGGTTTGCTGCCATTACACCTCCCAGGCCTACCAAAAACATATTTTGTACAAAAGGAGATAGATGTCTGGGGGCTTTAAACTTGGCCTCTGAATTTAAATCCTACTTTGGGGGCGGACAGGTGGTATTTTTGCATTTAAAGTATGAAATCTGCTAAAGTCTAACTTTCCAAATGATGCCCTTAGGATCTGGTATCAAAGATGCTTCACGTAGATCCTCACCAGCGTCTAACAGCCAAACAGGTCCTGCAGCATCCGTGGATAACCCAGAAGGACAGCTTACCCCAGAGCCAGCTGAATCATCAGGATGTTCAGCTTGTAAAGGTACAAAGTCTGGGCTGGGCCTTCAGCTGGTTCCTCATGTAGAATCGTAGAATTGTCTAGGTTGGAAGGGATCTTTAAGATCATCAAGTCCAACCATTAACCTAACACTGACAAAACCACCACTAAACCATGTCCCTCAGCACCACGTCTACCTGTCTTTTAAATACCTCCAGGGATGGAGATTCAACCACTTCCCTGGGCAGCCTGTTCCAATGCTTGATAACCCCTTCAGTGAAGAAATTTTTTCTAATAGCCAATCTAAACCTCTCCTGGCGCAACTTGAGGCCATTTCCTCTTGTCCTATTGCCTGTTACTTGGGAGAAGATAACAACCTCCCCTTTGCTACAACCTCCTCTCAGGTAGTTGTAGAGAGCGAGGCCTCCCCTCAGCCTCCTTTTCTCCAGGCTGAACAACCTCAGTTCCCTCAGCCGCTCCTCGTAAGACTTGTCCTCCAGACCCCTCACCAGCTTCATTGCTGGAGATGTACCTTGGGCTCTTTGGAAAGCAGCGGTCCAGGTGGGGTGATGGTGGTGTGGGCAAAGCAGGATGGAAGGTTGGAGAGGAGTGGGCCAGGGGAGGCAATACAAGACAAGCTATTTTTTTTGGCAGGAAAATGTAGGGAGGTTCTTTAACGGCATGTCGGTATGGGAGGGTGATTTAAAGAAAAAAGAAAGATGCTTCTGGCTTTGTTTGTGGATCTGGCTACTCTGGTCCCTCATCTTGTAAAGCCGTGAGCCTGGAATACTTTCTTCTACACCTAAATGACTTCTCGTGCCTTCTCTCCAAGGGGGCGATGGCTGCCACATACTCTGCACTGAACAGCTCCAAGCCAAGCCCCCAGCTGAAGCCCATCGAATCCTCCATTCTGGCACAGAGGCGGGTGAAGAAACTTCCTTCCACCACACTGTGAAGTTGGGATGGTCTGCAGCCACTCCGTGCGGTGCAGGCACACCGGACTTTGGACACCTACTGAAGACAAGGGGCAGATCGGGCAGTCAATGCCTGCATAGGAGCTCCCTTGAGGACTTCTTCTCAAAAGGCCAAGTGCCTTTCTGTTTCTGAAAGACTGGCTCCTCCTTGCGTGGACTGATCTTTGCTGAGAGAACTTCACTGTAAAACTTTTTTGAAGTGTAAATTGTCAATTTTTAAAGACATCCATCTGTGTATATGAGAGCTAGAATGTATAACTGATGTCAAGTGGCACTAAAAAGCAGCTCTGATTCACCCTTTCCTGTGTAGGCCCAGGTATTTGTTGTAGCTACATAATTTCTTGGAATTGATCCTCTCCAACACCACTGCAGGTGGAAGATTTGGGTTTTAGGCTTTGGGGTTTTTCCTCCCTTGAACCTTTGGATGCTCTTCCCAAATGGGATGCTCTTCCCAAAGTCAACCCTGCAGACTCCTAGCCAGCAGCACTCATGTTTGTAAAGGACTTCCCCTTCAGTGTGTGTGTGTGTGTGTGTGTGTGTGTGTGTGTGTGTGTGTGTTCAGAGTGTAAGGTCAATTTTTCAGACTCCGTTTCTTCCTGCCCTCTCCCAGCCCAGACAGCAGTTCTCTGAACAAACCAAACCATGGGTTTTCCAAACACCTCCTTAGATGCTCAGCTGTTCAGAATACCTGCTAGGTTTGACTCGTTCTTTCTCTCTGCACTCCCATCTTCATGGTCTCCCCATCGCTCCCTGGGGAGTTTGGCACCCACGCAGGTGGGGATGACAAAGGAACCTTCTCCTTGGCAAAGCTGAGGCTTCGGGCTGGCTCTGACTGCTCCTTTTACCATTTTTGGGTTTCCTTTCCTTCAGCAGGAACCTATGAAACCATCCTTTTTTTTAATTTAACTTTGTTCTACAGCTGGTAACTCAGGGTTTCTTTCTGAATTGTACAATAAACGTGTCATTCACTTGATGGTTTTTTACTGACTGACTTTTAGCTGTAGAATAAGCAACCCTGGTCATTTCCCCACGTCATACGGGGATAATGATTCTTGCCTGCCTTTTGGGAGATCCGCAAAGCTTTTTCATCTGGCCCTGTGATGGGAAAACCAGCAGTACTGTAGTAGGGCTGCATATTATGCCACCTTCTCTCAGGTGCAATACCTCACTTTGCCGTGGGAAGTAATTAGAACCAGTTAGGGAATAAGGCAGTCATCAACAGGAAAGGTGGCAGGATGCGGGCTGCGGAGGGGAACTTCTTACTCAGGACATTTTAGTGCTAATAGAAACCAACACTTGGAGGCAAACTGTGCTAGAAATAAATTCCCAACCCCTTCTGACTTGCAGGGAATTGCTGGAGCTCCGTGGTTCGGTGGTGGCTGCTTCTCAGGAGGAGCAGGAGAGCTACAGGGACTGCAAACACTTACATGCTCAAGGGTGTGAATGAAGCCAGCAAAGGTTCTCATGTGAATTTCTGCTACTTTTGGCTGATCATATAACGAGAGGGGAAACCTTCTTTTTGCTTTTCCCTTTTGCTTAGTCCCAGTTGACTCTAAAATGGAGAATTCCATAAAAAACAGTTTCTCGGAGATGTACAGCTCTTTCCCCCTCTACCCTCATCCAGGCAGGTCCTGTTTTACTCCCTGCAGCAGCTGGTGAGAAGCTGAAATAGTCACGATTTTTTTCTATATTTATTCCAAGTACTGCCCTAGTGTCCAGTGGTGCTGAGAGGAGGAGGCCAGTGCCAGTGCACACTGGATCTTCTCACTGGTTTTGCCACAGATGCCCAGCAGAGCTGGATTTATGTTTTTGCTGATAGGTGGGGAGAGGGACACTCCACCACGCAAAATGCCTTCCTTAAAAATACTTGCTTTCTTCTCTGGCACAAAGTTTGCATTGGTGCCAGTGAACCTGCCTTATGTTTCCTACAGCTGTGCAGTAACTCTCGTGCCAGTGAAAAGGTGTGTACATTTTAGGTACCTGAAACAAATACAATAATTATAAACAGCTTCTTCCTGGAGCTGGGACCAGTCCCTTTGGGCCCTGTTGGGATTGATGCAGTCACTTCGATGGTTTTTCAGAGTATTCCCTCTGTTGCACTTCAAGGGTAGGGTCAGAAACAGTGGATGGGGTTGGACGTGTTGTTCGTGATCACTCACTGTGAGCCTCGCAACAGTATGGACTGTCAGGATGGGTCTTAAACCAAACATTCATCCTGCTTGGATGGCAGCTGCCTTGTTTGTATGGAATTGTAAATGTTTTCAAATATCAGTCAGGAAAAACATTAGAACCTTTGCTTAATCCTGTAATGGTGCTGGTATGAAGCCAACTAGTGACAACTCCAAGATGCATAGGACAACCAGGGGCAGAGCTCTGTGGGCGCAGGGAGAGCAGCCCGTGGTTGCTGCACACTCTACCTGGCCATGAGACGATACCCAGAGCATCAAACTCCGATATCCGGAGCATCAAACCTCTCCGCCTCACTGGGGTCTTCAATCAGAGGAACTTTGTGTTTGATGCAGCTGTAGCTTCTGGGACCTCCATCACTTTGGAGAACAGAGTGAACAAGAAGGGCTACATCTTGCTTTCTGGGGTGCTTTTAACCAAGTTGTTTTGAGTGATCCTTCCATGAGTAAAAATAAGTCTTGATTTTTAGTTCCAAATCAACCAAGTGCTGTTACTTTTTTAATTCCAGTACTCAATAAAAACGGACTTGTTGATCTTTCTGTGTATGAGAAGAGTAGGTGTTTGTAACGGGTCGGGTGGACCCCTTTGTTCATTTTCTGGTTTTGTCCTGACAGTATTAAACCTTTGCCAAAATACAGTTGGGACCAACTGCTGTCATCTTAACTGAAATTGCATTATTTGAGGTGAAAGTTGGGCCTGTGGCAGGCTGGGTGTCTAATGCCTGTTGGGGGGAGCCACTAGGTGTCTTAGAGAAGACCAAATGATCTGCTCTCACAAGAGTTTGAGGTCATTCAGCTTTAACTTGGGACAAAGAGGATATACAGCTTACCTTTGTCTGGATTTGAAAAGGGGCAAAAATGTATTTAACTTTCATACATAAGGAAATCCTTACAAGGAAAACTGCTTGTGTTATTTCAGGTGTTTCATAGTCGACTTGACCGTTAAGATTTTGTCCTGTATGTCTGTACAAAAGCTCAAGGGAGCAGAAATCCCGGAATCCAGCCTCGAATAGCTGAGTCTGCCTGGAATTAACCTGTGCAGAAATAGCATGTTAATCCATAGACAAGGAGCCTGAAAATAATATTGAACAGCTCTATATAATACAGCTTCTGTATAAGAAAGGTTAAACTTTCCTACTTTGGGGTGTAAATCGGCAACTTTTCTGTTGTAAAAGAGGTTCACCCAGCTGAGAGGCTGTTTTCCTTCTTCCCACTGTGTAAAGTAGTCGTGCCTTCCTCTTAATGATGTGGTACTGACCTCTGTCAAATTCACCGGAGCATAAATAAATGTATTTTGGCCTGATAAATATTCCCATCATCATTATTTAGGCTGTCTTTAAAACTGAAGGCTGGTAACTTTCTCAGCAATCATCTCTTTTTTTTTTTTCTTAGTGAAACTTCACCGAGCAACCGATCTGCTTCGTAACTTTCCATCCAACTAATGCCAATACCTTCTTCAAATCCCCACCATCAAGTTAGGTCACATAATTCTTTTTCCTGCATCTTTAGGCATTTGTGGACAGTGAACTGTGCAGCCGGTGGCCTCCTGGGTGCCACCACCTCCTCGTGGCAGCCACTGCCGTCTTTCCAAGAACGCAGGAGGCTTCGGAAATACTCAGTGACCGCAAGCGTGTTTGACGGTATGTGGGGCGGCTGCTGCGCTTTCATGTAACATTCAACAATTTAATCCCTCTTTTAACGCAAAGAAAACATTTTAAATATTTCAAGGTCTTCTTTTGCAAGTACATAGGGGGCTCTGAATAAAACCTTCATTCATGCTATGAAAGCTGGAGGTCCGCTGCCACTCCATTTTCTTGCCTCTGGTTATTAAAACATCAAGCTGTCTTACTACTTAAGCTCAGCTAACTTGCTGCCTTCCTCCTTTTGTGTTACACTGGAACACCTGCCATTAATACTAATTCTGCTCTGGAGAGAAACTCCCTTTCAGATATGCTTGTCTGAAAATAAATTGACATGTAAAAGGTCCCTTTTGTCGAGAAGTGCATGCAAAGTGCTGGGGTAAGAAGCCGATCGCTTTCAAAGGAGCCACTGACTCTTCAAATGCTGCGTGTGGAGGGGGTTCTAAATGTGAAATATGGAGGGTGATGCCGTAAATGGGCTGACGTGATACGACTAGAGCAGGATTGCATAGCTGCATCCTCTGCTTGGTATTAGACTTTTAAGATTTTGGGTGATTTTTGTCTAAACCTGCAGCAATAAAACCGCTGCATTGTCTTGGGGGGAATGGCTGGGCTCCGCAGGGATCTGTTTGGAGAAAACACATTTTTCTTAGAGAAAGTGTTAAGAATACCTCCTTGCCTTTTAACACATGCAATAAAAACTATGAGCATTGGTGGCAAGTCCTTTGATTTAGATGTGTAATGAACTCTGGGGCTCTGGTTTTTTTCCTGGGACAAAAGTTTGAATCGCTTTCAATTAGGAAGCAGTAAAAGAATCCTTGGTTGGAGTATTTCTTCTGTTGTACAGACAGCAGTGTGAGACAGCAAAATGTAAATATTTTTATTTTTAATGGAAAGAACAATGTTCTTTGAGTTCCTTATACCCTGTGGAGGCTACGGCTCTCTCCTAAGGAAAAGTTTTTAAGTAGGTTCTTTGGGCCAGGCTTTGGAGTGGAGTGATACCGCTTTGAAATCGGCTTCAATACTGAGCGGTTGGGGTCTTGTGACTGTGGATAAAGATTTAAGTTTTGTGGTGTGGCCCTGGCTTTCAGCTGCTGCTCGCTGGGTTTCTGGGTCTTCTAGCGAAGAAACAATTCACTTCATGATTCTGTGGTAATTAAGATCAAGTCAAAATATGTTCAGAGCTTGAAAGAACAGAAGTGAAATGTGCCAATGACACACACTTTCTAGATGAGCCGGTGTCACTTCTGGTTTATCAAACAAATACAAACTCTCGTGTGCTGCCTAGCTCAAATGCTGTCTTATTTTTAAACAGCAGATGGTGTTAGAAACCTGTAACAGGTGGAACCTCTTCAGTTTTATGTGAGAGATCAGAAGTAGCAGCAATTTCTCGTTTCCCTGGGGGTCGTTTCTTCACGAGATAAGCAGCAAGCTGGCCCTCTACTTGCATATTTATTACAGAGGGAAAAACTTTTGAATCACGCATGTTCATATTAAAGAAAGCAATTCTGGTTATAATAAAAGGAACTTGGTAATGTTCTTCATAATCCTCTGTTAGCAACTCTAAAAGAGAGATGTAGTGGGAGAAATGAGCTGTGTTTGCTGCTGTGCCTCAAAATCCGGCTCCAATCTGCCATAGTCTGTTGGTTTCTTGTCTACGATAATAGCACTTTGCATGCTTAAAGTGTTTTATAAACATTTAATTACTGCAGCATTTGACTCAAAGCCAGGAATCTCTCATTCATCTGCATCTTGCAAGGTTTGTGAAAATGATATTCAAATTACAGAATTACAAGAAGGGCTGAGTTCAAACTTCACTTAAGGAAACCTCCGTTAGCTGGGATCTGTGATCGCTTGTCTCTGTTGCCGCGTTCCCAAAGTGAGTGACTTCCTCAGCAGCGGAAACGGTGATGTGTTTTTGAATGCCTGTAGACTTGAGGATTTGTCAGTACCCCAGGACAGGGAGCTGCATTTTAATCATACTAGGGAAACGATATGCTAAATGCTCCTCAAGTGCGAGCTGTATGAACTTCTAAGGCAGGCGGGGATTGCAGCTCTGTCTAGACTAGAGCTGTGTTTGATCCCCAGTCCCCGCCGTATCCTCTGCTGCCATAAACAGTAGGAAAATCATTATTTGTTAAAAGTCACTTTTTTTCCTCACCCACCAAACTACTTGTAATTTTAACATGTTTTCTCAACCCTGACTCCCAGCTCTGTTTTTTGAAAAAGGTAGCAAAATGTGGGCTTAGGGCATGGTTTTTGTGCAGTGCCATCGACACAGCCGCAGCTCAGCTCAGTGTCAGCCCCCAGGAGTGCGGGGGTTTGTCACACCAAGTGAAAGCAGCAAATAATAACACTTGTATCAGATTAATAATTTCTATCCAACCGTCTGCCTCTTTCAACAGCTCCCTTTTCTGTACAGCAGGTTGTTAAATGCAGACTGGGTGTGCAGTAATAGAAATCATTTACCTCCCATGAAAAAAAGAGTTCTCGGCTGTCTGTGCGCATGTTTTGGTGGGTGCACGCAAATGATCGCTTCTGGTCAGGGCAGGAAACCCAGGTGAGAAGTTGTTCCTCTATGAGACATGTATGAGCCGACCCTGATCTCGCTGGCCTGAGGAAGGGTTTTCCTAAACTTATCAAGGAGAAAACTGAGATCTGCAACTTGCTAACATTTCCAGTCTTTACTGTAATTCTGAAGGCATATTGTGAGCCCCCATTACTAAATGCCATTGCTGGCAATTAGACCCTTTTTAATGAGACAGATCCCCAATTTCAAGGCCCCAGATGAGTTGCCACTACACTCGCTCTCTGTTCAGTGAGTTGTGAGCTCATGATGAGCAGCGACTCGCCAAGTAAAACCCTTTTCCTGTGCTGTTTAAAGAAGGGGTAGGGAGCTCTTCTGATGTTTCATTAAAGCTGGCTTTTCTCCTTGTGGCAGAGCAGATTTAATCAGACCCGCCTCCTAGTTCCAGCTGCTGGGTTTGAACGCTCTGATCTGTGCACTGGGTGCACGTCTAATTACGGAGGCAATTCCCATGGATACCAAGAAGAATTGTCTGTACTGGCAAAAATGATCCCAGCTGGGAAAATTGTGAAGGAAAATGTGTTGAAATATTCGGGAAGAAACTTCAAAAGTTTCTGGAAATACAAGTGAAAAACATTTTTGGTGTTCTTGCACCCCAATGTGCAAATCTTCATTGTTTTAAAAATAAGATACAGGTTGTTTTCACTCTGGCTTGCAAGAGCTAATCCAGAGTTGATGCTTTTTGTGCTACTGGAGGATTTACCAGCACAGTAAAACCGAATTTGCCCCTCCTTGTTACCTGCATCCACTCGGGACTGCTTTTTCACCCTTGCTTTCGTACCCCGCAAGATTCCCTCTGCTCACCTGTACAGCAGGAGAAGCGTGTTTCGAGAAAAGGGCCAAGAGTTTGTGTTTCCATAAGGGCAACACCCTGGGTGAGGCAGCACGCTCTCCCCGGGGAGACGCCCGCCCAAGGGCTGGTAATTCTGGTTCCAGCCGTGGTGCCCGTGTATGGGACTTCGGTAAGTTCCTCCACTTTATACCTCATTCTTCTGAAATGTATTAATTTAAATAACTTATTTGTGTATAAATTAATATTTGAAGGGTCTGTTCAAGGAATAAGACCACTCCCTGGTTAAAAAGAGAGGGGGAAATACCTAGTCATGCACTGCTCAAGAGTGGAAAATTAAACAAATATAATTTAAAATTATTTTGTAATTGTTCAGCTGCGAGGCCTTATGTTCAAACTGCATGGGGAAAAAACATTTTTTTTTTTAACTACACAAATAAAAAGGTCTTTTTGAGGGTGGTTTTTTATATTTTTTTTGCTTTGGGTTTGTTTAGAGGTTTTGGGGAACATCCTAATCAACTCCATAATGGTTGTAACTTGTATTTATGTCACTAATTGATCTCCAGCAGGAGCTCAGCCACTTTTCAAGATGTTGCTAGCTAATATAAACATACAGAATAAGAAAAGCTGCAGTACTATTAGGTTGGATTTCCATCTCTTTCTCACCCAGGGCACCTGCTCCCCTTCCCCCCCCCAGTCTTCCCAGCTGTCTGTCTGTCTCATTTATGTCAATTAGAGATTCAATGCTGCCTGATTTAATTGGCCTGACTTTCCCCTCTAATAGAAACCCAAGTGAAGGCAGGGCAGGCAGGCAGCTCTCCGCGGGCTGCCTGACCGGGGAAGGAGTCTCTCTCATGGTTGGGAGGGCTGGGGCTTGTTTGCAGAGCACAATAACCTGTTTGTTACCATCCGCGATGGAGAGGTTGGTGACCTCCTAACGGGGATGGGATGCGGGCAATGATGTCATTTGAAAGCTTGGGGGTATTTCTGAGCAGTTAAGAGATTTAGGCAACCAGTTGCTCACCTCAGGTTGGCTTTTAGCATGCTGTAGACATTGAGATTTGCTGCCCAAGCCAGCGGTTCCTCCTGCCAGGAGGCTGAGTCCGCGTGCACCGAGGTCAGAAAGCAACACAACTTCCACCGCCTGCAGCCGCTTGTCCTTCCTCTTGAGCCTGAGCCACCCCCCGCAGCGCTTAACCATGAGCGAGGTTGACCAAGACCTGGGTTTCACGGGGTGTACATGAGGGCCTGACCCTGTGTCCCCTTCGGGCAGCAGACCTGGAAACAAACAAGCTCAGATGAAGTCTTTGCCATCGCTCTGCTCCCCCTCCAACAACTGAATCCCAGGAACCAGATCTGACCTACTTCTTCTCCTTGGCTCCTTGCTTGCATCTCCCTGACAAATTACATGGCCCTTTTTCAGCTCTCAGCAGAAATGTGAGTTTCCCAAATAGCTGGCCCACAGAGGCGTCAATATTAAACAGCAACAGTACCATCTAGTGACTTGGACTTACGGAGAGCATCATGTAGAAGGGGAAGAGGAAATCTGTGAATTCGGGAGGCCAAGCAAGGTCCCAGATTTGCAAACGAGATCCTATCTCTCGGTTCATTTGGATTTAGGAAACAAATTGTGCTGATGCTGCAACAGTCTTTCTTTGAGAGAGCTGTGCTGTGACGCTTCCTTGGGAGACAGTCCCATTTTTAGCCTACTGCCTCCCCACTGAACCCAGCCCTGACCCACGCTCCCTCTGCTGGTAATCAACTAATTGATTTAATGCGTTCACAACTTCTCACACACCCACTCGCACGCACAACAGCAAATCCTTGCAAATGTACAAGATGAAATTTAGAGCTGTGGTGGTTTCTCAGTGCCAGTAAATTTTGCTCTGATGAGCCACCAGTGAAATCCTGCACTGGATGCATGAAATAAATACGATACAATTCAATTTACTAAATCAAAAATAGGCCCAAAACTGAGAGTAAAGGGCCCACTCCACGCAGATCTGAAATTACATGCTCTCCTTCACAGCTGAAGGGAGAAAATCAAATTAGAGCATTTCTTTCTCCATCAAAGGACGTTAGTCCTGATACAGGCTTGTTACACCTTGCCATCACTTATCATGCACAGGAGTTATTCCTGTAAGAATTCCGGTTGACTGAGGCATCGTTTGGAGGTACCAGGTTAATGACGGGCTACGGCGCATTCTGTGCTTAAAGTGGGAAATTTTCACAGCTGTTTTGCAACACGCGTGTGCATGTTACCACTTTCCCGGTGAAAGAGGCTGTTGTCACAGGCACAAAATGCACTGGATCGAGGAGAGGTGACACAAACCCCCGTGCTGCAGAACTTCAGTGCTAAAACACTATCGAGCCTATTAAATGCCATTGGTACGGGCAGAAGAAATTGCTTCGCCGGCCGATCAAATGTGTCCCCTCCTTGCTGTGCAGCACTGCCCTGAGTCCACTCAGCCTTGCTCATGGGCTGATGAGCGCCTGACAATTTTCTGGTTTCAAATTAAACAGAAAACTAAATTAGCAAATTAATTGTTTGCCATGTTTTTCCTTGGTCCCCATCAGCTGCCTCAGGACCTGCAGCCAATCCAGAGCCCCTCTCCGCAGTCCCAAGTAGAAGGTGGAGCCCTGTGCTAGGTCCTGCTATCTACGAAGTGTCAATCATGTTAATTTTAAATTACTTTTGTACAGCTTGGTGTCAAAACGATTAAAGCATGAAAAGAAAAACTGAACTAGAGGGAGGGAAGGGGTGGGGGGAGAGAGAATGAATAATTTACCTTGCATTTACAACAAGGACACTTAGATTTCTTTAACTCCTCAACTCTGAGAAGCCTGAAACTTTTATTTCCTTGACTGTAACCTGCCTGGGACTACGCCTGAGCAGGTGCTCTGTAGTCTACAGGGAGGCAATAACTGCTCGCAGCACAAAGCCGTGATTTTTATCTCAGTTTCTTCCCAGACAAGACTTTTTTCCACACTACACTTACCTATTGTTGCAATCACCAACACAGACAAACCCACCCACCCACATGAAGACCTTTTCTCCCCTTCTCAGTGCACCACTCCCAACTGGGTTTACTCCATAACCTGCACATACTGTGCTAGATAATCACATGCTCAGAAAATAAAAAAATGCATAGTCAGATACAGCCTTAAGTGTGCAAGAATTAGAGTTACAGGATTGCAGTGCAATATCCCTGTAGCTCTCTCCATTTAGTTCACACAAGCAACCCACGTGCATTGTGAAAATTTGGGGTTTGGGGCACAGACTGCTTTTATCTTGCTTCTTAACTCCATCCGCGGCTTCTTTCTCTTTCCAGTTACTGAATGGCATAATCAGTGGTCTTTGAAATATCATTCTAGATCTGTTGAGGCCAGAAGAATATCAAAAAGGTTTGTAAGAAGGCAACTCGACATCACGAGAAAATGTAAAACAAGTTTAGCCACTTCTGTTGATGTTTACTGTGTCTTCAGCTTATACAGTCATTCATTAAAAAAAGGGTATAAATATTTTGAATTATTTTGTCTTGAGGGACTACGGCTTGCAATGAGGTGCCTTCGCTAGATGATCACTGGTAGGGTGACAGAGCTGTTTGGGAAATACGAGAGACTCAAGCGTAACATATCCTGCAGGATGTGTGTGGGCTTGAACTGGTTTGTCAAATTTGAGCAAAGAAAACAATTCCACTAATGGGTGTTTTCTGAAAAATGAGCATGTTGTCTTGGCGATTTTTGTTCTGTCTTGTGCTATCTTCTCACGACCTCTCCTTGGCAGCCGCAGAGGGGAGACACCTCTACCGTCTACCAGCATTTTACTTCTTGAGCCTTAGGACTAACACAGCCTTGCCAGATCCGAAACAGGTCGTGCGACGGGTTGAAAAGCACGCTTGAAGTTTCCTCCTCCAAAAGTACTTGCCTGACTTCTCTAACGTGTTTGCTTTGGCTCGGTAATCTCCACCTCTCTTCATCCTTGTGACTATAGTTCCTGTGACCCACAGCGCTTGCTCCGGTGAGAAGGTGGGGAAGGCGAACACAGGCACCTCCGACGGTCGCTCATTCGAACAAGCGGTGCCTCCTCTCTCTGCTCGCCCATGTTTGCACTGCCTGCACTTGGAGCACGGAAACGGTGTGAGTTTGCACAGTTCAGGAGCTGTGACTGGACTGCAGTGTTGCACGGGCTTTCACTTAAGCATGTAGGCATGGAAGCATTTCTTTCATTAATAGTGGGATTCCCTTCACGTGACAATGTTTCTTCAGCTGCTGATTCACAAATACATCATTTAACTGACTTTTTTTCCACCCCCCCCATCTGGGTACTCCTGTAAACTTCCCTCATCCTCCGCCAGAGGCCTAGCAGGAGGCTTTAAAGATGAAGAGCGCGATCTCTTGCAGTATATTTCAGTAACATCACTTCAGACGTACCATGTAGGAGTACCGAGTATCAAGTACTCCGGTCTGATAACCACAGCTTTCCCTGTTTAATATGCACTTAGCGCCAGAACAGCAGATATATAAAACTAACACCTTTTTTTTTACTACATTCTGCTAGTCCGGATTCAGAGTGATCTTTGCTCACTTGAGTAACTTTAAAAGTAAAAAACATTGGAACATTAAAAATACAAGTGTAACTACTACATTGGATCTGGTAATTATTTAAAAGAAAGCACAATTCTCAACCAGATTATCTGTTTTTCCCCCCCCCTAACCAAGCAGGACTGCCCTTCTCCCCAGCACTGGGGAGCTAATGTAACAGCAGGAGAGAGATTTGTATTGGATCTATTATCAACTATACTGTTAAATCACTTCCAACTGCAAAATCTTTACCTATCAGTTATGAAACGGTTCCAAATTCTAAATTGTCTGCCGGCCAGGCAATTAACATCATTAATTGAACAAAATTCAGGCAGAATAATTGATTTATGCTTAATTACAGAACCTGAAACTTTTCAAGGTGCGTCTTTGCATCTTACCGAGCCGTGCTGAGGATGCCTGGGCTGGGCTGCGGGTGCGGGAGGCACATTATCACTGACACAGCTCTCAGAAATCACTGAAAACGTTCAAGTGGTTAATATTAAAGTGGTCAATACTGGAGTGGTTGCCATAAAAACAAGAGGACAAACAATAACTTACTCAGACTAGAGCACACTAAAAGGACATTTAGGAATAAAACACGTTTCCTCAATTAAGAGTTCATGAAATCTGGGAGCCGTGGGCTTTTTTTCTCTCCAACACTTGAATTTTCTGCAGTTGGACAAGAAGAATTGGAGTTCTTCGTTTTAATGTGTTGAGGTTTTTTTCAGGCGTTTTGATAATCCTTCCATGATAATTTAAACTATCTACCAGGCAACGTAAAGCTTTTCACTCCAGACTATTGAATTAGCTCTTTGTTGGCAGACACTTTATCCCCTTGAAGTATCCAGGATGATTTATTCTTACAGGACTTCTAGACAAAGTGACATTTTCCTATCTCCTGCTATCTAAACACAAGATTGCAGTTACTCCAAAACAACTAGCATCAGAATGTGGTGCGCTATCAGCTTTTCAATAGTGGTGTTTATTGGCTTTCCCCAGGACCTGCCTTTTTTATTAAGGAAAAAAGGGATCTGGAAACAATCGGTTCTCAGCCAAAGTTTTTTGAAGGCCTTTTTTTTAATTTGCTGACTTGCTCCAAAGAAAGCTGTCTGTGTGTAAATTCGCAGATCTGCTGATGAGTAATCAGCGAGCTTTTGTGGTTTAATATTTTGATGGTAGATGGGAAGCAGCACAAGACTGACAGAATAAATACATATATTTACAAGACGTTCTGTACTGATTGGAGTACAAAGACCAAAATAATAAAAGTGCAACAAAGAGGAGAGCAACTAACTGAAAGATATTACAAGGGAGCTGAGGTCTAAAACAGAGCACAGATCATCTTTAATTTACTGGTGATGGAGAAGCGTCAAGCAGATAGATGTTTCTCTCTTTGTCCTCAAGAGCTGGAGGCTGCTCTTTCCAGTAGACCCTGAACTACATAATTTACAGCTAAAACCAGTGAACAAGACGGCGACTTCAAAGAGATCAGGAGGTTGAGGACAACCTTCACCCTCAATTTACATTTGAATTTTAGGTTTGTTAAATGAAGCCACGTACAGATTTAGGGAATGGTGTTAAGGAAATGGAAGCGTATGAAAGGTGCCGGGCATCTAGAATCAGGAAATTTCTATGGAAATGCTCGGTCGCTAACAGGATTTACGGGTATCTACTTGCTGTAATGGATCTTTCTCTTCCACATAATTTCATTACATGTTGCCTGCTTTTCCTGAGCAGTCCCAGCATCCCCGAAACTCATGGATTCAGCAGAGGAAGGGGGGGTTTTTTGTGTCAAAGAGTTGCAGTGCAACACCAGAGACGATCAGCAGCTCCACGTTTAAAGCGTGGCAAAGTCCGGTAACTGGCAGAGCTGGAGAGATCAGCTTGTAAAAGGCAACAAGCTGGAGAAGGCAGAGGGAGTAAGGTCTTTGACTGTTAGGCAGAATCACTGAAGCCCGTATCTAACGAACCGTATGGTATTTACTGATGCTGCGTGTCCTTGTTTGTGTATCATGGGCATTTATCAGAGAACTTGCTTTCCCCTCCTGGTTTTTTCCACTTTTTTTTTTTTGTGGCTTGCATACCCTATGCATTTTTACTCGTCTCATTAAGTAATGCAAATACTAACGTGTAGACCCCAAAGTTCTCTCAACTTGTGGGTATCCTTTAGCCGAGTCTAACGGGAATGAGTTTTAGCCCCTTAAGAAAGCCTCATGTTTGGAAGCGAGGGGAAGAGGGGTGCACAAACACCCAGGAAGGATAACCTATTGTATTCGGAGCAAGAAAAGCAACACAGGTGTGACAGCCGACCCCATTTCCTCAATTTCTTCACCCAAGAAAAGACATACCAGTTTTCTTGCTCTCTAAAGCCAGAAGCCCTGCGCAGGAGGATCCGGCTGCCTCTCCGAGCGCAGCGGCAGGCAGAGGGCAGCAAAGGGAGGTTTTTCCACTTTTTTTCTTTTTTTTTTTTTTTTTTTTTTTTTTTTTTTTCTCAGCCCTTTGCAGTTGGAGCTTTCCAGCCCGATTGTGCTAAATGCTTATGTACCAGTGTTTCCATTTACAAACTCGGCCTCCCCTCCCCCGCCGGGCGCTCCCATTAACTCTCGGCCGCCGCAGCCCCGCTCCCACCGCCCGGCCGGCCCAGGGAGGGGGGGGGAGGCCGAGACACCCGGGGAAGGGGAAACACGAGGGGAAAGGCAGCAGTTTTCGAGGGTCGCTGCTTCCTTCCCGCCCCCCAGGCTGCTTCTCCCCGCGCCCCCTCCCTGCCAAGGCCGGGATGAAGGGCTCTTCGTCCCCCGGCCACCCCGTCACGTTTTCCCGCTTCCCACCCCTCTCTTTAGGGGGCGCTCCCCGGGTTGTGAAGGGGGGGGCAAAAATGGGGGGGTAGGGAAGGGGTGCCCGCCCCCCTCCCCAGCCCGCACGGAGGTTATGAGGGAGTTTGTCCCTCACTTCTCCGTCCTCCATCTGCACAGGAAGGGGG
>VFFE01007693.1:771913-785928 GCA_008921705.1 Burhinus oedicnemus | reverse complement strand
CAGTTACACAGGCTTCATGTCCTCCTATTAACCCTGTGGAGAGAGGACAAAAGCTAAACTATGATCCTGCTCTGCTTCCCCCATCCCATTCCCAGCTACATGAGCTTCACATCCTCCTGTTAACGCTGAAAGGAGAGGAGAACAAGAGCTGCTGATGATTGTAAGGCCTTGCTCTGCTTCTCCCCACCCCCTCTGCCAGCCCCATCCCCCACTGCAGCTCCCATAGACTTGTATCCCTCCCATTAACGCTGAAAGGGGAGGACAGGAGCTCTGATGGGTTTTTCTCAGGCTTACTCTGTTTTCTCCCCCCCCTACCAACCAATACCAGCTCCACAGCCCTGCAAAGTGCAAAGCATGCATCTGGCTCTGCTAGCACATCGGCTGAATGCCCCCTTTCCTCTGAGCTCCACAGCCCTGCAAGCAAAAAAAACCTGATTCCCCTCGTTTTGCTTATTCATTATAAGGGGTTGGTAGTGTGCTTTTTAAAACGTGTGATCTCTTGTTTTAGAAGCATCTGTGCTTTAAGGTTTTGTGTTCTATCGTCTTGAATGTAGCTCTTCATAATAATCTCTTGAAGTGCTCCATTTTTGTCCTTAAAGTTCTATTTTACTACCTCTTCTGGATCAGTGAACGTCGGTTTAACCCTTTATATATGAAAATCAGCAGTCACTTTAGAAAAAGGTTGCCCTGTTCTTTAGTTCATGGTAATAATATTTTATTGAGTGAGGGGTGTTTTTCCAGACCAGTCCTGATGCATGCTGAAAGAAGCGTGTGCTTCAGCACTGATTAAAGTCATGTATGAGTTAATGAGAAGCTTGCAGAGTATGTGAAGCAAGAGAAAATCTTTAACCAGCTCTGCTGTTCCTTCTACATACCACAAACTTGTAAGCTGTAACCAGAAGGTGGATTGAATGTGTGTGAAATGCTGCAGTAGGAGACTCTTGTAATTGCATCACAGGTGGATGCTTATTCAATTAGTGTATTATCATTTTCAAAATACCTTAAAGTTGGGTGGGTTTGGGGGGGGGGGTTTAAGGGTTTTGAGACTTCATATTTCAAAGTACATTGAAATCCTTGGATGAAAGATGCTACAAGCCTACAAAGTATTATTTTCTTTTTATTTTAAAAACAAATTTTTTTTCCCCTATGCTAACTGCTTCCTGGATTAATAGATTGATAACACATAAGAGACTCTCTGGTGCTGGAGGAACGTTCAAGGTGGTGTCAACGTTCTAGTTGTGGGACTTCTAATTTAAGAAATGTGTTGTCATAAGGTATAAGATCAAGGCTGAATTCTGCCTGCATTTAGGTCCAAATATAAGATACAGTTTGGAAGGAGTCCCCAGTGAACACTGAGAGTAATTAAGTAAAAATAAAACCTTTCACTTCAGCCCCCCCCTTCCCCTTTTAACATAGACAAGTAAGTGCAACACTGTTTTCATTCCACCATTTTCATTACATGTCCTGATATTTCTTAATTTTGTATTGCTTCTTAAATCCTCAAGTGACTTATAATTTCTGTGATTTGGGGGTATTTCTAGACCATACTTCTGAAGAAGTCATCTCACTGTGTCCCAAAAGGAGCTATTGAGCAGTCATTCTCGTAAAAAAGGCTGAAATTCTTACAGCTTTGCCTTTCCAAATGCACATTTTTTTTCTGTAATTTTCATACTTAATTGTTGAATTCCTTTTTCCTTACATTAAGTAAATATTTATTAGTACCAGTTGGATTTTTTTTCATCTTTTTAAAAGAACAGAGCCTTGTCACTGAGACAATCACTTCATACCATATTGAGGAGATGACATAAAAAGAGAGTGAAGGAGAGTTGTCTTGTGCTGGGAACGTCAATGCCATTTTTGGAAAACAATACTATAGGAAATGGAAATTAAAAATATGTTTTATGCTGGTGGGAACTTGTAATGAGGCTAAGAGAGGATTTGATGGCTCAGAAAAGCAATCATTACAAGGGAAAAAGCGGGACTTTATCATCCATTTGTAAAAGTTCTCTGGCTGAATATCCTTTTGGGGAACTGAAATTTGGCTCAAGTCTGTTTATGAACATCTGTTGAATGGAATTTTAAAAAGGCACAGATTATAATCTTGGTTTCTGTTGACTGTTTAAGATGATAAAATAAAACAAAATAAATGTATCTGCAAGTATGGTTTGGTTTTTTGTTTTGTTTTGTTTTTTAATAACGAGCTGCATGAATGTTCAGTAGTCTATACTACTGATTACCTGGTTGTAAATGTGTTTTCCATGCATTTTTCTCTTTAGCATATGAAATATATCCTCTACCCCTTTCTGTAGCTGTTTAATTCCATTAGAATACTTCCCTAGTAAGCTTTCAAGTTTTATTTTTTTGTAGCAGGAGGCTCTTGGATTTTGGTGTCTCTGACATTTTTTGCACAAAGAATACAGTGATATATGTGAGGGGAAATTTTGAGAACTGTTGGGTATTCCCAGAACGGTGGCTGTTTGCTTAGATTCACATCCTGCCCACCTGTCTTCTGCTAGGTTTCTGTAAATACAATCGCTTTGTGTCCACTATCTCTGGATAGTACTACTTCAGCATCTATTTTTGCAGTGTTTGTGACCTCCTGTTATTCAGGGAGGTCTTCACTGTAATTTTCCTTCCTATTATTTTGCCTTTTTTGCAGCCTGATGTTTTTGCTGTTGTTTTATATTCCAAGCAAGGATGCTGTGAATGCTTCAGCTCAAAATTTAGGTCATCTCCGATGGAGGAAGGAAGACCTAAAAAGTAAAAATAAGATTTCAATGTGCCTTTAAAAGTGACAACTCTTTGGGAAAAAACTCATCTCTCTTTTGTGGCTGTATGGACTGAGGGGAATGGAGGGTGTCTTCTTTGATTCCAGAATGAAAGCTAAGTACCTTCATGTGAGTGTGGTTTCTTTCCCCTGTGCTTTCCTGGTCTTTTTCATTTTCACACCTGCTTTGAGCTTTAATCACTCAAATTATTCATAGACTTGCCCTGGAAAAAGAAGAGAGTGACCTCTTCCCATCTGGAGTAGATGGATTTACCATCAATAATTGTAAATGGACTTGGATGACTTAATAATGGGTTTTACGCTTAAAATTTTTAATTCTGTGATTTCATTGCGTCTCAAGAATTCTGCGCATGGTCTTTTCCAAAGTGATAAGCTGAAGTTATACCATAGAGATTTATTCCTTGCAAATTATCTCTTAGCATTGGGCTCCCATCTACAAAGTGCTGATGATCCCCCATGTACTGCTGACTCATCAAAGAACGTGCATCTTTCATAGGACCAGGCCCGTAAGTCACAGGGTTCTTTTTTCTGTAATTATATACAATGTCTTTCGTGACAAAGAACCTCAAGACAATTTATGAAATCAACAGCCACAAAAGTAATGCAGGGCCTGTTGGGGGTTATGTAGTCACATCGATTACAATTTAGCAGTCCCTCAGCCTGAGGGTATCTAAGGGGACTTAGAGCCAACCGCTTTTCAATTTGTGCCTGGTGCTATAAGCAGCAAGCTGCAATTGATAGATATCTGTTGCTGTTGCCAGCAACTCTCGTTTTTCTCTTACTTCAGTGGCTTAATTTAAATTATTAAGAAACTTGTGAATCTGTTTTGTTTGTTTTCTGCTCTTTCTAGAGGCTATCTGCAGTTTTATATGTATTAAATGTGCTAAGCTTCATCTGGCCCACATGTATAATAAATACTTTAGTAAACGCGATTAAGTCCAGTTTCTTCTATTAACTCAGAAGAGATTTGTTTCTTATCTGAATTGTTCCTCCATTGAGAAGGAGAAAAGCCTTGCATAGCCAGAGTTCACCTCATAAATCACCTAGACAAATTGGACTTGGGGCAGAAGAAGATACAAAATGAGAAGAGTTGTGATTTAGACTCGGTGAACTTTGTGGTGTTCTGCTATGGAGATGTGCTTGGCACAAGACAGAGAGGGCCACCTGTCACCAAATGCATCTTCATGATGGAGGGAGCACCACGAGGGTGACTTCAGTGGGCTCAGTGATCACGTAGTACGTTTACGTAGTTGTTCTTTGATGCTCTCGTTTGCATACATTGCTGCTGTTTTCTCTCTGTTGTGCCTTTTCTGATGCTCAGAATACAATGATATTTTTCACGAGCTGCAGGCAGGTTGTTGGGCAGTTTGATGTCTTCTCAGTGCGCTCTCTCGGTTCACAGAACACGGTATGTTACTTCCTGATACTGACGCAGTATTCTCTGCATCTGCATGGAAGGACCACTTCAGAAATCTTCAGCTTCCCAGGTTTTATTAACTGAGTTTAACCTTTGGTGATTAGTAAACAGATATGTTAAGAAAATCTGTGGCCCAGCAATTCCTCTTTGCAATTCCTGAGATTGTCAACAAACTCTGCACCCTGGCCTGTCTATATTTCACTATCCCTCACATCTTATTGCAGTTTCTGGCTTTTCTGTTGGAGATGGAGGTGTATAAAGACATCTCTAAGATGGCAATATTTTTGGTGCAAATAAGGAAAGAAAATGCTCTTCAACTTTTAATGTAGGTGCTAGGTGCTTTTGTAACACCAGGTCACTAGTTTCTCCTTCCCCCTGCCTCCCGTATTTGGTAGAATGTTCATGGGGATTAATTCTAACAAATTCATAAATTAGTGATGTATTTCACAGGCCTGTGAATGGCTAGAAAAAATCCTGCAGGGAAAGTGGAAACAACAGCTTTTTTTCCTAGTTTCTAACAACTTTTTGAAATACAAGTGTTTAGGGTAGTTACCATTTCCCGACTATTCAACTGAATTGCCGTCATCAACTAAGCCGCACTTCTCAAGCGTGCCTCCCTTCAGCCTTAAATATCCTCTACGTTAAAGTGGTATTTGGTGGCTTCCATTTAACAGTATTGGTCTGTTACTGATAACTTTTTAATCAAAAGATTAGAAAGACCTTCTTGGTCTTCACCCAGACTCTGCTATGATACGCAGATACGTCATAACCTACTCGCTGATTTGTCGGGCTGTGTCGTAGAAGACAGGGCTACCAGACAGCAGTCTGTGCAGCCACAGGAATTCATATGGAGTGCAGGTTCTGTACCCAATGATGCCAATGCGCAGGCTACATCTCTTCCTAACCCCCTAGTAACACTGCGCCTGTCTCTGACGGTTAGAACTCTTCTGATGAGTTACCAAGCTGCTCTTTGTTTGGTCTTCTGCCTAATTTAAACAATTCATCTTGTCTTTATTCAATACAAGGTTATTTTCTACTATTAGCTCTTTTATAATGTCTTCTCACTTATTGATTACAATTCTGAAATAGTTGGGGGTTGAGGGGGTTCTTGTTGATTCAAAGAGTGTTTGATGAATATATTTGCTGGCACCTGCAAACTCTGTCCTTGTTTCCTCCACTCCTTCCATATTTACTTTAAGGACCCTTCACAACAATCTTGACTCCCCTGGTTACGATGGGTCTTTCCTTCTGCTAGATTAGAGCTTCCTGTTGGTGCTTTGTCAGGAAAGCCTGATATCTTTCAGCGCAGTTGTTGCTTCATCTCCTCTGCTCTCCCAGGGGTCTTGCACGCGCTTTCAGTTCTGCCTTACGTTTTTGATTTTGTGAGCTTCCCTACTATTTACATTTCTTCACATATATCCTCTTCATACCATCTGCTACCTTATGTTTTGCTCATCTCTGAAATTTAGTAACCATATTTCATGCAACGTTGTTCTACAGTATATCCTTAAAATTTAATTAAAAGGTTCTGAAAGAACAAAGCAAATTAGAATTCACCCTTTCCACGTAGACACCTTAACTGATGAGGGAACAACTCAATAAAGACTTTCAAATGCCTTGACGCAAATGAATTTGTAACCAAAATTTTGTACTTTGTTTGTCCAAAAGGTATATTATCAAATCAACTGGGAGAGTTTTATTACTGAAAAAAGCTAAGATTATTAAAGAATGTTGTCTTTTCTATCAACTCTTTCTTTGGAATTCAGCAATTCTTCTAAGTAGTATTTACTTTTAAGTGAGTGTGTGGCTGTGCCTTGTTAGATAAAAGCTGCAGTACTAAAACTGTTTTACTGAACTTAGCTCCTGACCTACCTTCCGAGGGCATGTCTACAAAGGGATGATACATCAATCTAGTTTGTTTGATCTAATTACAGCTATTTAACTATACTGAGCACAAGTACACTCACCCCACTTTGTTATGCTGATTTAAGGTATTTTCACTGTTAATCGGGTGCACGGTTCTTTCTTGTATTAATTTACCTCTCAAAATATTCTGGGCAGTTATCCCATGGAGCGGTGTTCTGCTACTTAGCTGTATGGTTTTCTTTCACAGCATGCTGACAGGGAATTCTCAGGAATTTGGGAATTCTGTGGGTCAGCCTGACAAATTACTATTCCTTTTCTCTTGGCATCCATTGATTTTTTGCCTACGCCACTTCTTTTTCAAAATGCTGCAAGGTTGCATGAAGAAACTGGTAAATCCGTATTCCTGTGAGGTTGCACAGGTGGCAGGATTTAGTTCTGTGGCCTTGTAGAGCTTTTGCTACCTTGATGATGGAAGAAATGCAAAAAGAGCAACAGTAAGATGTAATCAATGTGCTACTTCTCTACAGGATTTATCTGGAGCAGGTTGCTCCATGGTGTGCTGTTTCTGGGTGTATCAGCTAGCAGTGACTGATAGCACAGGGTACTGGTGCAGAACTGGGATGGCCAGTAGCGGCAGACAAACATCAGGATGACAAAATTACATTCCTGGAAACCTGTGCAGATCTCCGCTGCAGAGGCAGAATACAAAACAAAGACTTTCCTTAACATGCAGAAGCCCATTGCCATCTGTGGAAGAGCATAATTTCTGATTACTTCCAACTGAAAATGAGCCGCTTTTGCATCAGGGATGTTGTCATGGGTTTATTTTTTTTTAATGTATGTATCTGGAGAAGGTGCTGATCTTCTGTGTCATAAAGCTTGGCAATGCATAGGAAATTACCTAGTGTTTTTTCCAGGAATTAAATAAGGGTTATGGGGGTTCAAAGAATAAACATGGTCCGTTGAGCCAGGAGAAAGAATTTATGAACACAGAGAACAGCTTCTTAATGGCTGTATACGGCCTTGCTCATCAATGTTGGTGATTGAATGGATGTAGAATGAATGCAGCATGGCATTATGAAACTTCTTCAGAACAGACTTACTAGAAACTTGAGCTTGCCCTGGTTTATACAATGTCTGTAAGAGGCAGGGAAGGATACTGAAAGGTGGGTAGAAGCAAGGAATGGAAAGACACTTTCAATGTTATGGACATCCAGTGAAAAAGCCTCTGCAAAGTAGCCATTTTATAAGGAAAAACTGCACTACGATTTTATTAACAAGAGAGAACAAAGAAATGGTGTTTGATTTTATTAACAATTTCCCCAGGTGATGTTACTGTGGGCTGAGGTGGAGCTCAGTGAAGATCTTCAACAAAAGTGTGTCAAAGTAGTTTGACTTAGCAAAATAAAATTAATAAACCAAGAAACATTTAATCTGAAATGCCTTGTAAACTTTAAACCGAGAGTGCGTAGGTATTTGCATAACCGGTGCACTTCACACACTCCCTCATCTCTTCTGGAGCTGGAAGTTGCAAGAAAGTTCTCCAAGTAACTTACTGAAATGGTAGCCTGAGACAGTGGCCCAGAATGGTGTGTTCTTCATCTAAAAGTCTAATTTTCTAATTGAAATATTAATTTCTCACCAGTATTTTTTTTCCTCTATTCGCTATAACAATAAATGTAGCTATTGTAGAGGCATCAGGAGGTCCTTGGGTCCCATCCAGACTCTGAGACGAGAGAGATGCTAATCTGTATCCCATACAGATGTTGGGGTATCCTGTCCTTAAAAAAACGTGAAATGCAGGGCATTCTACAACTTCCCATACTAGTGTTTTCATTGTTTACATGCCACTTTTGTTGCTTTACCAGATCTTACTGTGAATTAAGGCTATTACCTATTCTACTTTCACTGGACATGAACATTTGCTTGCTGACCTTTATTGTAACAGAGTGGATTATTGGTATCTTGTCCCCTCTCAATTCTCACAAGAGCGCTCTCCTTTTTCTTTCCCCTTTCTTTATTTCTTTCTTTCCCCTTTCTTTATTTCTTTCTTTCCCCTTTCTTTCCTTTTTTTTTTTTTTTTTTTTTTTGATTAAGCAAATCCGGTATTTCAATTTGTTCTTGGGGGTTAGACTTCCTCAGCCTCCCAGTGTTCTTGTTGCTCTCTTTGTGCCCTTTCCAGTTGGTTTATATCTGGTTTTATTTTTTTATGTGGTACCTGAAAATGGATACAATATTCCAGCTGAGATTTCACCAACACTGAGTTGAGCAAGACAATTGTCATGGGTGTCCTATGTAAAGCAGCCTTATTAAATAATTCTGTGATATATTATCTTTATTGTGTGGACTCAAATTCAGTTTGTGATCCATTATAACTGCTGCCTTCGTTAGTGCAGTACTGCTGCCCAGCCAGTTACTCCCCTCCTTGTGCATGCTCATGTCTTGATCCTTGGCTGCGAAAAAACTCTACTGAATATGTCAGGCCTGATAAGAAGGCGGAGAAAAAGATCAGAGGTGGCTTTTCAAATGCACTGTTCTTGTGAACTCCAAGTGGGTCAGTCTGCCAATGGAAGAGGAATTGTGAGATAATGTTAATTTTCATATTGGATGGAAATTATAATATGTTTTGTCTTATTATTACTCAGAAAGTGTTAATTACATGAAAGTTCTAATATGAGCTGGAATAGGAATGATTGCTTGCAAACGGGAAAGAACGTAGTTACGAGTCTTAGATTACCATTTTCTTGTGAAGCTTTTTCACTCTCCTGCTATTCACGAGATGAATAACTTTATTAATGTCCCTTTTAAAAAATAATAGACATAGTTGCTAGAGTTGAGATGAACCAAAGTTAAATCTGAAAGGCATTTGAAGAAAGAAGAAAACAACAACAGAGAAGGTACGGGATTCTGGTTTTGTCCAAAACATTGATGACACGAAGATAATTATGGATGTGAGGTGTCCTCTTGTTCTTTCATGCAGTTATCTGGTCAGAACACTGAAAAAAGAAAAAGAAAAAAAAAGAAGAAAAAAAAAGGAAAAAAACCCCTCCAAAACTGAAGATGCTTTTCGGCTCCATGCCCCTGCCTATTACTGTTTATAGAAACATGAAGAGGTGGCAGATAGAAGGAAGGAGTCTTTGAGAGCATGGAACACCGCGCCTTTGAAATTATGAAAAACATCTCCAGTGGTCAAACAGTTAAGAATAGAAGACCCCAAGAAGGGCAGCCATGGTTTGTTTGCTAAAGAAAAGTATGGCTAAAGCAGGTACGGTTTTGTCTGGAGAGATTAAGAGACATTAGATGGAAAGAAATAGGTGATACTGGTGGTGTTATTTATGACGGAAACAAAAAGCCATTAGCAAAAACTAGAAACGTGGTGCGAGCCTTTTATGGTCTTCTGGGGAGGTGCAATACTCTGGCTTCTTGAAAGCTTTAGCCCTCGGAAAGCTTGTTCTGTCAACAGTTCTCTGCCGAAGGAGAGGACCGTTGCACTGCTGAGGTGACACTGTGTGTGTAGGCTGGACTACAACAAGGATCACCGCTTAGTTCTCCAAGCACTGTCTGACACAGGGAATTTGCTGAGCTTGTGCGTACTCCAGGGCCGGGTCAGCCTACATATTATTCACTCTCTGTATTTCATGCTTCTTTACGCTCCTGTGACCCGGATGAATTTAACAGGGAACTGAGCAATGTGTTCAGTTTTCCTGTGTGCGGTTCTTACACTTGTGCCCATCTTAATCCAGTTCTTTGCACCCCGATGCAGTCTCTAATTATAAATCAAATCATACAACCTGCCTTCTCAAGCTCCTGTCTCATTCAGTGAGTTTTTTTCAGATTTTTCTTTTATCCTTGTTATTTGATGTTTGCTTCCATATTTTATTTATTGCACATAATTCAAGTGCTGCAGTAAATACAGAATTACTAATTGTAATGGATTTTCGTTATGCTTTTCACTATGGTATCTGAATACTTTTTAACTACGATAAATATATCTTCACAATATTTGCAAAGAGATTCTCCTCTCATTTCACTGATGCAAAGCAGGGAAATTAATGGCAAAGCTATCAAAGTTCTCCACTGTATCTGTATGTTCCACAGTGACAATAAACAAATTTCCAACTTGCCCCACTAAACTAATTGTAAGTATCTTCTTCATTAATCATCCACCAGGTTGCAGGCGAGTTTTCAAAGGGGGCTGCTGTTTGGACGTTCCTAATGCTGAGCATGAGGAGCCTCCCTTAGCTGCCTTATGCCCAGGCTTCTGGGGCAATTATGTCTCATTTTGTCCATAAGAACATCAAGCTCCAACAGAAAAACAGTTAGCCCCTTGAGTCTGGTACCTCCACTAGAAGGGTTTTTGGAATTCTAATTTTGCTAATAATAAGACATGCTATTCTAGCTATCATCTTAAATGTACTCAGGCCTTTATATATACTTGGTGCCAACGTAACCCTTCAGTTTAAATACCTGTGTTCAAGCTATAATCTACATATACAAATGAACCCTATCCTATCACGGCCTTTCTTTTGTTGGTGTTAGCTGAAATAAAACTTTAGTCTTTTCTCATGATAGATTCTTTGCTCTTATAACCATCTTAGGAAGCCTTTTCTAAGACTATCCTAGTTTTCACATATCATTCTTGAATATAAACTGTACCCAAAATTCTGCAATTCATCCATTCTGTTACTGTAACATCTGCATGTGCCTTACCTGGTCTTTAGATCACATTTGCCTTCTTCGGTTTTGTGATGTTTCGTCATTTCTGTGGCTAAATAATGCTTCTGAGTCTTTGTCCGTCTCTATTAACCATAATGAATTCCCAGTTTACAAGAATTTTGGCTGTTAGTCCCTGTGTGAACAGCCTTGTGCTTTGCATTAATCTTATTACTGCATTCCACCAGTCCGTTCCTCAGGATTCCTGTGCTGTTACAGAACCTCATCCCGTTCTTCACTTAGGATATTCCAGCCTTCTTGTATTGGTGCTTTTTAATTTTGACAGTAACTAGCTATATTAACACTCTTCTTTCAATTCCTTGTGCTAATGTCACTTAAAAGCAATAAATAGCACCAGTTCTGAGACCAGTGGTGGAGGAGCTTTTAAAGCACTCACTCTCTAGCCCAAAGTTCCCATTTTAACACAATTCAGCACAGGGGTTTTAGCCATTTTTTTACCCACAAAACTTTTCTTGCGCTAATCTTTATATTTTCCAGTGGAACTTGTATTTTCATATGTGGCACCAGATCAAATGCTTTACTGAATTTTATGTGGGTGAGATCAACTGTGTTTTCCTGTACCAAGAAAAATCTGCTTTCTTATCAAAGAAAGAGATCAGATCTGTCTGGCATGATTGCTTTTGTTAAACCTATGTTGCATTTTATCTGTTTATTTTCTTCCACATCTTTTCCCTCTCCAAGGGAAAAATAAGTTTTATATCTCACTGAGGTCAGGCTAATTAGCCTCTAGTTGTCTGGACATTACTTTCCAAGACTTTGGCTTGATGTTAGGTTTGTTTTTTTACTTTCTCCCCATAGTAGGATGTCAAGTCTAGGTTATTTTGTATTCCTAGAGGTGGTAGAAAAAAATTCAGTCATTTGTTTCACAACTCAATTTTAGTGCTTCATGTTTTATTTGTTTTTTGTTTGTTGGTGGTTTCTTTTTGGGTGGTGGTGGTTTTTTTTTTTTGTATTTTTAAAGAAGGATGCTATGTCATGGCTATTGATACAGGAAGATGTAATGAATTCTGAAGTATTTCAAAGTCCTTTAAAAAAAATTATAATGAGAATCTTCTTAGCTGATGATAGCTGAATGCAACACTCCATTATCCTGGGTAACTGTTGATAACGACCAGTGGATCATTACAGCCCTTGGCAAAAGTGAGCACTGACATGTAGAAGTTACGTTCCTTGTGCTGCTTTGGCGTTATTTACTGCTATAATTCCTGTGTTTAAACAGAAAACAAAGTGTGCTGGCTACTCGACACATATGTATAAGGTAGTCCTTAAGAAAATACAGTCTAAGAACAGACAAAATAAGTAAACCACTACAATAGGAAGGTAGCGAATCTGGAGGGTCAGGATTGCATAGGGAAGGCTGCAGTGCTCTCGGTGATTCCATGAACCCGTGCCACTGGAAAACCTGGGTCATTAACTATGTTTCCTGAAGGCAGGAAAAAAAATAACATTTTTAAATACTTTGTTGCATAATGTATGTAGTCACATCCCTTACCGATACATACAATGAATAGGAATTTCGCTCAGGTACCTAATTATAAAGATAGGAATGTAAGCAGCAACCATTAAATGTTTGGATTTGGGGTTTTTTGTTGTTGTTGTTTGGGCTTTTTCTGTCAGATACACTCGATGTTTTTATAAATATTTCAAAACTGTCTTTGTATGATTCTTCAGTATGTCTGGAGCTCAGAATTCTGTTTTACAGAGAAAGTGAACAGTTCTGACCGATGCCTTTGTTTCACTGAAAGTGTGTGTGATAGTATCAGCCTTTATAAAGAAGTCATATTGCTGAGGTTTGATCGTGGGCCTCTTTAAAGCCATCGATAACTGTTAGATAAAAATGACCTTGTTTCACAGGTCCAGTACTGAATTCTAAAAGTTCCAGCGAAGCTGGTCTGAATGTGCTTAAATTTTTGTTTCTAATGCAAGCATATTTCCCTGAGGTACGTGCTTGTTAAGAATCTTACTTTTAGGCCATGGACATTTGAGCAAGGTTACAGGATGGAGGCCTTAAAAGCAGAAAATCAGTCACATCCCTGCACGGAGACTTCTGTGCGCGTATAAAGTCCTAAAGCTCCCCATGTGGGTTAGATTACAGAATTAAGATTTTGAAATACACATTTATGGGTGACTGTTGAAAAGTAGATAAGCAGAATTTCTGTCTGACCCTTTCATGATCGAATGTTTCAAAGCTGGTCAACACCTTGTTTATGTGGAATATTGCCATTGTTTTTTTAAATTTTCTGGCAGTTATTTGTGCCTGCCTTGGTACATCTGAAATGAAGGGACATTAGTAAGTGTTCTCCCCATAGCATGAATATTTAATAGTTTGTGCGTTCTTTCCCTGTACTGCGTGTGTGCCTATATAATATCAACAAAATCTCTTAAAATCAATTTTTGCAAGAGATTTTCAAAGCACGTCATATGATTGAGTCACAGTGCTGAGTAAACTAAGCTATTGTAGAATTTCACCTAAAATACTAGAATGAATTTGCCAAATGGTGGTATTTTACAACTAAGCATGGATTCAGCTAACTTCCCCTAGAGATTTTATTTCAGTGTGGTCTGAGTTCCCAGTACTGACAAACTGGTGTCTTTTCGAAATCAAAAAATCTGCGGCCCTTTTCAAAAGAAGATTTTCTTTGTTTTCTCAGCGGTACAGATATTCATTTTCTTGAGCTAGGAGCTGGTATGAGTATTCTGGGCGGATCCTGCGAAGTGCTGAGTACGTGGTTAACTTTAAGGGAGTATATGCTTAAAATCACCGGCACTGCTGATGTTTAAAATTACGCATATACTTAAGTACTCTGATGGCCCGAGGCCAGTGGCTTTTGCATCTTCTAGGACTGAGCCCTGAGGAGCCTACAGTGAAGGGCTGCAGCTGAATTTGCTTTTTCCCATTTTAAATACAAGGTTTAAAGCCCAAATTCTGACAGCTGCTTAAGTGAAAATACTTAATTTAAACGTGGGGAATGCAACACGCAGAGTCCGTACGCCTGGTTTCTCTCTGTCTCTCCTGGCATCCGAGCTCGCTCCTCTACAGCGTTAGTGCAGGGCTTGCAGTTTTCAGTGCTCCGTTCCTGCCGTATCCTCTTCCAGCTTTTCCATCTGCTTCATTCTGTTTGGAAAATGGCAATGTAGAATGTGTTTGGTGTAACCTTAATCCTGAGCAGCATCTGGGCTCCGTTTAAAAAAAAAAAAAAAAAAAAAAAA
>VFFE01007693.1:706622-766364 GCA_008921705.1 Burhinus oedicnemus | reverse complement strand
TTTTTTTTTTTTTTTTTTTTTCTCTGATGACCTTCCTAGCTGAGAAATGTGGAGTATGATCAAGAGATCAGAATGGCTGTTTTACAGTGTGTGGGATGAGAAATCTGTGGTTTTTCTGTGGGAATGACTTGTAAGAAACCAGGACAGGGATCTTAGTTTTCAATTTTTCCAGCTCTATCATGTATTTGTTTCCACCCCCTTTCCCCTCAGAGCATGTAGCCGTTCTTTCCCGGTGTCTTGGGACTTCAAGGAAACTGCTTAAGAGAAAGGACTTCCCTCCCTTTAATAGATGGGCATTTCTTGTGGTAACAGGCTTTTGCTACAGCAAATGACGTCTCCTGTAACGGGAGATGTCTTTGGATTGCATTAAACATTGACGTGTTGGATAACCTCCCCATGGGTGCCTGGCATGGACATCTCTAGGCCTCTGTTGTAAGTTCAGTGAAGGCAGTATAAAAATCATATGTTAATTAAAAAAATGCTTTTGGGCCTGTTGCCATACAATAGCTGTTTTTTGTTGACTTAGATCTCAACTTTAGTAGCAAGTGAGGCATGAAAAATGTTGTTGAAAATATGTTTTTTTTTTTTTTTTTTTTTAAACTAAATTGGCACCGAATGGCTCTGTGCTGCCAATGAGCTGTGATATCTTGGAATCGGAAATTGAGACCTGGCTCCTGTTGGCTTGTGTCGTGGGGTTTTTTCTTGCTGAGCATTGTAACGTTAGGAGCCTTCGCATTGCTCGTGAGGTGTAGTACGCGCTAGATCCTTCCAACAAAAAGGAAAGTGGTACCTCTTCTTTTTCTGGGGTAGGATTCGCCTCCGAATGAGTGATTTTAGGCCTTCTCTGTTTTAGGAGAAGTAGGAAAATTGTGCTAGATTCATTTTCTTGTTAAGATCCAGTTAATTCTGGTGTGGACACTGAATGTTTTGCTGGCTGACCTTTTTGAATAGTCTGTGCTAGTCTGAAGTAAACCAGGGATTGCCTGATTCTCTTAAAATATCTCGTTTTCTGAAATACCGTCTTCCTGATGGCTGGTTTTGAGGTGACAAGTATTTCCAGGCAGGATATGTGTAGGATACAGGACAGAAAACCTCAATTCTGACTCTCAGCTGGAGCTTATTTTCTCTGCCCTTATCACCACCAGTTTACTGAGAAACTTGGGACAAACCACAGGGTTATTCTGTAGTATTTTTTCCTCAGCGAAATGGAGTTAACAAGGCTTGCCTACCTGCCTTTTACAAAGTATAAATGAAATGCTCTGTCAATCCTTATTTATTATCCGGGCTAGGGGAGGGTTTCTACATAGGATGTCTCTTGTAATCGTATTGTTGGTTGCAAGACAGAAATGTGGGTTTTGGGAGGTTGTATGTTTGTCTTTTGGGCCTTTCTTTTTTTGCCTAGAGTACTTACTGGTTTCCTAAAACTGTCTGTCCAGTTTAATTCCTTTTACCTGCTACAACTTCTCTTCCCTGAAGCGACTGCTCAAGAAACAGGCAGAACCTCTTCCCTGTTCTTAAGTAATATTAGAAACTGGGGTTGGGGGAAGCATGAGAATCGCGTGGTCTGTTACATAGCTGTGTCTTACTGTTCTCGTACGTTTGGTATGTTCACAATAATTTGGGGTTTTTCTGTAGTCTTATCTGAGAACTCTGGTCAATAAATACTACGTTACAGAAGTATTACATGAGACCCTATTAAAGGTCTTACGTGAAGACTGTGTTAAAAAACCCGGCAGCTTTCCTTCAGTGAGAAACTAGTGTCTAAAATTAGGCTAAATAGTGCAGCTGTTCGTTTTATCTATTACCTCACATGCGACTTTTCCACCATTTTTCTTCCCACTCTTTTCAAAGGAACACCACCAACTTGGAAATCCAGTTTTTACCCTATGAATCTGAATCTGTGATCTCGGTAATTAAAATATTAGAGGAGAAAGATGCCCTTTTGCGTTTTTACTCTGTGTATTTGAAATTCTTTGTCTAGTCAGTTTGATTTCTTTTTTGAATTGCAACTCCCGTGTGATGGATTGCTCTGGGGAAAAGCTCATCTGCATGCCATTGCCCAATTCCTGCCAAGAATGTTGGAAACTCTCAAGTAGCAGCAGTAGCAAAGCAGAAATTGAAGGCAGGCAAGCATAAGGGGGGGGGGGAAGTGAAAAAGATAAGCTTGTCAGTATTTAACATTGCTGTTAGGGCTACTTGCTATTTTTTCTGTAATGGTCCTTAAACCATCAGCAAGAAAGCAAAATACTATCTCCCCTTTTGTTCTAGTGGAAAAAATAAAGGAAACGTTTTTCCTGGGAAAAAATGTTTTTGAGGAGAAGTCCTGCAAAAGTTGTTCTGTTGGGCTGATATCAAGAAGGTCAGCCTTTAATTTATCCGGGGGTTATGCACATGCAGTGGTAAAACTATACTAGATGTCTGTTAGCCAAAGCCATAAATCTGCAGTGAGCAGCGAATGACAGGTGGGATTGGAGGAAAAAAGCAGTTTTCTTTGGCACGCTGGACCAAAACTGGCGTGCGTTCTGTCTGGGTCCTGCTGTCCACCTGTTCCTGGGTGACACAAGAGGAGTCGATGGCCTTTTTGTTTTTCATTTTGGCAGCTGGAAAACCAGAGAAGTTGGTCACCTGAAGAGAGACCGTGTGTACTTTCTGTGGGCTCAGGAAGACCGTGCTGTATTTATAAATCGATTCCAGTAAAATTCCAGTTGTAAATCTAATGTCATCTCTGCTCTGTTGAGTGTGTATGCTTATCATTCTTAAGGCTGAAATTCTGAGGTTTCAGGCAGTCTTTTGTGTCGCCCTGGGACGTAGAGGAGGAAGGCGAGGTCTTAAGTTCTTCCAATGGCTGTTTTTCAGCGGAAGCAGCCGAGATGCTGATGTGGGAACTTGCCAAGGTGAGGCACTAAGGCTGGGACAGGGTGGAGGGTGGAATATAGGTCTTCTGAGTCTCATCCCGCGCTGTAAGCGCGAGACCATCTTTCCTCCCTAGTATATGGTTTTAGCTGAATATATTGTTAAGACCCTTTTAATGGAGCTCTGCGCCTAAAGAAGCAGCGCCCAAGCCTGCCCTTGGAGGCTCGTATAAGGAAAGAAGCAGGGCTGGAACAGGAGGAGCTGCTTCTCTCAGGACTGAGCTGATGTACATATTCCACCAGTTCCTGTAGTGTCTTAATCAGATGATGATTGGTATTAACATATGGATGAGGGAGGGGTTCCCAATTCTTACTCCTCTTCTGTGCACCTGCACTCCCGGTGTTATAACTCAGCAGTTCAGTTGTGCAACTTGAGCATTTTTGAGGTTTTTTTTGGACTACATGGAGAAGAGTATTTCCAGGTTTGCTGCGGTGTTCTTTCTGGAGTATTTCTGAGTTTAAGTGACAGCTCAGTAAGTATTTACACAATGTAAGCATGAGCTTTCTATACTGAAATGTAAAGGATGCTACATAATGATAGGTAAACTTAGTAAAAGCTACTTCAGAATTTCTCAGCAGATAATTTTTTGCTTTATATATTCAGAGTAAAATGGCAACTGTAGCGAGAATCTAATTTCTAATCACGTTCTCTTTTATTTTTATGGGAGAAAAAAGGGACAGAAGTGGATAGGAGCAATCAAAAAAGGGGAATTGGTTCATCCTGTAAATACGGTAAAGAAATTTATGGGAGGGTGAGAGGGTGGAGGTAGTGTGTGTGTGTTAATTCCTATGAAATTCCCGTGAAAAATCGGTTTGTGTAAATAAGTCTGAAAAAGCTACTGTTCCATTACAGTTATTGGCATTTCATGCGATAACCAGCATGTCATTGTTTCCTGAATTTAGCTATAGTTATCGAAAGTCTTTCAAGGAGAAATTTAATTGCTACTAACTAATTATTCTCTTTTTTTCCCCCTTTTCTTCAACTTGAGTAACTTCCCTTCCTCCTGGATAATTAATATTATGCCCAAACTACCCCAAGAAGCTCCAAGTTAGGCATGGGGAGTAGTTTTTAGAGGAGCTGTGGGGGACCCTGACGCAGCCGGTGTCCTCTCTGCCTGGAGCAGACCCCCGTGGCTGTGGGCTTGCCCTGTGTTTTGTGGGTGCGTTTGGCCATGGGGTGACCCAGAGGGCACCGAAGAACACTTTGCCGGCTTTGGTGGGATGTGACAGTGACATCCTGGATTTGGTGACGTATCCTGGATGTGGCTGGGAGGAGAGAGCGTTTCGGTAGTCACCAATGTCAGACCGTGGCCTAAGGTGGCCATGACTTTTCATCCTGAGAGATTCTGCGACTCTTCTCAAAGAGAAATTCTTGAAGTTCGGAGGACTCTGGAATTTCCCCTCGGGGAGAATTACTGGGTTAAACAAGTACTTTCCCCCCCCTCCTCCGCTCACTTGTGAAATTTCATTCAGGTTTGACTAAGAGAAACCCTGAAAATTACCATTTCCCTTCTGATGTCAGCACCGTTCTGGCACCCTGCCTGTGAATAACAGAACAGGAATGTTTTAAAACCTGTGCTCAGGCCACAGCCACAGCTACACCTCCGGATGCCGTGCTGGGAGACCTGCTCTGCCCCAGCCAGGGCTGACGGCTGGGGTACGCTCAGAGCGGCACATAACACGGCCAGCTCAGACTGTCGACAGTGGGTTTGTACTTTCCTAACACAATTAAGTGTCCAGAGCGGTAGTTTCAGCAGTGTGAATACCGTCTGAGAAGCATAAGGCACAGAAGAGGGAGGGTACCTGCTCTGAAAATGGCCGTTCTGTTTCAGGTTTGCGGCACCGAATTTGATCTTTCTGGTGAGGAGAATGAGCGGCGTAGTCTATGCTGCCTGCCAAATCTTGCTGTTGGTTCGTTGGCCTGCGTTGTCTGTGTAGGTGACTGTATTTTTCTTGTTGAACAGAGGTCTGCATCTGAATTGGAAAGGTCATCTAGCCTCTGTCCTGCTTCAGGGCAGGATCAGCTACACCTGAGAACAGGGCAGACAGCGATCAACGCGATGGAGCTGCTGCAATCCGTTTCCGTGCTTTGCTACCCTTAGCATTGGACATTAGGAAAAACACTCCTACTCAAACCATCTTACTTGAGTATCTCTTGTTGCCCTAGTCTCTCTAGCTATGGAGAACAGAGGCAAAAGCATATGGTAACCTGCTTTTAAATGTGTGGCTTTCTGCCTGTCCCCTGTTTCCTTGAGATAAACTTGCTAGTTGAATTGCAAAATGTCTCCCTTTACTTCCAGACGACTGTGCTCGCTGGGGATGGTGTTGAAGGGATTGGACTGTCCCACTTCACCACCTGAACTTCTTCCAGGGTCCCAGAGCTGGCCGGGCTCACTCTGTACCTCTGTGTATGGGATCCTTCCCATAGGCTTGTTTGGAGTTTTGTACTTCATAACAGTCTGATGATGGATGTAAAGTCCAAATGACTGTAGGACTATGCACCCTGTATGAGTTTAGGAGGAGAATCTGGTATTCATTAACCATATGTAAATAATTAAACCGGTGCTAGACTAGAGGTGGTCTTTCCTCAAACATACTCCTTGTGAAACAGTTTGAAGGAAAGTTCTTACCTCTGTGCAGAAGATGCATTGAAACGGTAGAAGTGCTGGAATTAGTTAAAACTTGGTTTACATTTTTTTTTTTTTTCTTTAAATCAAATATCTCTGACTTTGGAGCTAATCAAGGAAAAGGCTTCCCATTCAAGGCTAGTTTATTGAGCGTGATCCCATGATCCCAGAAACTGCCTTTTTGTTGTGATGTGGCTGCGCATGTTGTGTCAGTGGTCGAGGGAGTACTGGAGTCTTGCCCTTTGGGCTGGGGTAGCTGTGTGGGCACGGGGGGTATTTTTTAATTAAAAAAAATAAATCCGAATTCATTTGCTTACTGTTGCATGGGGGGCTTATGCTAACTGTAGTGTTTCAAATCCTCTGGAAAGGATTCAGGGTGGCTGCTGCATATAACAAGTTTGAACTTTTTTGATAATTGGACAGTATCGTGCTAGGAAGCATTTAAGTATCAAAGTATCTCCTAGTCTTTCAGCTTATCGTGATATACCAGTGAGGCTCGTATGAGCAGTTCTCCATGTCTCAGAAGCCTTTCCTTGCCTCTGCGCCCTGCAGCTGGGTGCATGGGAAATCTCCAGGGTAGGTGCTCAAAGCCATGTCTCTCAAAATCAAGGTTAATGCTGTATAACTGCAAGAGCATACTTTCTCTCTGGAATTGGGGTTACACTTGGAGCAGTTTTCTTTGGTTTTACAAAAAAAGTCTCGCTGGAAACATCGTTTCTAGCTGCCTGTGGGCAGAATGGGGCTCCCCTGGAACAGGGTGCGTTAGTGGGGAAGGGACTTCGGGGTGATGAGCGTGCTAATCCTGGATGAGGGTTCATAATGGAAATAGCATAAAAAGCATTCTTACTCAGTTCATGCTCTGGAGGAGAAGCAAAATGCCTGGCTATACTCTCTGCTTTTGGATATGCAGAAGAGGCTGACAGACCTATCCCAAATTATCCTACCTGTCCATACTTTAAAGGTATTTCTAAAGCGCTGTCTCTGGCCTTCCTGTTTGGTTCACAAGGCATGACAGCATTGCAAAAGCTTGTTTCCACGTTAATTGTGATTGATTACCTTGCAATCTAGGACAAGATTTCCTTTGAAAAGCTATATGCTGATTTGGTGTCAGGAATTAAAATCAGATGAAGTGATTAGTGTTCTATGAAATATCCCAGAGCGATTGAATGCTCCTCAGCTTTCAACTGTGTTTTGGCCCTTAACCCTTGCCTCCCTTCTCCTTCTCTGGCGCAAGGTGCTCAACCTGTTGTCCGCACGCTCAGGCGAATAACTCATTAGGCGTATTGTATCAGGAGATCGTGGTATAATTTGCTGCTGAGCTTCAGAGCGTAGATTTACTGGCTTTAATGATGAATGCAGAGTGTGCTGAAAGTGCACTGTGTCAAGGCAACAGCGATACTTGTACTGAATGGTGAACGTGTATTAAGGTTAGCTTTAAATCTGATCACTCTGTAAATGGCAATAAACTGTTCGGAGTTGTCACTGCTGTCAAGGTAGTCATGTCTCATCTTCCTTTTCTCATATGAGTCGTCTTACAGTTTCTTGTTATACCTGTTCCTGAAACCAGTGAAGACTTTGCAGCGTTGGCTGTTCCTCCTCCCCCCATGGCATTGGCACAGTTATGAATTTTTGTATCTTCTCACCAGCTGCCAGCGCACACTCCTTTTAACTTGCTAAGCAACTCCCCACGTTGTTCATTTCGCTTTAAAAGAAAGCTGGATTTTTCTGGACGTAGATGGAATAAAAGGCCAAGGACAGAAGCGAGTGTGGGGTTGTGGACCCAAGCTTCAAAAATCACTGTAACCAGGGGCTGGTGGGCTGCTTTTTTAAAAAAAATTATTATTTTTAAATAACGATGACCTTGTGTCACTGTGGGGCTGGCATTTGTGTTGGGCTTGCCAAGCGTAACGAACCTGAATCACGACAGCCTTGGCTTGATGAAGGCTCTAGTAGCGTGTCCTCACTGCTGTCTGGGAGCTGGCTTGGCTGCAGCTCCGAGTTTCTTGCCTACGTAGTCTCTTCATCTCCCCCAACCTCCTTCTCTCTTACCAAGGCAGGCGTTGACAGCGGCTCTACTTTCTGGATGCAAATAGATCGTTTGGGTGTAAATACTGGAGATTGGTTATTGCTTGCTACGAAGTTACCGAGTGCATCCTTGGTAAATGCAGATGGTAACTTGTCATTACTGCAATTTTAAATATTTTTGGTTCCATGGAACTGAAGTGGAGTCTTGAAGGCTGAGTTTTAAGGCTAAATTAAGAGAAGGCTCAGTAAAGTCCACCAAAATAGCATCTGAATTTGTCAGCTGCTGCAATGAGAAGGGAAATAACTTTTCTTCTTCCTATTAGCAAAACAGAGCTTTGTTACCTTGTATCGTGTGGGATCCCAACTATAAAGTTCTGTGGTGGGGTCAGGAGGGGTGGACAGGGTGGAAGGTGTACCACAGTGCTTCCTAATGAGGTGACGCTAGGGCTAACACCAGTGCGATACAAAACGTGCTGCTACCCTGTGACTGGGGTATGCTTGAGATACTCTGGAAGTAATTAGCAGCTCATTCCCCCAGGGCTCCTGGCTGGGGTAAGGGTGTGCCTTTGGGCAATTCCAGCTGGCTGATCCTTGTTACCCCCTCGCAGAGCAGAGGTGATGTCCACCACCATGTCCACTGCTGAACTATGAGTTTGGATTCAAGGTCTGGGAGGCGAGGGTGATGGAGCACAGAGTTTTGTGCTAACTTAAACTGAGATTCCCTGGTTCTACGAGACAGGCAATGATTTGGGTTGGAAGGGACCTTAAAGACCATCTAGTTCCAACCCCCTGCCCTGGGCAGGGACACCTCCCACTAGACCAGGTTGCTCAAAGCTGCGTCCAACCTGGCCTTGAACACCTCCAGGGATGGGGCAGCCACAGCTTCTCTGGGCAGCCTGGGCCAGTGTCTCACCACCCTCAGAGGGAAAATTTTCTTCATAATGTCTAATCTGAATCTCCTCTCTTTCCGTTTACAGCCATTACCTCTCATCATCTTCCATAGATTCATTCCATAACTAAGATTTCTTGGATTATTTTAATCTTCCTTTATGCTGCATTATACATGCTTTTAAATAAATTCAGTTACTCTGCAGGAGCCAGGGAGAGCCTGTGAATGCTGAAACGTGGCTCTGAGAAAGTACAGGCCCCGACATGCAGCTCTTATTAACACAGGCAGCTGCTCTGGACAAGATGGAGCTGTGTGTGCTGGGATGAGGTGGCCTCTGACAGCTGGACCTCTCTCTTATGGTGAGCGTGGCTCTGTCCTCTTCCATTGCAGTGTTATGTGTGGTAAGAGAGGTAGGACCACAGAGAGTTGTGGTGTTTTAGAGCCCTGACCTGATCCCGAGGTGCTTCTCAGGTATGCCCTTACCAACTGGCATGGAAAGAGGTCATGGGAATTTGCCTGTCCAGTTGAGTCTGTTCACCCACCATTTATTCTGGTGTAAAATGAGACAAATTTGCAAACTCATGAGATATTCAAATACAGATTGAGCTTTCAGACAGACACAAGTGGGTAGAAACCTGCAATGCTGCATTTTATGGATGAAGAGCTCTCAAGAAATTGTTTTTGGAAAGCTAGGAGGCTATGCCGGAGGTGCTTTATCAACTCCTGAATGTGTGCTGGGACCCATCAGATTTCTGTGCAGAAAGGGCTTTTAATGAATGGATAAAACTAACTTTATTCTGGAAAGTAAACTCTAGTTTACTTCAGGCCTAAAGTTTTGGAAAACATCCACCGTGTTCAGTAGCAAAAGACATCTGTCCATGAGATCAGTATGGACTGTTTGAAAGGAAGCGGGGGTTACGGAGAATTAGCTGGATGACTGGAGTTTGCCACAGGTTGCAGTTGTCTGCATGTATTTACGGGGTTTCTGGAGCCTTTTCAGGTTTTCAATGGTGCTTAGTGCAAATATTTTGCATCTTGCTAGGGATTTGGAACAGCTGTTCTCTTACTGATCGAAATTAGATCACTTAAGTAGTGGTGACACTGAGAATAATTCTGCTTTTCCATCCTAGCCCTTCCTCCTCTTGCTTTTTTTATGGCTTGCTCTTGGCCCGGTCCCATTTCTGTGGTACAACATGAGCTTGCTTGCTCCTTCTAGTGTGTAAGTCAGCCTGGAACGAAAATACTGTAATGAGACACTTAACTGTCTTTTTGTTGACTTGCCTCCAGTTCATTAGAGCAGACGTAGGAGGTTGGCTAAACTTAAAGCCTGGTTTAATATTCAGGAAGGAAGTTTCTTTCCATCTTAAAAGGAACACCACCTCATTACAACTATCACATGTTCCTTGGTATCATCTCCCATGGAGCTGAGATGCGGCTTTCTTTACATCTTGGTGTTGCTTAGATTTTGGGAGGAGTCAACAGTGGCGTTTTGGAAATCTTGGGGCAAGTTGGCTGAATAGTGTGCTTCTAAAGTGAGTTGAAGTCTGAGAGTGTGGGGATAGATAGTTACCTAATTATTTGGCTAGAAGGAAATTATATTTTCGTGTTTAAATATAAGTTGAAATTATTGGAGATGTTAGAGATCACACTGCCTGTCTCAACAGCAAACTGTGTGATTTGACTATGACTACTTGTGAAATGTCTGAAAATTTCCCTAGTCTTCAGCTGTTGCAAAAGAATCATAATCCTTTGTTAATTTTGACTGCATTTAATTTGGTAAATAGCGTTTGTCAGAATCTCCTGCCACGTTAAAATGAAGGATGTAGGTAGCTATCAGCTCCTGCTTCTGCTTCAGCATCTGATCAAGAAGGAACCGATTGCCCAGCCAAGTCATCTGGGGTTGGTAAGGGACACCGTGTGCCGTCCAGCCTGCCACCGAGAGCAGAGTGAGCGGTGCTGCGGGCAGCTCACCCTAGGCTTGGGCTCTTCTCTCCGCTGTCACTTGGGCATTACATTACGGTATTTTGAAAAAACATGGATGTTTAGTCACATCGTTGGTGTCAAAAGAGAGATGGAGGGAGAGGGAAATGAGTCCCCTGGTTGTTGCCTGATTTTTCTAGGTGGTAGGGGATCCCTCGTGCTGTTTCCACAGGGATAGGCGTTGAGCCCGCGGAAGGAGCGGTGTCCACGAGGAACCTGCCGATGTGCTGCTTGTCCGTCTCGTGAGGATGAGGGTACTGTGTGAACCCAGCCACAGGCAAGGTTGGGACTGTTCTCCCGCTGCTAACTTTGTGTAAAAACAAGAGTTTCTCCCTCTCCCAGGTCAGCCCACCTCAGTGTTTACAGTGCAAATCTTTCTTCTGCTCCTTTTATACTACAGCTTTTCACAAGTCCAGAAAAACATCCCGTTAATGTGAGTGTGCACCCGCCTTTGAGCAGATCCTGAAGATTGCAGAAAACCAGTTGTGCGTCGTCTTTAGATGTGATAATGGTTGAAATATTGTATCGAGGGTCCTGAGAGATACCTAAATAATGTGGTGTGATAAGCAGCGTGACCGTGTGTCAGAGAGAAAGACTGACTGAAGGAAGGCGCTGAAATCCAGAGCCTCGATAAGCTGGATTTGTTGAATTTGTTAAGGAGGGCTTAATGTCGGGCTGGGAAGGAAAGATGAGATCAACAAATGCACTTTGTTTAAAACACAGGCAGGCTTGGCACCTTCCTGCCCTTCACCTTTTAAAAAGTAATAGAAAAACCCCAGAACCCCACTTGTTTTTGGACACGAACGCCGTACCCCTGTTGGGTTATTTCCAGGGAGGGGGGTTGAGGTGGGGCTCTCATCTCGCTTCCCCACCAGATCTCCTTCCTCTGATGGACTTCTTTCAGGAATAAAATGTTCTGTAATGATACATCCTGTAAGCAAAACTCTGGTCAGTTTTAATCAATTTGAAGAGTATTAGTAAGAGTGGTGCTTAGGAAAGTCCTCTGAGATGTGTGGACTGGCCTCTTGCTGAGAAATGTTAATAGGGTAATTACTGAATTGTGTTTAGCCAGGAAGATATAGTTCATAGTATAGCTGCTTGGAGAAAACTTACTCATCTTTTTTCCACTGGTAAGACTTAGTATCCTGGATTTACAGAAAATCTCCCCAAAGGAACTGGTGTAATAAATGTATAATCAAGGAAAGGAACAACATTTAACAGGGCTGATTTTAAGTTTACAGGAGCTCCAAATAACTCTTGGTTAGAAGCAGGTGACCGCGGTAATTTAGAAAATGTCCCGTTTTGTGTGTAGCATTAGCTTATTCTGAGGTCTGTGTGTTAGCAGAAGATTAGAGGAATAGAAAGTGTCTTCGGTCAAACTCTGACCTACTGGAAAAAGTCAGAAGAAAAACCAGGCTCCCTCTACTTGCAGAACTGAAACTCCTGAGCAGAGGTCAGTTATCTGAAAACTTTGGCAACAATAATTTAATCTGCGTTGGCCGTTGATAATGAGATCATACTGATACATCGCCTCTTGGTTATGTATTAAAATCTAAGTTAGATTCTAGGATTTGTGGGGGCGAGCTGGAGAGTTTTATTTTTTATGTAGCTTACAGCTTACATAAAAATTGATTTGTCCTGCAAGTTTCCAAAGGGTGAGCGTTCATAACCCTGAAACCAATCCTGTACTATATTCAAAAAGTCAGGTTTTGGTGCCCCAAGCTTATGGCTGTGAGGCAGAGCAACCCAGCCCGCTTCTTGACTGGGATGCTTGTTTCCCAAAGCGATGGGTGCTGCCCCGGAGGGCAGGCAAGGAGAGCAAGTGATGGGTGCTGAGCAGTGGTGGTGCAGGCTTGGCGTGTTGTCCTGCTCTGCTGAGGGACTGAAGGAAGTTGGTGGATTTCTCAAGTTTAATAAAGGGAGAGGAAAAGAAAAAAAGGAAGTGCACATTTCTGTGATGATGTTCTCAGTAAAACACGCTTGTTGTTTAAACCTGTCCTGGTGAGACACGTGATACACTTCAGCGTCACGTTTACCATGGGCTTTTCTAGGTGTTTTGTCTTTTGGGGGCATCTTCATCTACTACAGCAGCATCTTTCTTTTTATTGTAACTAACTTCCTCTCAGCCTTTTCCATCCCTCTCTAAAAGCAGACCACCATAGGAGGAGAGGCAATGAAGTATGACCCAGTGTGCTGGCCCTTCAGAAGGCTATAAAAGGCAGCGAGTTCAGGCTGGGATACTGACCTTAGCACAGCCAGTTGCACCTGAAATAGATCAGATGAAAGTGTTCCTCACTGGAAGATGAACTGTGTTTGCTTGTGAATGAGGACGGGCGTTAGTTTGTGCTTGTTTCCCAGCTTGAACTCTCTACAGATGGGTTATGGAGGAATCGGGAGTCGCTTGTATGTGTAGTTTCGGGAGACAGGGACAGGTGTGGAAGTGTCTGAAGTGCAAACTTGAGGCATGAGAGTGACCAGCTGAAAGCAGGGTTTGCTGAAGCATCTTGTGTTGCCCGTTGGAGGTCGTTGTGTCCCCCCCTCCCCGTTAGTTCTGTTTTCTTGGTGACGCCATGGCGTTACCATGGTTGCGTGGTGTCGCAAGGGGGTAACTGCCTGCTTGGCAGTCTTTCAGTTGGTGCGAATCGTCTCAGCCTGGCTCGTTTTGGTGCATCTGCAAGGCTTCGTGCCAGCTTGGGACAATCCCTCCCGTGCATTTCATGCTCATTCGCGAGTACCTGTGCTTTATGTGCAGCGACCTCGTGTAGCTTAACGCTGGTGAGTATGTGGAAAATTGGGTTTGTCTTGACTGAGGCACTGGTCCCTTGATGCTGCAGGCAGCGTAACTCCCATAGTGCCCTTTGAACTTGAAAATACGGCAGAGGTTTAGTCTAGGGGGAGGGCTTAGAGGTGGGAGGTCAGAGCCCGTGTCCCTGGAGGCAGTGTGGATGCAGCGTGTTAATGGTGTTGGATATTGGGACCTCCTAGACCTGACCCAGCCTTGGTGTCTCATGACAGCCTGAGCTCTTGGTGGCTCCAGCGGATGTGGAACATACTAGAAATGGCAAAGGTCAGTGCAGCCTCTCCACTTTGATTAGGGTTGCTTTTCCGAAACATTAATGCTCAGTTGATAAAGCCTCTTGGCAGCCTTGCAATCGAGACAAAATATTTTTCCTGAGTGATTCTCCATTTGCCAGGGCTGTCATGTGGAGGTTCCCCTGCCTGCCTTGGCATGGTTGGTGTTTCTCAGCGGGGTAGAAGGCACTGGAAAATGGGCAGGGAAAGCTGCTGATTTTGAACCCAGGTCTTTTTTTTTGTCAGCCGCTGTAGGTGTTAACAGCTTGTTAAGCTGATGCTGCTGTGGCTGATTTTCTGCTTCATACAGCTTGTTGACTTTGATACAAATGGCACAGAAAGGTTGGGGGAGCATGGGTGGCTTTATTCTCTTGCCTGGTTTCAATGATTAAATCCAATATGGTCGTGATCCCAGTTGACTAATTCTTAGGGAAAATGACTCCCCTTTCCCAGCATTGTCCATCACTAGTATAATTTTTATAGCTAATCTACTTTGTAACTTCCCTGGCTGCAGAGACTACTTGCCCTTGCCTTTGGGTAACGAGGGGTTGGAGACACAAGGAAAGAGCACGCTCTTCTACCAAGACCTAGTTTCTTCACTTCAGTAAGATCCCATCCGGATTCAGCCTCAGGGAGGTGAGCAGTTTGTTCTGTGAGCCTGTGGGACAGCGTTAACCAGTGTTGGCGCTGGTCGGCATCTTCTCAGCATCGTGACTTCCAGACCTCCGGCGTTCGGTGGTCCACGTCCTCTGACCATCCTGACGATGGTTAGGGGAACAGCTGCTGCCTCTGGCTGAATTCGCAGGGCCCGGTCGGGCTCGTCTTTGTACCGGCGCTCAGCAGCCAAACAATAGTTTGTGCTCTCGGGGCCATGTGGCGAGTCACGTGCGTGGTGCTGTTTCTGCCGGGGTCCTTGCCCATCTGTTCTCGGCTCTTTCTGGGTTATCAGGCGCGGGTCCAAGTCCTCGCAGGCAGCCAGCTCCATGGCCAGAGATTACGAGCACTAACCTTCCTGGCAGGAGTGGTGTGGCTTTGCTTTTATGCAGATTAGCCATGTGCTTCTCACTTCAAGGCGTTCCACAGGAAAAGACGTTTCCTGTGTTTGGTTCTCGGTGGGCGGCTCCGGCACGTTGTACCGGCCGGGGCTGAGCCTGTGCGCGGCGAGCGGGCTCGGGAGAGGGATTACGGCGTGCTGCCCCCCCTTCCCCTTCCACCTCCACTGCTACGTCACCACAACACAACCACACGCGCGCTCGTACTGTTGGTGTCATTCATTCAGTGCCAAGATTGCTTTAAAAAATTCCCTTGGCCCCAGTTCAAACAGGAGTACAGCTGGGATGTGTTAGATTTTAGGCAGTCTGCCCTCAATTTGAGATGAGTTATAAATAGCAGTGCCGACTTCCTTAACTACCACTCTCCGAGGTAAAATGCAGGTTAATTACTGTGGGAATCAATTAGGGCTTCTCTCGGTTAAACAGCCAGTAATGCTTTTTATTATTTTTTATCACAAAAAATGGACAACAAATCTGGTCGGGAAAAGACTTCAAAGGCAAGGTGGGAGCTTAGGGCTTTTTTATTATTTTTTTTTGGCCTTTCTATTTTTTGGGGGGGGCGGCTGAGGAAACCAGTTGTGGCCAATACCCACGTTTGCCAATAATGGAATGACGCTGATTTGAAACTGGAGAGTTCAGTAAATGACTCTCCTTCCTTTTCTTCCTCTGGTGTAATAAAATACAAATACGTAATAAGGTAATCGGGGAAAGTCAGAAGTACATTTTTCTATACAGCTGTGGAGGGTTTGGCTCCCACTTCCGAAGTGGGATTTGCCTCTTCCCGTTACTTGTTTTCCTGCTGGGACCATTAAGCAAGTCCCCTCCAATTTAACCAAACTGTTCTTTCAAGAGGCCAAATTTCTCTTCTACCGGACAAAATCTGAAAGGAATTGTTTGTGGAATCCTCTCGTCTGCTTAGAAGTTGGGTTTTGGTTGTTTTTTTTTTTTTAGGAAAACTCCGGCGTTGTTTTTGAAGAATAGCAGGTTTTCACAGTGCCGTTTCATTTTAGGGGTCTGACATCCTTTACATTACACATACTGATTTGGAGAGCTTTTGAACTCGGCAATTTAAGCTCACTTTGGGCTTGCTGTTAGAAGCTCTTAGTCTGGAAATATCTTAAATTTTCTCGAAAGCTCAGCAGTTTCTGTGGAGCGCTGGCTTACTGTCGCTTTCATTACACACGGTACCAAACAACTTTGCTTTTGAAAGTTTTGACTGGTGATAGGAGTACGTTTTGCCAAGATTTGGTACTTAACGGTGTTATAAAACAGCAGATACTGAGATTGAAGGGAGAATAGAAGCAATTTCTATGAATGCAAGGAGGCGTAAGCAGGGGGTCTGGACTTCAGTGATCAAGGAGCAACGCTTTCTCTCAATTATGTCTCTCTGTGGCAGGGCCTTTGCTTTTGAAGTGTAATCACAGTAATCTACTCCTGTGGTTTCCTATTGAAAGGATTTCCCATGTATCAGTCCAGAGAAGAATCTCCAGCCTTTTGCAGTCGGGAGTTTGGTATTTCCTTATTTATCCTAAAGTGTTCTTGTGAGCGAACAGGCGTCGTGTCCTCTTGGCTTCCCCATCTCCTGTAACACGGGTGTACAAAGGAGCCATGCGGCACCTGCGCTCCCCCCAAAAGTCTTCGCGCGAATGCTTGGATCGATCCGCACTCCATTGCGTTTCAACTTGGACTGTTCTTTTCTTGGGGCACGTGTCGTTAAATTACCTACAAGGACTGAGATAGCAGATTGAAGTAGACTTCCCGATGGTAGGCTCTTCAAGCCACAGCAACGCCGCTAAGACGCGAGCAGTTAAAGCCCTGTCAGCGAAAGAGGTGTGCATCTTTTCTGGGAGATTTTGAAGGAATAAACAATGCGTTGCAGCATTTGAGATGTGCACGGCAGCCCCGGGGAACAAGAGTTAGCCTGTTGGTTTGCAACGAGTCAGGAGCCGTGTGTATATTCCTTCATTAGAGATTAATTGGCGTTTACATTTCTTCTGTTTATAGAATTTTATCTATAAGGCTGTAATTTAGAGTGATGCTCTTCATGTTTGTTTTTAGCATCCTCTGTGCGCTAGGGCCTTGTGGAAGAGTGGCAGTTCAAAGCAGCGCAGTTTGGAAGCACGTCGTGTACTCCTACGCTGAGCAATCAAGGTGACGACTTGGTCACATCCTGGAAATATGTTTGGGTTTTGTGTTTTGGGTTTTTTTCTTTTCTTTTTCTTTTTCTTTTTTTTTTTTTTCCTATGGCTGCATAAACAGTTCCAAATGTTTCTTGAAGTTTTTTAGCAGTCGTCACGCTTCCTGTAGGAGTCATGGAAAAGTGGATCTTCACCTTGTTTCTGTCCTTCCTGAAGATATGGTTAGCTTTGTGGGTGACCACAAACAAGAAAATCTGTGCAGAGGAGGCAGCGTGTGGCGTGTGCTTATTTAAAAAAAAAAAATAAAAAAATGCCTGAACAAGAACGTATTTGAGAAGCTGCCCTTGCTGGCGGGCTGCGAAGGTGAGGTAACAACCAGAAGGAAGCAAGTAACAAACGGAAAAGATGCTGAAGTGTTTAGTCAGTAACCCCAAAATTGCACTTGATCAGGTAGAAGAAGAAGGGGGGGTTTCTGTTTGGGGGGTGGTGGAAGAGAGGTTTGACTTGTCAAAAGCTAGGGGCTGGGAAGCACTCCTGGTGGCACTGGTTTTACATACCAAAGAAGATAATGTGGGGAGGGAAAAGATGTGGGTAATCTAAGGTGATACCCACAAGGCAAGGCTCGGGAAGCATTAGGGACAATTGCTTGAAAGATGTAAACACAATTTGCATCCGTTAGGGTGTATGCAAGCTCCACATGGGTGCTGCCATTCGGGAGGTAAGGTGCTGTAGCTCTGAGGATTCAGACTACAGTTATCAAAGACCTCTTTTTTTCTTTTTTTCGGACCCCCTGAATGGAAGCTCCTTCTCAGAGCATGGTACCAAGCCCCATGTGGGTGCATGGCACAGTCCTCGGGGTCCGGCTGTTCGGGAGTGCAGGGATGCAGGGCTTCTTCGGGCTTCTCCTCTGAGGTCCTGCAGCCTCCGTCCATGTTACTCCTCAGCGGTAGCATCAGCGATAACTTGAACATAAAACGACGAAACGTAACTTCTTCCAGAACTGTTTTAGTATCAGTATGGATGAAAATGGAAACATCCAGCACAACTGAGTGTGGCAGGGCAGCTAGAATCTGCCTCGACAGAGAGAATCATACTGGTGCCTTGCATGTGGTCATCTGTGAACAGCTTCTGTAGGATGGCAAACACCATATTTGCAGGGGTGTCCATGGCTGAACTGTAGTGGAGGAGGGGACTTGGACCTGGTTCGTAGTTGATTTGTGCCATACTGGTGCCATACGCATACTTGTCTTAAGGGAGCCTGATTTCAGTTGAGCGCCTATCCCCTCCCTTACCAAAAATGGGGTGTTCCTCCTGCCGTCTCCATTAAATTCCCTCCCGTGGCCCGGCTCCTGCTGCCCCACAAGAGTACCATTAATTCCCCGTTGCGCCCTTCCTTACTCCTGTTTGGCGTGGGCTCGGCGCTGTGTGGCATGCCTGGCAGGCGAGATGTAGCAGACAGCTGGTCAAACAAATGTTCTCAGGGTCTGCGTGTTGGGACTTCAAGCTGTGCTGGCTGTTGGGGTAGGATTTTCTGAAGTGTAGCATACTGCACGAACTTTTTTTTTCTTTTTTTTTTTTCTTCTTTTTTTTTTTCCCCGAGGAGGGTGGATTCTGCAAACATAACTGAAATACTGTTCTGGTCTCCGGGATTCTTGCAGGTTTCCAGCAGGAGCTGGCTTTGTGCGATATTTGCTTGTGTAGACCTGTAGTGCCACTCCTCAAGCACCTGATCTCAGCAAGAGAGGGTGGATCTGTACAAATACCACCCTAGGGCTAGTTGCAGGAAGGAATGGTGTAATAGAGAGTCCATTGTCATGGTGATCTGGTGGAAAACATCTAATTGGTATTAGTTAGGTCATCAGGAGATCAGTGAACAATTCTTATTCAGTCCGAGTGATGGAGGTTAAAGACTGCGCCTGGGATTCATTTAGAGGTCACTATGCCAAAACAGTCCTTGCTTCAGTGTGGGAATAGTACTGCCTAGGTAGAAAGACTGTGTTTTGAGTTTTATAGTATTTTCAGGAAATTTGATTGACCGTTTGTAATGTCTTGGCTCCAGGCAGGGGTAGTAGAGATTAGGAAGTCCTAGGAAGTTGCATTTATTCACTGGTCTCATCGTGTCTGCTCTAAAACTTGGGGACCTGCCTTTCAAGGCTGACCTTTTTTTAGAAGCCTTTATTCTACAAAAGGCAGCGGACACAAAGCACTTGTTAAAAAATAAAAATGCGAAAATGGGACTTCAGTCTTGAACGTTGTGAGTGTCAGTAGCACTGCCCATCAATATGGATTAATTGAAATGCATAAGTGTAAATTAACAGCCTGTAGTGTTTTGGGAGACCTTGTTATATGTGAAAGAAGCAGTGTTTCTTGTGGATATTTAAATTTTCAGCCTAAATTTACCTTGTTGTGGCATATCTGGACATTAAACTACTACCTACTATGGGGAAAAGCCACTTACACTGATAATTCATCTTTCTTAATGATCCTTCCCCCCCCGCCCCCCTTCTTTCCTGTCCTCTGGCCACGGGAGATAATGTCAGCATAAAATGACTTCTCATTGGGTTTGTTCTTTTGAAACGTCCGTAGGTTTGAAAGGGCAGCAGGAATCCTGCCGTAATTCAGAGTGTAACTGTGGGGTTTAGCACCTGAGAAGAGGCAGATGAGCTTCTGCTTCTCTGCGCCACCCTGTTGAAGTTTTCTTCTGGGGTTTTTTTTGGAAGTTGTGAACAATTCCTATGTGTAGCTGGATGTACATTGTGTGTCACAACTTGCTTTGCAGCCTTCAAGCCCAATGGATCAGATGGGGAAGATGAGGCCTCAGCCGTATGGAGGAAACAACCCGTACACACAACAACAGGGACCTCAAGCGGGGCCACAGCAAGGACATGGCTATCCAGGACAGCCATATGGGCCACAAACTCCCCAGAGATATCCCATGGGAATGCAAAGCAGGACGCAAAGTACAATGGGCAGCATCTCATATGCACAGCAGGTAGAGCACCCAAGCTTCTGTAGTCTCTGTTTACAGCAGGGGCAGGCAGAAGAGCAACAAAGTGCTGTGTCTTCTGAAGGGACCAACTTCAGCCGGGTTGGAATCAGTTGCTTAGGTAAAAATGGCGTTTCTTTAGGCTACGTGTTGCACCACACCTGGATCCAGGTGTGATTGATGTACGAGGACCTGCGGAATCCTTGCTTCCAAGAGAGGCAGCGGCAGAGCAGTGAATCAAACAAGGGAAAAACAAATAGCGAGGGGAGTAAGATGTTCTTTCTGCTGTGTTCTGTTAAAGACGCAGTTCTTTACAGAAGAAATGACTTCAGGTCAGTTTTGGCTCATTACATGATCCAAGTGGCTCCTGCTGGACTGTTTGCAGGATTCAGAAGGCTGCCTTATTTTTATGGAGCAAGCAGCCTTTACTTTCAGTGTTACTGTCATTGAAGGGTGATCAGATAGGGATCCCTAAAAGCTTAGTTACAGTGCCTATTAAAATTTTGTTACTGCCCGGAATAATGTCATACACGAGAGAATTTCACTGTTGTCTGAGAGATTTCCTTATATATGTAGTGGCATTTCCAGTATGTTCCCAGTTAACTGCTCTTCTCAGATCTCTGAATTTTTTTCTTCTTGAGCATAATCTTACTTTATGTGTGTATGTAAAATAACTTTGTAACTGATGTAATTCTACCGTCTTTCTCTGTAGATTCCTCCTTATGGACAGCAGGGCCCCAGTGCATATGGGCAGCAAAGCCAGACTCCGTATTACAACCAGCAAAGCCCTCATCCCCAACAGCAGCAGCCTCCATATTCTCAGCAGCCTCCATCCCAGACCCCTCACTCTCAGCCTTCTTATCAGCAGCAGCAGCAGCCCCAGTCTCAACCTCCACAACTTCAGACATCGCAACCTGCCTATTCCCAGCAGCAATCCCAGCCGCCCCATCAGCAGTCCCCGACTCCGTATCCTCAACAGCAGTCCACAGCCCAGCAACACCAACAGAGTCAGCCTCCCTACTCCCAGCAGCAGTCACAGTCGCCCTACCAGCAGCAGCAACAAACTCAGCAGACGGCGTCCGCGGCTCTTTCTCAGCAGTCATCTTCATACCCTCCGTCGCAGCCGCAGCAGCAGCAGTCTGCGTACTCCCAGCAACGCTTCCCCCCTCCTCAGGTAGGCCGTCTCCTGCTTTGTTTTCCTTCTGTAAGTGATTTTTAAAGAAACTTGAGCAAATAATTTTCTTTGTGCATGCAAGTCGGTTGAACTACAAATCAGCAAGTTGGCTGGAGTGGTTACGGTAATAGATGTGCTGCCTTCTCTGTTGTGTCTAGATCTGTATCTGTTATGGAGAGATGCTGTGGTGGTAAGAGGCTAAGCCATGCTAATACTGCAGTTTTGGAGACTAGTGTCGAGTAAATGCTGCTCATTGGCAATACCAGTCTAAAGGATTTCATACTGGAATGGTTTTCACGCTGTGTTCTGCGGAAGTGCTGCAGGTGGTCTCCAGAACTACTTGGTTTAGCACAATAGCAGAGCACAGTTTGCAGAGGGATGCATAGATGGTGATGGAAGAGTTTGCTCTTGAATGTAAAACTTGGCTTTAGGGAGGACAAATAAAGCAGCAAATGCATGAAATTGAAGACAAAATAATGAAGCAGATTTTTTTTTTTTTAATATAAATTGTATTTATTTTCCGCAAGGCTTAATAGTATTTTAATAGTTCTGTGAAAAGCTAGCTGGGACCTTTCAGCAAAAATTGTAATGCGCCGAAGCTGATTTTTGAAAAGTTGAAGATTTTAATTGACTTGCCTTGCTTGTGTAATGAAGTACTTGAGCAATCGTAAGATGTTAGAAGAGCAAGAAGCTAAGTGGGCAGTCTCCCAGGACAGTGTTCTTCAGGATCTGTAATGAGGGAAAGCCCGAGAATTTTGTCATGTTTTAAACTTCTACTCCCAGCACCCTCTGTAGCAGTCGGGCAGTGTTTGTCCTCCTGCGGAGCAGTAGGCGTGCTGGCTTGAACTCTTAGCCGTCTTATTTCCTGTTTTGGGCAAGCGTCACCGAGGGTACATAGTTCTTCCACAATGTGAGAATATACCAGAGTGATTCCAGCAGAGCCTTTATTTTATTCTCATTTGTGGGTTTTTTGGTGTTTCTTGATGTTTCAGGAGTTATCTCAAGACTCATTTGGGTCCCAGGCATCATCTGCTCCCTCAATGGCTTCCAGTAAAGGGCAAGAAGATATGAACTTGAATCTTCAGTCCAGACCTTCTAGCCTGCCGGTGAGTGGTGAGCTGATCTAGAAGTGAATGGGGCGAGGGCAATCAGAAGCACAGCAGGATAAATTAGCACTGGTAGTATTCCACATGGAAATGGGAATGATGGAGGCTGCCTGTGCTTTTTACTAAGTCATTAGCTTCTGGCTTCCCACTGGAGATTAAATGTAATTTACAAAAGTAATGGATTTGAGAGTAAAGTTTAACCCTAAATACTCTGGTCTGCGTATTCTAGCTAAAAGATTTTTTTTGAGCTTTTTGTTTGCAGTATCTGAAGTACCTGATGGCTGTTAGACTAGACCCTGACCTTCAGGGGAAGGCGTCTCATTTTCTTTTTATTTTCTTGTTCCTTCAGCCCGCTGTTGCAGTGGCAGTTAGCAGACCAGCAGCGCGGTTCCCTTTCTGTGTCATTGGATCCTCATACTGCTGATTTAAGCTTCTTTGGTCCAATCTGACTGAACAGTTGGTGAAAAAGACAAGTTTATTAGTACCTGGAGTGAGGAAGATCAGTCACAGATAGCTCCTTCCTTGACAGATGGAGAATTATATTTTCTTTTGCATTCTAAATCTGCGTGCTGTATGTACAGTGAACAGTTGGGTGTGAGATTAGTGCCTAGTGTTCCAGCAGATTTTGGACCAGAATAGTTTAACTTTAGGTTAAAACTTCATCAGGAAAACGGAGAAGGGTTAAAAGTTTAGATTAGTTTGCACAAGTTGGTCTGTGCCTCTGGAGGAAAAGTTTTGAGCTGCTGAGTTCTAATTTTGCTGGTTACTTTCATAGTAACCAGTAGGAAGTGAGTGACCTTTTATTTTTTTATTTAGCCATTGGCCCAGTCAGTTTTTTAAGCTGCAGTTGGATTGGTCAGAGGAGAGAGATGTAGCAAAGTTATTTTTGTTCTCAGCAATGAGAATGGCTTTGTTGTGAGCCCCTTGAAATAATTCCTTCGGATTGTGGGTACAAATTGTCACCCAAAATACAAAGTGATTCTAGTTCTGACCACCTAATGGGAGTAGTTGTGGGTTGTTTTCTTTTTTCTTTTCCCTTTTTTTTTTTTCCCTTCTTCTTTTGGACCCTGATTACAAAGATTTAATTTGTTCTGAGGCCTGGGGAAAAATCCTTTTAAATAGCATGTTTCTTTCCACTCTGCCTCTCCACAAGTTCTTCCATGTGACCCATCTTCTGGCGAAGAATGTAGGAAAAGTGAAGCCACTGAAGTAATTGAAGAAATTGCTCTAGCTCCGAACGGTGGGAAGTCCTGTTCAGTAGCATTGTTGATAGAGCCTTCATGAATCCTACCAATCAGCGCCCTCTGACTCAGATTATAGGAATTAGTTGCTCTGCTTAGCAGAAGTGGCTCCTTCTCAGCACCAAGTAGGAGTTTGTTTTATACCTTGTGGTTAAATGTATTTGGCCCCTTTCAAGTTTTCCCTTTTCCCAAGCAGTTTAAGAAAAGATAGCCATCTCTGCTGGAAGAGTGAAGGAACCTAGAAACAAGGGAATTTGATCTAATGTAAAAAAGTTCTAAATGTCCACCAATTTCTGATCAGGTACTTCAGAGGTTTGCGGAGGAGAAATCCAGGGTGCAAAAAACAGGTCCAGCTTTTAGAATTGGCTAGCTGTGAAGCTCGCTTCTGTTTTAAAAAGACTTTATAGTTGTCTTGTTTTCCTGACTTTATCACTGAATAATTTGCATTTAAGACGTCAAGCAGTCCTTAGCTTACCCAACCCCGGTGTACTTTTGAGCCTTCCTCGATAAGCAAAAATTTAAAAAAGGAGACCACCTGCAGAAACTCACCCTTATTCTTGTACATGTTTCATAATTCCTTGTCTTCTTGTTAGGATATTGTAGGACAGGACCAGCACCCCTGTCTGTTAATTGAGAACTGCATCAGACAGTGATGCTGTGGAATGGTTCAAAGGGAGGACCTCTGAGGTGTGTGGAAGCCAACTCTCTGTTTCAGTGATCAGGCTCTTGCACAAAATTTGGCCTGGGGATGCTTAGAAACAAAAGAGCTACCTGGAAGGGTGCTATCAATTTCTTTTTATCTTCCTTATATTGCTCAGTCTGTCTGTTTTAGAAAGTTTTACCCTACTCGAGAGGATTCCTGGATCCCTGTGTTGCCATTATGTATGACTTACAGAAGCATAGTTAGTTTGTGGGCTTTTAATTTTTTGTGGAGTTCTGAGCCCTCTTCCGAGCCTCAGTGGACGCTGTGGAATAGCTCACTGGGTATCTTGGCATTGGGGCAAATCGTACCATGCGTCATCTTTAATTAAACATAGATCAGCTCCAGCAGGAACAGGAGGTTGCTGCTTCTTAGGTACTTATGAAGTGTTAAATTTATGTACCCAGTGCCTTTATGAGTCTTTGGCCTTTATGCAGTAATATTGTACATCAACATTAATGTTGGAATTTTAAGCAATAAAGGGGATATATTCTTTCGGCTGATCCTAGCATTGTTTCAGGAGGTGGTGATCTCCTAGGTGGTGACACTGTCAAGTTGTTCAAATCCTGTGAGCTCTTGCTGGCTTTGTTAGGATCTGCCTGAGAAACGTCACATTGATAGTTCTGGGTGAGGGTCTTCAAGAGATCTTCCCGATAATGGGGTTTGTGTCACTAACTAAACTTTTTCCTGACAACGTTCCCGTATTCAGACGTTTAACAGCAGAAGAGTCAAATGACTGCTTTCTCTAACGCTTTGTCTGCTCATCTGTAAGTAGCAAAATGTGTGCTCTTCCATTTCTGCTTGTGTTAGAGGCTGCTCCAGCTTCAGTATTTCCTGATTTGTTGTTCCCTTTCTGAAGATTATACTTGCTATATTTTGGGGGAGAATGCTGCTGCTAACGTCATCTCACTGATGCCTTTTAAAGAGCAGTGCATCCATGCGAGTGTCCTGGCTGGTGCTCTTTTCCTGTAGCAGGCTAGGTGAACAATTTCTCTGAAGAATTTGCTGCTTCCCTAGGGAGTCTCTGTCAGGATTGCAGCTAAACTAAACTTAGATTGCTATTGTGTATGGGAGAAGTGAAGTGTACTCTTTTGTGTCTGGGTGTAATAAAGGAATAGTAATCCTTAGTATAAATCTGTTTCTCTCAGGAGATTCCCTAGTCTTTTCTCCTTAGCAAAGAATTCTTCCTGGCAAGTTGTATCCAGTTTATTCAGCGTCTTTACCTTTTGAGGCTTGGATTCTGAGTCTGTAGGAGTCAAATATTTCCAGCTGTTAATTACCTTCTGCTTAGACAGGGAAGATGCTGGTAACAAGTACGGAGGAAGCAAATAGGTTGCTAGGACATCCATTTGGGTTTGGATTGCAAATCAGTCCTGCTGCAAAGTTCTCTGGAGTTTTAGGTTTGTTAGGAGGAATTTTGTGTCCCATTATGAAACATGCAACAGATTGTTATCTTGCCCCAGTCTCTGTCTTATGAGCTGCCTTGAAGGAGGGGAGTGCAAGTTCCTAATGTCTTTGAGATGGGTGAGGAGCAGGGCATCGAGACAGTGGTGGCCGCTCCAGGCTCTTTGTACCTTCCCAACCACAGAAGTTGATAGCTGTGGTGTTAGGACTTCCAGGTCAGTCCCAAAAGCCATTTATGAAGCAAAACTGATTTGATTTGATTAAATACTGGCTGTATTTGCTTTTCACTGCATCTTCTGGGATTTCTCCAGTGAAGCATTCCTATCTATGGAAACTAAAACTTTTGTGAGAGGTGGTGTTTTCAGCAGTGCTTCAATGGGAAGGGTTCTGCATGGGGGGTGGGACTTCTGGCCGAACTCGGAGGACAGATACTGGCAAAGTTTTAGGGGTCCTGAAATAGCAAGGTTGCATTTGAGTTTTTGTTGTAGTGAATACGTGATGAAGCAAACTGGGGCAGCTTGGACAGCAGTTTCAGAATTCCCACCCCAGAATGTCCTTAGTTTGTTTTGGTCAGTGCACTGCATAGCCTGAAGGAGAAACCCCGTCCCTGTTCTGGGCAACTTATTTTCATCGTGATGTGGAGTGGGAATTGTTTTAATCTCAGTTATTTTGTGCTATTGGAAAACTGTTTTGCTCATTCAGCTGCCTTTTGCTTTAGTTCGTCTCTGACTTTGGGTCTGAAAATTGTCTTGTCAATGGCAGAAAGGAATATAACCAACTGAAACCAAATTCCTCATCCACGTTTAATTTTTGAACGTGCATTCTGGTCTTGGGTCTTTGCAGTATGGATTTAGCAAAATTAGGTTTTGTGGGGAGGGGGAGAGGGATGAGGCTGCAGAGTTTTGGCTTGTGCAGAAAAACCCTTCTGTGAATATCCCCAGCAGTTGTGGTTTGTTGTTTTTGGGGTTTTTTGTTTGTTTGTTTGATTACCTCTTCCTTTCTTAAGTAGTTTCTGAATTTGGACACTGGAGGTTGTCACGGAAGCACCGTTTGGATTTTCCATTCTTACAAAGTGGTCATTTCAGCTTGTACTGTGTACGTACTTGAAGCGGAATGAAGTTGAGTTCCGTCAGCTGCGTCCTCTGACCTGGAAATAATCAATGCAACAGGCTGAAATGCAGCAAAAAACTGTCTCAGAGCTGCCGTGGATGGAGAGGGAGGTGCAGCCCAGGAAATGAAGGTTTTCTTAAAAATTCTTTGAGGTCAAAATTAATCATTTTGACAATTTCTTTGGGGGGGGGGAAGAACCTTTTATAGTTGAATTTGCTGGTCATGTCAGGCTCTTTTTTTTTTTTTTTTTTTTTTTTTTTTTTTTTCTTCTTCCCATATGGGACTTCCTGCTTCTGTTTGGTTTCTCTTTGGCCTTTTGAGCTTGTCTTATTGCTTGCCTTAAGAGAGGGATTAGTGATGTATGCATTTCAAAGCAGGGTAGTTGCAGGCTGCCTGGGCATCCCAGTGGATATGCAGATAAACACGCCAGCACCTGCAGGCTTGCCCCGAGGAGCACAATACCTGAAACACTGGTATTAGAGAGATTGGTGCATTCCAGTTTATGCTGATACGAAGGTTTCTATCCCAAGTTATGGTGATACAAGGAGTGGAAAATGTGGGGTTTCTTTGGGTTTTTTTTTTTGGTTTTGGGTTTTTTTCCTGACCAAGACCCCTCTGCCTAGGCTTTTCTCAATGTGTGATTGTGCCCATCATTTCTGTGTGGTTTCTTAAGAAGGCTGTGCCTTTTTTTTAAATGTGGGGGTTTTCTTTATTATTTTATTTCGTTAATAGTGGGGAGCGCAGAGTGCTCCTCGCAAAGCCACCCTAATCTTTCAGCCACTCCAGTGACATGTTTCGTGCCCGTGACCTGCTTCTCAGGGTTGCTCAGCTATTTGTCCATGTGGCATTTTTCTCTCCTCCCACCCCTTCCTCCGGGTTTGAACTCGGCTAATCCGTCCCGCTGCTCGGGAGGAAACTCCCCACCCCGCAGAGCATCGCCTGGGCCCGATCCGGGCTGTGCGGAGCCCTTCGCTGCCAGTAAGTGTCCCTTGGGAGACGATGCAGCTTTGCAGGAGCGGGCTGCGCTGTGCTCGATGCCGGGCTGGTTTCCTGTTTCTATTCTGGTCTCGAGCGGCTCGGCGCTGCTTCCTGCCCGCACGCCTCGCACAGATTCCCTGAACCCCCAGCCTCTTGTTTTCTTCGGAGTGATTTCGGTTATCGACCCAGCTGAAAGAGGAGACCTCTGCGTGGAGGTGGACAGCTGGCAGCTCGCTCGGGAGAGGATGGGCTCTGGCTGGAGTGACTAGGCGGGACAGTGTTTAATCAGGAAATTGCTGTAGGATGACCAGTTCTGGTTTTGGATCCCAAACAATAGTCTGTGCTCTGTCACACGCATCCCCTGCGCTGCTGCAGCCTGGAAATACAGAGCTGCTCCTTACACCATGGCTGCTGAAGTGCATGCCTCGCTGGGTGACCCTTTGCCTTTAAAACACGCTTTCAAGAAGTTGTGGGGCAAGGAAATCAGTTTTTCACTTCCTTTTTGCTGCTGACTTGGTGTCATTGGAGACCCTTTAAAATGTGCGGAAGCTTCTTTTCGGTGTGATGTTGGACATACAAGCCTCATCCTCATCCCTTTCCATCCAAACTTAACCCTGCCAGAAGTCCCACAGCATGCAAGGGAAGGAGAGTCTGGGTTGGCGTGACCTTCGTCTGCTGCGTGGAGCGGTTGTAGGGATAAATGAAGGTGTTTAACTTTGGCTGACAGCGCTGCACGCGTTTTAAACACTGCCACACCTGGGCTTTCAGTTTACAGGAATCATTTTCCTGTTAATGTCCTTTTGGTGTGCTGGATGGACTTGTCTTGGAGACGCACACGATCATAAATGCCGTGGAGAAAACTGTTTCCATGTGGGTCATGGCAGGGGCCCAAGGCTCGGCCACGCTGCTCGGACGGGCTTGTGCCCGCACCCTTATGGCTGCAAGGTTCGTGCCGTGATTTCAAACAAATCCATGGGAATTGGAGGAGGAGTTGTGTTACTGGTTTTTATTATAATTTTGAATTGGGTCTTACCCAGGAAAATAGAAACCTTTCATTTAAAAAAAAAAAAGTTGAATTTCCTGAAATGACAAGAAGTGACATCTCTAGGAATTGACTGTTCTGGCACCCTGACCCTGAGGGTAGCACCGGGCGTACGTCAGCGTCTGGCGTGGGCCAGGTTTCCATGGTTATGCTACCTCTTCCCGTGCACGCTCGCTGCTCGGAGCCAGGGCGAGAGGAGAATTTCCTTGATTCTTTCCAAATGTGTCTTTGGTTTCTCTGTCCCATCCAGATCAGCAGTACCTGCGTGCGGGTGCAGTATCGCAGACGGGTTCTTGACTGGAAGTGGTTTCTCTAGAGATGCCCCAGCTGGCAGTGTCAGGGGGCTCTGCCGTAGCCCCTCGTCGCTCCGTCACTGCCTCCCCACAGGTGCTTCGGGAAGGAGCTGCCAGCTTTCAGCTGTCTCTTCAGCAGCTTTTTCTAGCCAGAGGACCACCAGATTTATCAGGCTTGCAAATACCTGATGCCTTAGAAATCTTGTTCTCTCCTAAAATCTTCCTTCTTTCCACTTCTTTAGAAATTGATTCTGTCACTTGTAATTGTTTTGAAGAGACTGATAACAAACCCAAAAGCTGAGTTGCCTTAAAATCCAAAGTACTGGCTTGAATAGGGATCTTTTTAATTTTTTTTAATTATTTCAGACTCCTGCCTTTGCTGCATTTCTTTGCCCACCCTAACTCGTGTGGTTGGCATGGTGGCATAATCACGTGCTGAGATGACTAAATGCTTTGGAGTCTAAATCGAACACATCGGAGACTGGAAAGCGCCTTCCAGAGGAAGCACTGCTGGGGAATTGGAACATCCTTACAGCTGGCAATAAGAGGGTAGCTTCCTGCCTCTTATGTGATTTAGTGTTTTATATGATCTGGGGTTTGTCTTCAGACTGAAGTAGAATACTTAAAAACCTCTGGAAGAAAACCAAAAGCTCTTTAAATAAACGGGTTGTGGTCTGTCATCTGAGACCCACACTAGTTTCTTGCTTGCACTTTCCTTCCCTGATGTCAGACCAGTCTTTCTGATTGATGTGATCGACTTGTAGGTCTTGCTCCTGCTGCATTCCCAACACCCTCCAAAAAATCAGTGTTGCTGAGAGCATCCTCAGATGCTGCTGCGATGTTGCTGCTCATTGTGCCTGAGGACCTCCACGGGCTCCTCCTCCTTTCCTACAACTTGTTGTAGGGTCAGTGTTAACTGTTGAAGCTGGTGGTTTTATCCTTTCATGTGGCAACGCTGCTGCTGGGTGGCCGGGCCAACTCCTGTGTTAGCCAAAGCGACACTGTCGAGTAAAACTTCAGCATTTGCCAGTGCTGCTTGGAATGCTTGGTGTTGTATCGATGTTTAGATAAACCTGGGAGTACTTTGTAGAAGCCGAGCGGCTTTCAAAGGGTTAAATGGAAACTCTTTTCTGGAGAGTTTTACTGCTGCGTTTCCCAGGGTCCTGCAGAAGAGCTCAGCACCCAGCACTTCCTGGGTGGGAATGCTGGCCTTCCATGCGGTGGGTTTTTCCTTCAGCGACATCTTGTTCTGTGGATGAATCATGTTACTCCTTCTATACTTTGAGCTGCGACTACAGGTTTTGAATCTCTCCTCTCCAAAGACCGAGGATATGAAATGTGTTAGTCTGCTCAGTGTTTGGAGGGGGGAGGAAAGCCCCCCCCCCTTTTTCTTTTTTAATTTTATTTGGAGGGGGAAGAGAAGGAGGGGTGGCACAGGGTGGGAGCAGTAGATGTGATTAAAGCTCCTGCCGAGTAGATCTGTGGGAGTGGAGTATCGACCTCTGAAAAATCAATGGCTGCTGCGGTAGCAGCGCTGGCTGTTTTGCAAGGTCTCCCGTTGCAGGAATGTAGTAAAGCCAGCAGCACTTCCGTCTATCGTCCTCCCTTTTTATTTTGTACCTGCTTTCTGCCAAACGACCAGACTCACCTAGATTTACTGAGGTGGATTAGAACAGCAGCTTATTTTTGCAATCTGAGTAAAATTTCTTGCGTGACACTGAGCCCCTCCTCCTGACAGCCTCCTTTCCCAGTGCTCTTTTTCCTGCAGTGCAGCTAGAGCCAGCAGCTTCTACCAGTTTGTCTAAAGCCAGCCTGGAAGAATGAGCTTTTCAGCTTCTTTTTTGAGCAAGGAACCTGCATGAATCCCTCTTGCATGTTCTAGTCCCCATCTTAGGTTTGTAATTGTCAGCGCTGATGCCTGAGAGGAGCTTAAACTCCTTGTAAAGGAAGGGAATATGGGCTCCATCTAGCAGAGGCTGAAGCCTTGATAGTGTTACCTTCTTGATATTTGCTTTAGTGGGCAGGTGTTTTTCCCTTGAAGTAGTAAAAGTCTAGCACTTACTTTCTTTACCTAAGGGCTGCTTGGATGAGTAAGTGGCACATAATAGGACTCAAATGTTTTTATGCATGCTTAGTTTTATAACCAGGATCCTGGGTTTTTCTCCAAAAGAGCTTGCTGCAGAACCTGAGAACTGTCTAGTTTCTCACATGTGGTCCTTGCTCAGATCTGAGGTTGAGCTCACAGGGACATATCTGAGGGGCCAAAACCAGCGATTTTATTGAATAATTAAATCCCTTTGTTCCTTCTCATTGTTGATCTTGTCCCATTTTGAAGCGGTGTATAAGAGGAAGAGGCGAGGCCGTGAATTTAGAAAGCTTTCAGAAAGCACAGAAGAGTACTGTGCAGCCCGTGCTAGCATGGCAGTGATCTTCCTTCTGGGCATTCCCTGTTACTTACGCCAGGAGAAAGCCATCTTTCCCTGTTAAACTACAGTCAAACTTTTCAGCATCTCGGAGAGTATGAAGTAAGAGCTACGTGGCAGTGGAGACAAGCTGAATTTGGTCAAGGGAACGCCAGTTTGTGTTGCTAGGCTTTGGTTATGTTTGATTAGTCTTTAGTCATGTTGGGTAGCTTGGGAATGTGAATGAACGTGCTTCCCACACATGTATTAAACACAAAATCAATAATGGGTAAACTGGCAGCTTAAAAATAGAAATTTTTGGTTTCTGCCCCACTCCTCCCAAAGTATGACAGGGTACAGAGCACATGGGAACAGAGTGTTAACAGGATCTTTCACTTTGCTTTAAATTCCAGAAATGTTCTAGATGTGGCGAGAGGTTTTATTGGAGAGACATCCTGCACGCATCCTTCCTCCTCCTCCCCTTTGTCTCTTGTCCAGCCCATACGTGCACCAAGAATGATGATCATCTAGAAGGTGCTTTTGGTGCTGTAAACATGGACTTGTTATCTTCTGCACAATAACCGATGGTAGAAGAGCAGAGTGAGGTGAATGATGGTCTTCCCTGGCAAAACTTGTATATTTTTGGGATAGGACAGGCCTTGGAAATCTGCTTTGGAATAGTTCGCTTTCTTCTCATGGCGATGGTAGGTCTTCACATTCCCACCCAGGGTGTTCGGCGAGCCTGCAGCTGCCTACTGAATGCCAGTGTTCAGTGGGTTTCATGTTTGTGGTGGTACGTGCTGATGGATTTTGTGAGAATTTTAAAGCACGGCCATTGAAATGGAGCTGGTGGTGATGCAGGGCTTGCAGGAGTGGGGGCTGTTTCCAGTGTGCCTCCGGTGAGCTGGACCAGCTCAGAGACTGAAAAACTCCATTCTGACTCTTGGATTTGTCAGCAAGAAAACACTTTGGAGACAGTAAGTTATAACTCTCTCTAGGTGAAAAATATCAACTGGATTTCTGCTGTAGCTTAAGTTGTGTTCCCCAGCTCCAGCTCCTGATTTCTACTGGGGAGGCAATCTGGAAGAGGCATACAGTAAGCAGGAAGGTGGTGACAAGCTGCAGAGCCCTCTCCAGACCCTTCCGTCACAGCTGGGGAAATCTCAAGTCAGTTTTGCAAGGTGTCTCCTTGGATGTGATGTGAATCTGTAAGTCTGGTGTAAATGGAGCACGGTGAGGTCTCCAGGCCGCCTTGTGTTATGAGATAGAGTGCTTTGTGAAGCATAAGATGCAAGATTCAGTTGTCTGTACTGTAGAAGGAGGAATGAATCTATCCATTTCCCCGAAAGAGCAGGGAGAGCCTAGCTTGCCAGTCAGCTGTGTAATTTTTGTGATAGAGAGGATTGAGGTATTTTGGGTGTGGAAATAAAGGGGAAGGAAAGGACAAGCTTGTGATTTTTTAAGTGTTGATGGTTCTTGAACGAGTGGGAAAAAAAGTGCAGAGAATATGAAATTGTAATAGAAAGTAGGTATTTCAATTAGTCAGAAGCAATGAAGAGGCTTTTTCCCTTTCAGAAAGAATCAGGGAATAAATTTAGCCATTGTTCTCTGGTCTTGCTTGTAAGCATCTTTATGGAAAGAACTGGCCTTACAGAATTTTTAAGCTCCACCACATGCTCGTCTCCAGCTCATAATTTCCTTGAGTGCTATCTAGTGATCTGATAGTGCCTACAATCATTACAGCTGGGCTGCGCTCCTTCCCTCTTCCCCCACACTTTTCATACGCACTTAGGCTGGGGCTGGGCAGGGGAGTCCTAGAGGAAGGCTGCAGTCCCCAGCGAGGAGATCAATTTGCTTTCTGGTCAGTCTTCCTGCTCTTCCAGATCAGTGGGATGGGCCAGAGTGGAGCCTTGAATCTCTTCTCCTGTGGGGTTTTGTTACCTTGATCTTAAGTATTTCTTGTTGTTTCATCTTCATGTTTGTTTAACAAATGAGCCCGTATCAGATAGTGAAATGGTGGTTCCTTTTTTCATCTAAAAGAAACCTTGCTGTTTCCAGCATAAACTAACTGGCTCCCTTGTGTTGGTCGTGCCAGGACTTGCAACCCTTTCCCTGAGATAGATGAACTCCCCTGCCCCCTCCTTTGGGTACCAGATTGTGTGATTTCAGGCATGGTTTTGTTGTGGTGTGAAAAGAAGGTGTTAGCTGCTGAGTCCTTGTTTGTCAGCAGTACTGACAAACCCATGCTGGCATCGGCGAGGGCTGGGCAACCAATCGCAGCTGGAACAGTTATCGTTTCAGGGTCCCTGTGGGCTTCCGCTATCAGGTCACATCCCAAAATAACACTGGGCAGTATTTCAAGTGAAGAAACTCAGGCTTTGGGGCTGCAGCCAGCCTGGAGTGTGAGATTCTGTGTGAAATAGTTGGAATCCCTCCAGCGTTTTTGATCTGCATGGCAGATGAGCAATAAAATGCATAAAAAACACATTGGAAACACGTGAGGAAATTCTCCAGACCCTGACGTTTCCTTCAAGTTGGCAGAGTTACTGCTGTCGAGCCTCACCTCCTGTCTCGGCTCGACTGGCTGCGCTCGCGGGAGGAGGGAAGAGGAGAGCCCTTCTCCTGGTGCTGCTGTGTCTTTCCAGGTCTCCTCCTGATGCTCTGTGGGAGGCAAATACAACCTCACTGGCCCTCTCCTCCTGGGCTTGATCCAGAACCCACTGATGGCAGCAGGTCTCCGTTATTTCAATGAGGCTTAGTGTTTTTTTTTGTTGTTGTTGTTTTTTGGTTTTTTCCTCTTAGAGGCTTCTCTACTACGGCTGTCCTTAAAGCAGTCTGTCGAGAGATCGAGAGATTTTTTTTTCCCTAGTTTGTGGTGTGCTTGAATAAATGGGATATCAGAGCTGGAGGGTGTCCTTTAGTTAAAAAACAAACAAACAAAAAAAACCAAAAACAAACAAAAAAACCCCCACCAAAAAACCCAACACTCTGTGTCTTGATGGTTGGCATCCTGAGAAAATAACTTGATAGGTGGAAAACAGCTCCTGACTGACTAGCTGCTTGCACTTGGGCATTCCAGTCCCTGCTTCTCTCCTTCCCCTTTCAGGAGTCTCACTTCTGAGAAACTTAGTGCTGCTGAATAACGCACTCAGAAAATGCTACTGTGCTGGCAGAGCGTTTCTTCGCTGGGAAATGACTTTATTGTTGGAATTCATAAACCTTACAGATCTTTAGAGGTGAAAGTCACTTCATGAGTTACTTGATTTTTATGGGCCTGTTTCAATTCATGTCCTAACATCCAAGAAAGGTTGGCACATAATTCACTTTTAACTTACTTAAACTGATGATCTTGGAGTCTGATCCACAGCCTTATAGCTAGAAGGCCCACTTTTCCTATACGTGAGGTCCGTGATGGTATGCTAGCAATGCAGAGGGGCCCTCGCTCGCATGTCTAAAGCAACCCTGTGTTAACCTGCTTAATTAAAACTGAATGTTTTTAAATGACTTGCAGTACTTAGGTTAAGCTTTGATGCATAGGCAAGGTCGAAGACATCAGCTTTAAAGATTGTTATCTAGTTACTTAGGAGTTAATTTTCAAACAGCTTTTAACGTTGCTTCATTTTATGTCTTGCAGATATTTTCATGCCTGGCATTACCAAGCCATATCCTTAGTCTGCCCAGTTCCTGTATGAATATTGCTCCTACTATGTAGCAGTGACCTCAGATCCTGGAGGCAAAACTTCTCTTCTGCCTCTCGGAGGAGCATGTCACTTATACTCTTGATAAGGAAACTTCCACATTTCACCTTGCAAGCTTGCTCTGTATCTGTCCTTTCATGCCAGTATTTTGTCTCAGGTGTACATTTATAATGTGTTTTTTCCTTTGAGCCTAAAAATCTCTCATCTAAGTAGCTATAGGCTCTTCCCCTCTGGTCCCAAGGTTTAACTGCTCTGGAATGCCCTACCCGCATAAGCTGGTGGTGGCGGGGATTTTAAAGCTGCAAAGGGTTTTGGCCTCCAACTTCATTTCAGTGATGATGAAAACAGTGTTTGGATGCATTTGGTGATTCAGACTAGAAGTATCTTAATGTATTGAAGGGAAATACCAGTATTTCCATCCAGTTTTAGGTTGTACTGAACTGGTTTCTGGCCATTCTGATCCCTTCATTGACTTAGAGGGGAATCTAGTTGGGTGTCTTATGCTGGTGGCTGAGTTAGATGCAGCGAGTCTTGGGGAGAGGATTGTTTTGCTCCTGATTGTTTGTGTTGGTTGATGCTTTTAAATGCAAAATGTTGGAAATACTGTCGCTTTACTCCCACTTCAGATGGTTTCTGCAGTAGGAACGTGGTGGGGTTTGTCAAAGTTGTCCAGGGGAAAAAAACCGAGTAGCTGCGTAAAGGAGTGATGCTTTTGATGTTACAATAGGAAGGGAGTGAAAATTGCAAGAGCTCTTAGACGCTATTTTTAGGCTTTTTCTGCAGTTTTCTAGCTTTCATTGAAATAAAACAAAGCTCTCCCCCTTCCCTCCCGGAAGATAATACTTCAGCAGTAAGCAAATATACCTCTGAGACTGTTGTGCAGGAAATGCTTCAAACAGAAGCAGTAATGGAAGGGGAGGAAGGACATGCTATGCACTAAGTCATCCCGCCAAGTGACTGGCATTTTCGGCTCAAATGTAGCATTTGCCAGCATTTGTTAAAGTGTTTCGATCAAATTCCACTGTTAAACTAGACAAGATTACCCTACTGCAGCAGACAACTGAACGTGGTGCAGCTGCTGCCCAGCTCTCCCCTTTGTCTCCTCCTGGATGTCACTTGTCTATCCAACAAGTGTGATGAGGTGGCTGGATATCTCCCAGGTTGTTTTTTATTCTTCCGTAACTCCGGTTTTCCACTTACTAGGATGTGGTGTCATACCGTTCTCCAGCTTAGATGATGGCAACATGCTGTAGGAGCCTTTTCGCACATCACCTGGCAGACAGGTGTTACGGAGTGATAGGGCTCTTGCTTCCTTCTGAAGACCGATAAGTTCGCAGTATCTCGTGTCTGAGGTCCTTCCGTGCTGTGCAGAGCTGGGAAAATGTTATCCAAACTGCTGCTAAACAAGGCATCATCCAGTCCGTGTAAATGAGAGCAGAGTGTCCAAGTTATTTATCAGTTGGCTCGGCCTTTGTGCATGGTGTTGTAAATGAGGTTGGCTCTGTTCATGCTGGTCAGCTGAATTCTGTGCAGAGGGAGTTGATCTGAAATGCCTTCAGGGCTCAGTCCAGAACACTTCTGATCCAGGGTCGATTGCTTTGAAAGACTTAGAAAGGATGGGTGAAGTCCTGGTAAGCTTTGGTCTGCCGCTTCTTCACCTGCTGTGATCCTTTGAATCTCTGGCAGAGATTTTATCTAATCACTGCAATAGTTGTAACTTCCCAGCTTTCTGTTCAAATGCGCCACCACTTACTCTGTCTTGGACTGTTACTTACTCATTTACTCCAGGCCAAGCCTGAATAGCTGATGCACCTTATTATCAAACAGCTAGGACAATTGTGCGTGTTGAATCTGCACATCATCATCTTCTTGGAAGTATCCCCATTTTTCAGACTTGGCAGCTGATTTTTGGTCCTGTCTCTTTGCAGTCTCCGCTGTGGCAACTGGAAGTTTCAACTTTCTTAGGCTTTTTGTGCTTTTCTTCAGGGTGGATACATGCAGTAGGAAGGGGATTTTCTAGCCTCGCCTTCAAGAAAAGCTGAACTTTACAGGCTGATACTGTATCTGCTAATTTTTGCTATCTTTGAAGAAAAGGAAGTGGGAACCCTGAAGAGTATTTTATGGTTTTCTTTTAAATCTCTGTTTAGTTTGTTTTTATCCATCTCAAGTGAGTAGTTTCCCAGCTCATATGAGGTTTATGAATTAATTATGGTGAGGCAGGAGTTTTCTGTCTTTCAGAAGCTGAGCCACATTTCTCTTCCAAGCCATGATCGCATGGACTGTTTCCTCTGTTTGCAGTTTTACATGTCTTGTTGATGCATTCTTTAATTGTTCTAGCCTCTAAACTGAATTAAAAGAAGCAAGTAGGAGAATAAGCCAGTTATTTGGACCGTCGGCAAGCACTCAGCAAACCAGCTAGGGAACTCCTGGGTTCAGAGACAGGCAGCAGGATAAGACACATTTGGCAGTTACCTCGATCTGCAGAAGCCTTCGTTACTGACAATAACGTGAACCGAGTTCATTGATTTCTATTCATAGTATGCCTAAGGGAGAAATGCACTCTTTCTTAGTGGTGTGTGAGAGAACAGTCCCACGTATTTTTATTTTTGCCTGATCGGTTTCTCTGTGTGTTGCAGGACCTGTCTGGTTCAATAGATGATCTACCCATGGGTACAGAAGGAGCCCTGAGTCCTGGAGTAAGCACATCAGGGATTTCCAGCAGTCAAGGAGAGCAGAGTAACCCAGCTCAGTCTCCTTTCTCTCCACATACCTCTCCTCACCTGCCAGGCATCAGAGGACCCTCCCCATCCCCAGTTGGATCTCCAGCTAGTGTTGCTCAGTCCCGTTCTGGTCCGCTTTCACCTGCTGCAGTACCAGGTAACGCTACTCCGCATGTGTTGGTCTTTTGCTGGGGCTGCCTCACACAGCTGGAGAGTGAATTCAAACGGCCAGTGGGGAGGAACTGGCCAGTGTCAGTACTATGTGGTTATTGAGGTCTTGCGATCTCATTCGTTTGCTTTAAAATGTCTGTAACTTGTAAAGGGTGCAGTAAGGTGGGTGGGATGGCTGGTAAACTGGCAGTGTCATTTTGCTGGGTTAATGTGACTGATCCTGCTCTTGTGTTTCTTCACTGTGGCTAACGTACCCTTCTCCTGAAGTTGTTTGTAGTTCTGGTATTTAATACTCTTGCATCCTGGGTTTTGTGGTGTGCAATTTTGTGATTAACCACTTTCCTTTTTGCGGTGTAGGCAATCAGATGCCACCCCGACCGCCCAGTGGCCAGTCGGACAGTATCATGCATCCTTCCATGAACCAGTCGAGCATAGCGCAAGATCGAGGTGTGTGACATGAGTTAAAAGATTTAATTGTATGGATCTGTTTGTAAAGCTAGATGTGTAACTGAAAATTACCTGGCCTGATGACATGGATTCTATGCTAAGACAGCATTTAAAAGCTGCCCCAGGTTTATAAGCTGCAAGCATTTAGGCACCTTGCAGTAAATTCAAGTGTTGCTGGTTGTTTGGGCTCTTAATGTTCCATCCAAGCTTGTAGTTTGGCTTGTAAGATGTTTTCTCTGGCTTTTGACACGCTTTTCTGTGAATGTTGCTTGTCTGAGGTCCATGACCTTAAGCTTCAAAATGAGGGGTGCTCGCAACAATATTGTGTGCCTTTTCCCCTTAAGAGAATCAGGTTAGTGTGGGGGAAAATCCCTGTAAAACTTAGCTCTCGTGGCTAAAGGCATATGGTTGTCACCCTGAGAAAACAAACAAGCAAACAAAAAACAACAAGAAGCCTGTAGGATTTGCAGAGTTGTACTGTCTACTCCTGTGACACTAAGTTGTTTGGGTTTGTTTGGGGTTCCCCCCCCCCCCCCCGTTTAAAACAGAAAATTAGATCTGTTATCTTGGCAGATAACACTGACTCCTTAATAGCAACCAATGTAAAATCTGTCTAGGCTGTTGCTGAAAGGATTTTGTTAGTGTGTCCCGGGGGTTGCTGTTACCTAAGAACATGTGTGTCCAGCGGCACCTCTGGATCCTTTGCATTAATAACTGTCTGCTCCACTCACTGCATGACCAGGTTACATGCAGAGGAATCCTCAGATGCCCCAGTACAGCTCACCCCAGCCTGGCTCAGCCTTATCTCCCCGTCAGTCTTCTGGAGGACAGATGCATGCTGGAATGGGGCCATACCAGCAGAACTCCATGGGAAGCTACGGACCCCAGGGTGGGCAGTACGGACCTCAAGGTGAGGCATGGTCAGCTCCTCAAGGTGGGAACTGAGCTCAGCAAATACAAAAGGCCTCTCTCTATTGTAACGTCTTGTCTTTGATGAACTGTTTTTATTTGTCCCCCCTTAGTGTGTGGGTAGTACAAAACAGCGCGCTCCTTATGAGCTGGAAGGAACTGGGCTTCGTTTGTGTTGAGATTGATGAAGTATGTTGCTTTCAGGGCTAGTTGTACTTCTAAATGTAGGATCCTTCCTCCTCACTTAAAAAGATGTAGGTTGTGCCTCCAGTATAATAGAGAAGAAGGGCCAGTTCTCTTTGGAGAGGAAGAAAATTGAGTCTTGTATGTTTTAGAAAGGGTTAAGTGAGTTTTTTGCATCCTGTCCTGGACCATTTACCTCACTCTGCTCGGCTGAGGTTTGGGAGAGTTTCAGGCAGCTTTTGAATCGATGTTGTTACTTGGCTATGTCAAAACACATTTTATGTGGCTTATATCCAAGTACTTTGACTTTTTGTTGAGGTGTTAACACTCCCCCTCATCTCTGTTAGTGATCTTTAAATATTTGCTGATAGAAGATTTTTATGGTGATTCATAAACTAACTAGTTGAATGATGTTGTCTTCCCCTCTTTTTATCTCCTTAGGAGGTTATCCCAGGCAGCCAAACTACAATGCTATGTCCAATGCCAACTACCCCAGTCCAGGAATGGGAGGAAGCATGAATCCCATGGGAGCAGGGAGCCAGATGCATGGGCAGACTGGTGTGCCACCATACAGCGGGCTTCCTCCAGGGAGGATGAGCCATGCAACCATGGGGAACAGACCTTATGGACCTAACATGGCGAATATGCCACCTCAGGTGGGGACAGGGATGTGCCCCCCACCAGGTGGCATGAATCGCAAAGCACAAGAAGCGGCTGCTGCCGCCATGCATGCTGCTGCCAACTCCATCCAGAACAGGTAAGGAATGAGATTTCCCCTGGTCTCTGTTTAAAGTCCCTTCCCTCTGTCAGATCTAGGTTTCAGAGCTGTGGATGGAATAACCCAAATGTGGGGTAATACTGAACATACACTTCCTTGAAGGTTTGCCCTTTCTTGGAGACTTTTTCATTAATTTTAAGTGTTGAAAAAGGAAGAGCGTAAAGCTTGGACAAGCGGTGTGTTGGAATACATCATTAGGGACATGCTTAGGGCATATTTAATATTCATAGGTGAAATCTATTTAACTCTGAGATCCCTTCAGTTGTTTTCGCTTTCTGGTTGTCTTTGTTATGTGAGTGCCTCAAAAGACGCTGCGTGTGTGGCAGAGCCCATAAATCTAGCAGACAGCCATCCAGCTGCATTTGTCTGAACCAAGGCATTACTTGTCCAGTGTAATGGACTTCTTCCTTTTAGGGCCTTGATGAGCAGCTGTGGGAAAGGCAGCTGGAATTCAGCACTGAACTTTGCAGCTATTTTCTGTGGTGGTTTTGTTTTTGTTTTTGGTTTTTTTTATTGCACGTTTCAGATTAGGTGTGTGTGGCCTACCAGGATGCCTTGTGAGCCGTGAACTTGCTTATAAATTGGGTTTCCCTCAGCAGAGCTGTTAGATATATTCGTTGTCTGATTGGACATTGTGCTCTTTATCCTGACTTAAGGGCTGCTTCTGCAATGTACTGTCTGATGTTCCCTGTGACAGCCAAGAGGTCAAGTTCCCAAATGCCAATAAAGGCATCAAAACCTGCCCGTTTGAGTAACAAGTTTGAGCGACAGTTGTGTATGAGGTTTTCTGGTACATGTAAAATACTGTAGCTTGTAGGGGTAACAAAAAGCAAAGAAATAAAGAAAAATCATTAAATGTGGCTGGAGCAGTACACTGTTCATCTATACAAATAACGTACTGTCACTTAAACGCACAGGGCTGCAGTATTTGCAGATCTGTTCTTCCCTGTAAAGGCGACTTAACAACTGAAATGAAGTTCAGTTTGGGGATGTAGTAGAACGAGATCAAGGGTGAAAATGTTCCGAACTGAAGTCCCTCTTTCAAAATGATTTGCGTCCCCTTTTCTTTTGAGAATGAGACTCAGGCTCTAGGGTAGCTAAGCTTTAAAAGAGCACCTGATCTTTGGTCTTTTGCTGGAAAAATAAGCTGGAGAAAGTCACTTCTCCGCTTCCTTTGTAGAAGGTTTCTTTTAGCAAACCTGCTTCCTTAGAAGACAGGATCTTAATGTTTAGTATTTGGAGTAAGCATCTGTTTCTTCCTTGCCTTCATTAGGCCTCCTGGTTATCCCAACATGAACCAAGGGGGAATGATGGGCACTGGACCTCCTTATGGACAGGGAATTAACAGTATGGCTGGCATGATAAACCCCCAGGGCCCACCCTACCCGATGGGTGGGAATATGGCAAACAACTCTGCAGGTAAGCCAGGGCTGACTGTTAGACACGTCGTGGATTTCATTGTACTGGATTGAAAATCCATGTTAAAAGATTCTTTTAACTTCCTAGGGATGGCAGCAAGCCCTGAAATGATGGGTCTTGGAGATGTCAAATTAACGCCTGCAACTAAAATGAACAATAAGGCAGATGGGACGCCAAAAGCAGAATCCAAATCAAAGGTAAAATGTTTTGGTTTTTGTTTTCAGTGACTCCCATCCTCTTCAGCATACAGGCAAATAAAGCCATTGCACGTTAAGTTGGATTGAACAGTGAGTGCATCTATCTAGTAGTGAGTGTGGTTCCTGAGATAAATATAATTTGAGTTGTCCTCCTTACCCTGTACAGACTTCTCATTAGCATGGTTGTCCTTGTAGTGTGTGATCTGACTGCTGCTTGCAACCAGGGTTCTAATTCATGTAGCGAGTGAGTGGGATATCCTCTTTTGGGATGTGTTATGTTTTGGAGCGTAATTAGAGAAATAAGTGTTTCGAAATGTGTGTATGTGTGTTTTAGAGTAGGCACTGGCTATGTTTGCAATAAACCACTAAATACTCACATATGTTAATAACGGTACTCTTGAGGAACCTGAACTCTGCCATCCCCTACAGAGACCTACTAGCCCTCAGTAAGGCCAGGAAAGGGACTTTCCTGTCGGAATTCACATGTCCTCCCTTGTTTATGACTCACAAGTTCAAGCCTCTATCTAGAATTTCTGACAGATGCCTGGCACACCTTATTTATATGCTCTCGTTTCAATTGTGGGCTAGTCTTGCCTTGATTAACTGGGGATAAGGTACCTGAATAGATGCACCTTTTGGGTCAGCTTTATCCCAGTCCCCAGATCCTATGACTAGCTAAGTAGACTGTTGCTCAAATCAGAAGTGTAAAGGTAAAGACCACATAGTTAAAATGCTCAGTGTGAGGAGATTCAACATGAATTATGCTTCATGTGTCCAGTCCTGGCTGTGCTTGAACTGTGCCAGTGGGCTCCAAGAGGTTCTTGGATTTATCAGGAAAACTCAGACAATTGAGAGTTTTACTTCTGGGATTCATAAACTGTTCAGAAATGAAGGGGAGCATTTCCTAGTCCTTTGGGGAATGATCAATTTCACTTGCAAAACAACTTAGTATTAGGCATTATCACCTGCCACAGTGAAACTGCCAAAAGAAGTGTAAACAAACCTGAGTTTGTTTCTGGTGTAGGCTTGGAGCTCCTCAGTTATCACCTCTCAGCTGGGAGGTGGTATTCTAAAGTGTTACAGTTGTTTCACAAACAAACCTCTTACTAATCCTGTATTAAAGCCAGAAGAGGGAGGCAAACAAGTTCTTCAGGGAGTATTTTTCTTTGCATTACTGCTACCAGTTTCAAAAGAACCACCAAAAAAAGCAGTTTCTGAGCCTGTAGTCTCCTCTTTTGCTACGTGAAGGAAAATACACGCTCTGCGAGTTTGACACCTGTACCACCAGCAGTCTGCAGGAAGATTCAAAAGATCTCTCATTTCTGCTCATATGTTCTGGCATCTGCCTTCCTATTTATGACAAACAAGGACTTGAATGCTCTTGGGCTAGGAGATGCCAGAAGCTACAAATAAGGGTTGTTCTGTCCTCCCGGTCTGTGCTGTTCAAGGATTATCTCATGTGATAATGAAAACACTTAGTCTTGGTTGTAGGGGTTCACCTAGAACATCATCAGATTTGAAGTTCGCTTCTATTTTGGAAGTTCATTTGTAAGTAAGCATTTGGAATGCCAAAGCCATTTCTGCCTTTACTCCAAGTGTGTGTGATCCAGGTGGAGAAAGGCAAAATAACATGCTCCTGCTCTACATCAGAAGACTTGGGCGAAGCAAGGCAAGGTGCAAGACCACACGTTTTACCTCTAAATAGACACTCGGACAATTCAGTGAATTGGATGTGTAGGAACTAGCGTGTGGTACTTGTACTTCATAGCTGTGAACTCGTATTCCGAATTCCTGTGATGCCTTCCCAGATCAATCTTCCTGGATCCTGATACACCAGTGATAGCAAACCAATGTGGGACCTTACGTCACATCTAGGTAGCAGGAGATTTCTGCGCTTCTGTCATTGAATAGGCAAGGGAAGAGAGATGGTCTTTGTGGGGAACCCCTTGCACACGTTGGTCAGGCAGGTGCCTCTAATCTTGATTTTTCTATGAGGCGTGTTTATTTTTATTCCATTGCAGTGTTTAGGGTCAGTTTAACCTGGCATCTACCACTTGGGTAAGAGAAGAGACTACCCAGAGGGTAGTGTTCACCCTGCCAGAGTGTAATAGACATGGGGAGTCTCATTTGCAGTTGAGTTAGATGTTTTCTCGTATATTTAGCAAACAAGCCCACAAAGGAAGTCTCGGAGAGATGGCTGACTGCAAAGTCTCCTTGAGGTTTGTTTGGTTTCTATAGCATTCCTGAAACCTTTCACTTCTTAAAAATGCATATTCTGTGAATTCCCTGAGTAGTGGCTGGATTTGTGATACCTTTGTCGAATAATACTTGCCTAACATTGATCTGAGACAAGCATAGGTCTAATATAAAGCTGTTCTCAATATGACAGAACTTTGAATTCTTATCTGACTGCTTTTTTGAAACCATCTTGGATGTGAACTAGCTGCTTTTGTGCTGCTCAGTCCTGATACCTGTTTCCTTCTCCTAGAAGTCCAGTTCCTCTACTACAACCAATGAGAAAATCACCAAACTCTATGAGCTGGGTGGTGAGCCTGAGAGGAAGATCTGGGTAGATCGTTACCTGGCCTTTACTGAAGAGAAGGCCATGGGCATGACAAATCTCCCAGCAGTAGGCAGGAAACCCTTGGACCTTTACCGGCTCTACATCTCAGTGAAGGAGATTGGAGGATTGACTCAGGTGAGTGTCCAGCAGCCAGTGTGGTGACTGGGTGTTTGTATTGAGCTGCCCACTGTCTGGCGGTCACAAGCCAATGGGCAACACAATTCAGAGTTAGCTTTGTAGCTAGATGTAAGCCATGACTTTCCATTTAGCTGTGTTTCTTTTCTGTTTATTTTTTAAATAGCGCTTATAAAACCCAGCGTCCTTTAAGTGAGCCAAATGTCCGCTTTCCCATTGTCTGGTTGAGAATACTCTGTGGTGAGATTCCGTTCAAGTGCTCTTTTTATCCCTGTGTTGTCCAGTGCAAAGATCGGTGACACTGTCTTTGTCTTTGCATCTGGCTCTCAACTGACCTCAGAGCTAATTTGATGTGCAGTCTGTCCCTGTTTGAAAAGTTTTCTGTAGGTGAGGAAGAGAGTATACACTAGTTTTGGGTTTTGAACACAACTGTATCTGCTCTGCTTCGCCCATATTGCATCCTGTGTTTTAGCTGCGAAGTGTTGATTTCTCCCCAGCAAATTTCTTGGAGGAGAAGTAGCTGGGATTTTGAGTTTAGAGCCTCTTGTTTGGTTGTGCAGGTCAACAAAAACAAGAAATGGCGCGAGTTAGCCACAAATCTCAACGTGGGCACGTCCAGCAGTGCAGCTAGTTCTTTGAAGAAGCAGTACATCCAGTGTCTCTATGCCTTTGAATGCAAGATTGAGCGAGGTGAAGACCCCCCTCCAGATATCTTTGCTGCTGCCGATTCAAAGAAGTCTCAGACTAAGATACAGCCTCCATCTCCAGGTGAGTTTAGACATGGGTTTAAGGTGCACAATGAATGTTTGAACCAGAGGATCTCTGGTACTGTACGCCTGACTCCACATGCTGTGGGCCAGACTGGTTCCAAACCTCCACAAAGCCCCCATGTCTGTTTCTAATTAGATGTTCTCTGGTTGTGTAGATTAAATACTTTTGTAATGTGGGAGTGAATGATACTGGGAATAAGTCAAGCCTCTTGGGATATTTCGTTTTTTGTGTGTCCCACCCCTGTACTAAGTTTAACAGACAGGAAAATGTAAAAAGATGTACATAGGTATATACACGCACCTCTGTGCTTACCAGTACATTGCTGCCTGGTGAGAATCTGGTGGAGAGAGAAGTCTGGTTATCCCTTCAAGGTGATCTCTGAATATTCTAACAACAGCCCTCGTTGTTACTGCTTAGCTTTGGGAACTTGCTAGAAAAGTTGTGCTTGTTTTGACTATGCAAGTGCTGCCTTCTGGGAGTAAATGCTTCACGTGGGTGTGCACTCCTCTTCCTCATGCCTTACTTCTTTCTGTCTTCATCAGAAGACAGTGAGGACTCGCTGAGGTTTGTGCCCAGAGAGCTTCATAAGCCTATTACAAGTTGGATGCTCTAGAATTCAAGCCCTTAAATTTAACTTCTACTGTTGTTTCAAATATGATGAGGTGCTCCAGTTTCTGAATATTTAAGCCTAGTGTTCAATTCAGAAAAAAAAGAAAAACAGGGAAGACGTCCAGGCTAGCAGTGCATGCTGTACTCTTTAGTCTTCAGAAAGTCTGATCATTTCTGTCTTATTTGCATTGAGTTCATTGCTTGAATTGTTGCCGAACTTGCCAACCCTTTAAGCTTCAGTTTTCCAGTTTTTCTTATACATAAAACCTTCAGATGCTTTTTCTGGTCAGGAGCCTGTTCATGTAGGTGAAATAAAAACTTTGTCTGCTTTGAAGTTCCTGTAATGTTTGCAAAAAATGCATTTTTGGTTCTGAAACCTGGCATCATCTTTGTCTGGCTCCTGAGGAGTGGAATAATGAACCTTTTTTTGATTGTACTGCAGTTGTGTCTCAGCCCTGCTAAGCCCTTGATCGACAGTGTGCTTGTCCGAATATTCTGTTGGCAGCTATGTTTATCTATCCTCTCAGTTACAGTGTGTTGTTTTTTTAAAGAACTAAATCATGTCTTTTCACTGGTCAGGAAACCTGCCCTGGTGTAGCTTCAACCTTAGTGTATTCTGCAAGATAAAGCAACTTTTGTGTCATTAGACTAAACTTCTGTCTAAAGTGGTGTCTGAGTTCCACTTAAACGAGACCACAAATCCATCCCCACTTTCTTTCCAAAACCTCTTTCTTGCCCCCGTAAGACACTAGGCAGTGGAACAAAGACGTTAAGAGCATTTGTAGTTTATTTGGAGAGGGGCTGAGACTTCTAGGAAGCCACTTAGAACTTCTTGTAGCACTAGGTGCCTGTCAGAATGGATTAGATGGTGCATCGATTTTTATTTTGTTTTAGCTAATGTGGTGGTATGTGAAGGTCGTGAGTCTGCCTTGTGGGCTGTGGTACAGGTGATCTCTTGCTTCAGCACCTCAGCAGTAGGGATTTGCAGGGCTGCTATCCCAAACTCCCCACGTTCGTGCACCTCTGTTGACTTAGTCCACAGGTTTGATTCCTGCTATGAGAGGACTGTGCTGTATTTCCTATTTAAACTGTTCTCTCCACTTGTCTTACTCCAGACTCCTGCAACTAGGAATATGCAGAGGCAGCACTGAAGCATGGTTGGTTCCTCTGATCCTTTAAGCCGTTATCACTCAGCATGTTCACGCTCCTCTTTCACTTTCCTTTTCTTCCTCTCTCTTGCTCTCCTGGATCGGCAGGAACTGAGGGTGTAGGACACAACACAAATTGCTTTCTCAGCCTCAGCTCCAGACTTAAGAGCCTTAGAGGAGCATTGAGTCCCAGTGGGCACTCCTGTTCCAGGGGGTTGCTGAGGACCTGCTGAAGCGGCATCCTCCAGACTTGCAAACACAGAGGCCTGTCGCCCGACAAATCACCCTTATGGAGAATAACTTCCCTGTTTGAAAGCCGAGTGGACAACAGTGGGGCATTTTGAACTCCCATCATTTGGATGAAGGGCTTTGTCATCCCACACAGACACACGTGCTTTGCTCTCCTTGCAGACTTTATAACCTGTTGGCGTTGGCTTACACTGCATTTCAGCCTGTTCTGTCAAATGAACTTCTGCATAACTATGAATGACAAGGATCGCGCTGCGTGATTCTCCATTAACCGCTTCTTCAGGCTGCAGAGCACCTAAAGGTCTTGCAAGACAGTCATCTAGGTAGAGCTCTTGGTGCCAGAGCTGTTTTCCATGCGTTGTGCATTCATAACCCTCAAAACTCAAAAGCATTTACAGAAGGCCCTTGGCTGGAGTGGACGGGGTAGTGCCTCGTGGGCACTCGCAGCGGGTTTCTTCCAAACCACCTTGGGTTCCTGCTCGCAAAGTGCAGTGTGTCCCTGGAGAGGCGTAATCAGTCTGCCGTTGGGGTTTTAATTCCCAGAGCATGGAACTGGCCCGGCTCCAACTGTGTGTAAATTTGTGAGTGGGAGGGACGGCAGGGGGTGGGGACAAACACCAAATGGCAGCGACGCAGGGAATGTCTCGAGGCCTCTTCCTGCCGATGCCAGCATTACAAACAGAGACGAGCAGTGAATTCCTGGGGGAAGTGAGTGGAGCTGAACCGCTGCTGACGAGGGAAGGAGAATGGCGGGAAGGGCCCATGAATGAAACTCCCTGCTGAGCTTGCCTCTGCCCTTCCCTCTCTCGAGACCTCCCCAGGCTGGGAGGGAGTCGCGGAGAAGAGGACAGGGTGCCAGGAAGGTGGGGTGTAAACAAACATGCCCTGGACGTGACCTCGGAGGATTTTAATGAATAGCTGAAATGACTCATCAACCAGCAGGGCTGAAGCTGAGGGATATCGGGTGCTGGGGATGGTAACTAATGGAAACATTAATTAAGAGTTCAGCTCTTGCCAGCTGTGAGGAGCATATGAACCTGAGAGCTGACACTGTCACAGTGATCCCTGGGCAGAGGAGAGCTCCTAGAGCTGACGGCACAACTGGATTACACATGACGGCCTGGGATTTTTGATGAAAGCTTACTGTAGCGTAAAGCAGCCCATGCAGAGCCAGGGAACTTGCTGGACGGGTTTTGTCATTCAGTGAAAGATCTGGCCTCTCCGGCATTCCCTGTTGCAGGAATCCTTGGGAGTGGTGTTTGAATTAACCTGCATGAATTAACCCCTCTCGAAGGGCAGAGCAGACAGAGGAGCCTTGTTCAGAGTTACTTGGTGACTTCAGCTGATGTCCTGGAGTTTCCATCACTAGAAAGATTGTGAGACTTCTGGGAGAGGGCTCAAACCTACCTTCTTTCTGGTTAGAAAGTGAATGTGAAGGTGGTGGGTCGGTGGTTGATCCTTGGCAAGAAGCACTATATTCCATGCTGCATGGTGTGCTGTAGAACGTCAGCCTTTGAAGCTAGATAGCCTGGGCAACATGACACGGTGCCACAGTGGTGGCATGGTGTGTAGAAGGGAATGTGGTTAAGAATGAAAAAGAACACATCCTTTCAGCTTTACATTACTGTACATGGTTCTTCTGGGAAGTCTGACCCAGTATGTCCTTGCAGTGTTGAGCTCTTTGTACTTTTTTTGGTGATGTTTCATCTGTCTCTTTCTTGAAGGACTCTTTGCTCTCTGTTCTTGAGGCTGATGTTCTGGGAGGTTCGGGGTTGCATCTGTAGGGTGCAAAGCTGCTCATACCACATTTCTGTTCTTGCAGCGGGTTCAGGCTCAATGCAGGGTCCTCAGACACCTCAGTCCACCAGCAGCTCCATGGCAGAAGGAGGAGACTTGAAGCCGCCAACTCCAGCGTCTACGCCACACAGTCAGATGCCTCCTTTGCCAGGCATCAGGTATGAAACCATTGCACCCTCTTCCACTATGCTGGATGCAAGCTGTGAATGTGAGGTCGCTTCTGGGTCATTACTGCAGATGGCTGGAGACTTGAGTACCTGCTTTGGTGGGGCTCCATGGCTTTGCTCCTTTGTTAGTGGCTCACAGCGACATTGTTGCCTCTGCATCTGTGTGTGAATAATCGTTGCGTTTGGGATTGGGTCTGAGGACAGTATGGTGGAAGGGCGGTTCTTCATGCCTCTGTTGGAGGAGAATGGCTGTGGTCCTTCTAGGGGATAGTAACACCTGAGAGGGAACATGTGGAGAAGAGTATCCAGAGGAGCATCGTGGACCTCTATAATCCTGTGTTTGTGGTTTGTGGTTTTTTTTTTTTTTTAAATCAGGAGTAACTCAGTGGGCCTACAGGATGCCTTTGCAGATGGAAGTGATCCTACGTTCCAGAAACGGAACTCCATGACTCCAAATCCAGGGTACCAGCCCAGCATGAATACCTCCGACATGATGGGTCGCATGTCTTATGAGCCAAATAAAGATCCTTACAGCAGTATGAGGAAAGGTGAGGAAGTCTTTGTGTGCTCCTCTCCCTTTCCCCTGTATCTGGCTGTACACTGGAATATGCTGTAGGAGACCTCCTGCTCACCCTTCTTACCCAGAAGATGGGATGTATCTTTCTAAGGCAGAGGTAGACATGTTTATCGGTCTTTATTTCAATATTTCAGCTCCAGGAAGCGATCCCTTCATGTCCTCAGGGCAGGGCCCCAACAGTGGTATGGGTGACCCTTACAATCGTGCTGCAGGTCCAGGGATGGGTAACATGGCCATGGGACAGCGGCAACACTATTCCTACGGAGGTCCTTACGACAGAGTGAGGTGGGTACTTGAACCTGGCGAGATCTCGATTTGCTTGACTCATGTAAAATGATTACTTTCTCTTCATTGCTGCAACTTCGCCGGTCATCCTTTTCCACTTGAGGAGCAAGAGTAGCTTTAAGTGGATGTGTGGGGTTTTTCTGTTTATTTCCATGTAGGACGGAGCCCGGCATGGGTCCTGAGGGCAACTTAGCAACCGGAACTCCCCAGCCAAACATCATGCCTTCCACCCCTGAATCGGGGATGTACTCTCCCAGCCGCTACCCGCAGCAGCAGCAGCAGCAGCAAAGGTCTGTGCGGGGCGTTGCCACAAACGGCTCTTCCCAGTTAGAGAGCTCTGAGACTGTGAAAGTGAAGCATGCATCTGATCAGACAAGTAATGCATCTGTTTCTTCTCCAGACATGATTCCTATGGCAATCAATTCTCCACTCAAGGCACATCCTCGGGCAGCCCCTTCCCTAGCCAGCAAACCACCATGTATCAACAGCAACAGCAGGTAAATTATCAGAAAGTTTCTGATTTGTTCGACTGAGAAACAGAAGAGTTTCATCTGTGAAATTTGTGAAAAGGGGAGAATGAAAACTCTTTGGGTTGTGTGTTTGCTTTATGAATGTATAGAATTAAGTACCTTATGCAGGAGCCTTCCCACGCCCCCCCCAGTTTCCAAACAGTTTAAATAAGTTTTAATTAGCGTTTCCAGTGTTGTGTTAGCAAAACAGTGTTCTGAGAATGGAGGTTGTGTAGTTTGCAGACGTGTGCGCTCTGGTCAGGCAGCAGGATATCGGGAAGCTTTATTGGGCTTCTCTGCCCCTCTGGAACTTTCTGAATCCCATCATGTTTCTGTAACACTTTTGGTCCAAGTGATCAGATGAGTTTGTTTGGAGCACGTTCTTGGGGAGCTGTTGCAGGTGGATCATCCTGCACAGCCCAGGGCGTTTTTTTGTCCTTGCCTTACTGAGTCTGCAGACAAAGGCTTCAGACCTGCCTCCACTCCTCCACTGCCTCCTCCCCGCTGTTCTCAAAAACATCAGGTTTGTTTCAGGACAGAGTTTGAATGAACATACATCTCTTTCCATAATCCTTATATATGACTTGCTCTTTGTATCAGTGCCAGGACCCATAATGTTTTCCTGATAATTTTGAGTCCTCTGGTTTAGGAGAGTATAGAGAGGGCATTCGCTGAGCTGTGCTAAGAATAATTCCAACTGCTCTGCAGTTTGGCTCTGCAACCAGAGCCACGGGGCTCTGAGCCAAGAGTTCGAGTTACTCTGGTACTTGTCATCTTTGAAGCCCTAGAGCTCCATCTGAAGCCAGTCATGACTGTGGAGCTTTCTGAATAGACTGTATAGCAGCTAGAGCATAGACCCTTGGAGGCAAGAGAGATCTTGGATTTTAATTTTGTCTCAGCAATTGACTGTTTTCTCCACTTGCGCTTAAAAGAAGTAGGGGGGAGAATAGTTCTTGCTCCTTTCAGTGATCTGTTTTGAAATCTACAGGAAAGGAAGAAGCAGGAAGTACAACAGTTTTTAATGCATCTTGGTTGATGCTTCAGCAGAAACCTCTGTTTTCTGGGAAATATAAGAGAAAATAGGGTCTGATAAAATTCCTGGATGTGAAAGGAAACGAGCACCTGCGCACAATTTGGTTTGTGGTGATAGTATAGTAGAGCTGAGTCTTTACTCTAGGAAAGTCCTTTCTGTGGGCAGACTTCTGCCCCGAGGCATCCTTGTAGAATCCACAAGGAAACTACCCAGCCAGCCGCAAGGAATTGGTCTTGGCTTGTGAAACTGAAAGACTGATCCAGCTTCACACTGGATGTGGCTAACAGCGAGACAAGTCTTGCCCTCTTATGGGCCGTGCCATGGGGCATATCCTCTGGCTCTGAGTAGCTCTGCCCACTGAGGTCTGGGTTGCTTGTTTCCAAGTAGATAATCTCATGTTGCCGATGCCTTTATTTTCCCTGTAGAATTACAAGCGACCGATGGATGGCAGCTACGGCCCGCCCGCTAAGCGACACGAAGGGGAGATGTACAATGTACCATACAGTGCCGGGCAGGGGCAGACGCAGCAGCAGCTGCCTCCAGCACAGACCCAGCAACCGAGCCAGCAGCAAACTGCACAGCCGTCTCCACAGCAGGACTTGTATAACCAGTATGGGAGTACATACCCTGCTGCTGACCGCCGATCTGCTGGAGGGCCACAGAACCAGTTCCCATTCCAATTTGGCAGAGACAGGGTCTCGGCTCCCCCAGGCTCCAATGCTCAGCAAAACATGCCTCCTCAGATGATGGGTGGTCCCATACAGTCTACTCCAGAGGGCCCGCAGCAAGGCGCCATGTGGCAAGGGCGCAATGAAATAGGGTACAGCTATCCGAATCGGCAGAGCACCGGCTCTGCGCCCCAGGGGCCTGCTTATCACGGAGTGACTCGAACAGATGAAATTCTGCATTCAGACCAGAGGGTCAACCATGAGGGACCATGGCCATCCCACGGGAACCGGCAACCCGCTTATGGTCCCTCTGCCCCCGTGCCCCCAATGACTAGGCCCCCCCAGTCTAACTACCAGACCCCCCCTAGCATGCAGAATCACATTCCTCAGGTATCCAGCCCAGCACCTCTGCCCAGACCTCTGGAGAACCGCACTTCTCCTAGTAAATCTCCATTCCTGCACTCGGGGATGAAAATGCAGAAGGCAGGACCGCCAGTCCCCGCCTCGCATATAACACCAGCAGCTGTACAGCCTCCCATGATCCGACGAGACATCACCTTCCCTCCGGGATCAGTAGAAGCTACGCAACCAGTGTTGAAGCAGAGGAGACGGCTGACGGCAAAAGATATTGGTAAGAGGAAACTTTTCTGCTTTTCTGCTTGTGCCTGTCCAGGGGATGGGTGCTGCTGTTGCCCTTTGGCACAGTACTGCCAAGTGGAAGGGCTCTGTTGGCTTTGAAAGAATAATATTTTTGTGGGTTAGGTGTGTTTTCAGACATCATTTTGGCGTTGTCTGCGGAGAGATTGCTGGTACATACAGTCTGTGCATCATCTTAAACAGGCTCTGCTCTTCCTGGGTCCAAAAAGCAGTATGAAGTATCTCCTTTTTGTTTTTTAAACTCCAGGAGCTGGAAGTATCGTGTGTTTATGTTACAGGAACTCCTGAAGCCTGGAGAGTGATGATGTCTCTGAAGTCCGGGCTGCTAGCTGAAAGTACGTGGGCCTTAGATACCATAAACATCCTGCTCTATGATGACAACAGCATAATGACCTTCAACCTCAGCCAGGTGGGTGCAGATGCTCTCTGATGCGGGTCTTTGAAGTGCTAATTTTGTAGGGTTTTTTGTCAGCAAGATAGCAATGAGCAGCTCTTGCCCTTGTAGGGCCAGACTCATGGATGTCCCTGTACCTGCAGAGCACACCAGTTCTGAAGAGAGCATGGGGTCTGGGTCGTTGTGCACTGGTCGCTCCCTGGCCCGCGTGATTGATATGTTTGTTGGTGTGCAAGCGTGTGGTCTCCTCTCTCTGGTGAGACGTATTGCCTCTAACAGAGGAAGTGAATAACAGCGGGGAGGCCATAATGGACTTTGCTGTGAGAGCGCTATGGAAGGCTGGAGGCTGCTTGCATTTTCGGGTGTTGATGGCGTTCGTTCACCTCTGGCTCTGTCTTTGCCCTGGGACAGTGCGCAGTGAGGCTGGGATGCCCATCTGGAGGGGCCAGCCTTTCTCAGTGAGTTGCCCCGTGCCTCTGTGGCTGTTGTAAAAACTACTGGGCAATACTGTAAGGGCTGTTTTGCTTAGCGCTGCCCTTCACCTCCCTGTGTATTAACCAGAGGGGAGATAAAACCCAGAGCACATGTGTGTTTGCGCAGGTATGTGTGCGTGGAGGGGGGGGCGGCTTGGATACTGACAGGCAGTATCTGGTTTTGCCTTTGTTCCTTTTCTCGGAGGATGCAAAGCACTCTTTTGCAAACAGTTTATTGCCAGCATGGAAAGAACCCTTTAATTAACAGTGCTGCTTAAATTCTTAGCCCTTTTACGCCCTGCTTTCCCAGTTGCTCCTGTTGGCCTAAGTTGTTTTCTGATCGCTGTTCCCTTCCTTCCTTCCCCTCCTGTTTTTCTCCTCCCTCGTAGCTGCCAGGCTTGCTGGAACTCTTGGTGGAGTATTTCCGGCGCTGCCTGATCGAGATCTTTGGAATCCTGAAGGAATATGAGGTGGGAGACCCAGGGCAAAGAACACTATTAGATCCCGAAAGGTTCTGCAAATCTTCAGCTTCCTCTCATGAAGAAGGGGAGGAGGAGGATGAACCACAGAGCCTGAACTGTGAGGAGGAAGAAGAGGATGAGGAAGAGGAAGAGGCTGCATTTTCGAGCAAGGACAAAGCGCCTCTAGAGAGCAGCGAGGAAAAACTAGTTAGTAAATTTGACAAGCTTCCAGTCAAGGTCGTGCAGAAAAACGACCCGTTTGTGGTAGATTATTCAGACAAGTTGGGGCGAGTGCAGGAGTTTGAAAGCGGACTGCTGCACTGGCGGATTGGCGGCGGAGATACCACCGAGCACATTCAGACCCACTTTGAGAGCAAGACGGAGCTACCTTTGACTCATAAACGAGCTTCCTGCAACTCTGTCTTGAGGAAACGTTCCGCAGCTGAGAGCAATCTGAGCACTAGGGAAGGAGAGACTCCTCCATCTGACAGCTCCTCGGAGAAAAGGATAACTGCCACCATGGATGACATGCTTTCGGCACGTCCGGGCTCCCTGGCAGGGGAGGAAGAAGAGGTCAAAGCTTTGGAAACAGCGAAGGAAAGCGGCAAGTTTCCCTTTGGCATTAGTCCAGCTCAGAGCCACAGAAATATAAAAATTCTGGAGGACGAACCTCACAGTAAAGACGAGACGCCCCTCTGCACCCTCCTAGACTGGCAGGACTCTCTGGCAAAGCGCTGCATCTGTGTCTCTAACATCATCAGGAGTTTATCGTTTGTGCCGGGCAATGACTTCGAAATGTCTAAACATCCCGGGCTGCTGCTGATTCTAGGGAAACTGATTCTCTTACACCACAAGCATCCAGAACGCAAACAGGCACCCCTGACCTATGAGAAAGAGGAGGAGCAGGACCAAGGGGTGAGCTGCAACAAGGTGGAGTGGTGGTGGGACTGCTTGGAGATGCTGCGTGAAAATACACTGGTCACGTTGGCCAACATTTCTGGCCAGTTGGACCTCTCCCCTTACCCGGAAAGCATCTGTTTGCCTATCCTGGATGGACTCCTCCACTGGGCAGTGTGTCCATCAGCAGAGGCCCAGGATCCCTTTCCAACACTGGGGCCCAACGCGGTCCTCTCCCCTCAGAGACTGGTTTTGGAAACACTCAGCAAACTCAGCATCCAGGACAACAATGTGGATTTGATTCTTGCAACTCCCCCCTTCAGTCGCTTGGAGAAGCTGTACAGCACCATGGTGCGGTTCCTTAGTGACAGAAAGAACCCGGTGTGTCGAGAGATGGCTGTGGTACTACTGGCCAACTTGGCACAGGGGGACAGCCTGGCAGCAAGAGCGATTGCTGTGCAGAAGGGCAGCATTGGCAACTTGCTGGGCTTCTTGGAGGACAGCCTGGCCGCCACGCAGTTCCAGCAGAGCCAGGCCGGCTTGATGCACATGCAGAACCCACCCTTTGAATCGACGAGCGTGGACATGATGCGCCGAGCTGCTCGGGCGCTGCTCGCCCTGGCCAAGGTGGACGAGAACCACTCGGAGTTCACGTTATACGAGTCGCGACTGTTGGACATCTCCGTGTCGCCTTTGATGAACTCTTTGGTTTCACAAGTTATTTGTGATGTACTGTTTTTAATTGGCCAGTCATGACAGCTGTGGGATCCGAGACCCTGTGTGCGTGTGCGTGAGTGGAGAACTTAGAAACTGACTGTTGCCCTTTATTTATGCAAAACCACCTCAGAATCCACTGTCTGCCCTGCGCTGTCCTGCTTCTCCCTTGGGGAAAGATGTCCCCGTTCCCTCTCCCCTTCCCCTGCCCTTCAAATTTGTCCTGAATCCCTTATTAAAGGAGACAAAGTTCTGTCTACATAGAAGACTTTTTTTTATTTTAACCAAAGTTACTGTCGTTTACAGTGAGTTTGGGGAAAACGACTTGCCGTGTTATCACATTGACAGGCACCACTTTCATAACTGTTTTTAATGGTAAACTCTGAAGGACAAAAGTGACTGCTGAACTCTGTGTGGTTTATCGTTGTACATTCACAATCTTGCAGGAACCAAGAAGTTACCAGTTGTGAACAGACCTTGTCCAAGGGAGGCCTGTGCAGTAGCGTGTAGAACTTCATGTACTGTACACCTTAAACTGTAAACATACTGTAATAATGTCTCACATGGAAAAAAAAAAAAAAGCTGGATCAGCAGCAAGCTGTAGTTTTTAAAAATGTTTTTAGTTAATGTTGAGGAGAAAAAAAGGCTTTTCCCCCAAAGTATCATGTGTGAACCTACAACACCCTGACCTCTTTCTCTCTTCCTCCTTGATTGTATGAATAACCCTGAGATCACCTCTTAGAACTGGTTTTAACCTTTAGCTGCAGCCTGAATGCTGCCACGTGTGTATATATATATGACGTTGTACATTGCACATACCCTAAGATTCCTTGCAGTTTTGTCCCCCTCTCCCTACCCCTTTATAGTATGATGAGTTAACGAGTTGATGACCTGCAAAAGCGAGACACAATTATTTAATCTCTTGCCAGACATCCCTCCCTGGAGGATGCTGTACAGGTCTCTGTGTATAAAGTCATTGCTGTCTCAGCAGCCAATCAACTTATAGTTTATTTTTCCTGTTTTTGTTTTCTTTCTAATCGAGGTGTGAAAAAGTTCTAGGTTCAGTTGAAGTTCCTGATGAAGAAACACAATTGAGATTTTTCAGTGATGAATTCTGCATATTTGTATTTCAGACGATGTAGCTAAAAACTTGATGTAAATTCCTCCCTTTTTTCCTTTTTTGGCTTAATGAATATCATTTATTCAGTATGAAATCTTTATACTATATGTTCCACGTGTTAAGAATAAATGTACATTAAATCTTGGTAAGATGTTTGTAAGGGTTTTTTTTATTAGCAGAATGGGGAGGTAACTTTAGTGCTGTCAGGTCTTGCAGAAGTGATGTTGTAGGTCAGCTCCTCCTTAGCACGCAGCACAGAGACCTCAAAGGTCCTGCGCGTTATGGCAGTGTCTGGTGATGCCAAAGTCCTGTCTTGCTGTGGAGACCCTAATGCTGTGGGCTCTGGCTTTGCTTTCTCTGTTCGGCTTGTTTCAGCAGTGGAGTTTCGGCTTAGCGCTCCGTAGGCTCGGGTAGGAGTGGATTTGCAGCGCGAGGTGAAGCTATGGCAGAGGCACAGTTCACAGGGTGAAAAAGGCGGTTGCTCGGAAGGGAGGCAGTTCCCTTTCAGCTCTGTAAAATGGAAAATTCTCGTTCCCCTCGCATTTTTCACATTTTCTTGGAACCGTGGTGTGGACTCTGACTTCCTTCAGAGGACGGGGTTTTCCAGCAGACAGAGCTCTGATGCCCTTCAGCAAACGGCCAAAGTTCAGGCTCTTCATATGAAAATCTGCACGTTTTCATGGGTTAGTAAATGGGTATTTTATTTAGCCTGAAGCTTTATCCTTGAATGGTAATAGAAGCAGGCTAGCTAGAATTGCACTGAGTTCATTTAAGCAAAAGAGCTAGTTAAAGAAAAAGGAGAGGCTTTTTTAAAGGCAAATGTAATTTTTGTTGAAGAAATCACCTCATTTTATCTCGCTAGTCCTCTCCGAGGAAGCTCTCAGTTCCCAGAGCCCTCCCTTAGCTGTATTTCTTCAACTTCAGATTCCTGGAAGTAATTGTGCCAGAATCAAACTGACTCTTCTCTGAAAAAGTCTGTTTATCAGCAGGAATTGCAGGAGCTCTTTGCCTGGTAGAAGGACAGTCCTTAAAATAGGTTTCTTAAGAGGCAGGAATGGTGCTGGGCTTCCTTGGATTTAAAAAATACTGAATGGAAACCAAGTTGTGAGATAAGAATTCTGCTGGACTTCGCTGTTCTGTGACAATGTTGTTGATTTAAAACCAGCTTCACTGATAATTTAGTTCTGTATTCCAGGAGCTTTGTTTAATCTGATTAAGGTACAAATTTTACTTCTTTTTCTAAACAGAAAGGACCTCAGCAGCAGGGCTGAAGAAAGTAACATTGAGCAGGTTTTGTACAGCTTCTGTGTTCATGTTACGGTAAATTTAATTATAAGCGAATGCTACATTTGGGAAGGAAAGAATAGTCACAAGTAGTACTAACTACCCATTTTACCAGTACTTACACAACCAGTTGATCTGAGGGGAGCAATTCTGCTCCCCCAGCGTTTGCATGCACGCAGACGCGTACGCCTCTCGCACTTCTAAAATGGTTAAAAGAAGAAAAGCATAGATAAGAAATTAGTAAAATGAGAACAAGGAGTGTTCACAGTTTGTAATTAGGGACTATTTTGAGAGCCACACCTGATCTCAAACTCAACTTGGCTGCCCAGAATGCAAATCACAGAATCACAGAATGGTTTGGGTTGGAAAGGACCTTAAAGCTCATCTAGTTCCACCCCCCTGCCATGGGCAGGGACACGTCCCACTAGACCAGGTTGCTCAAAGCCCCGTCTAACCTGGCCTTGAACACCTCCAGGGATGGGGCAGCCACAGCTTCTCTGGGCAACCTGGGCCAGTGTCTCACCACCCTCACAGTCCACAATTTCTTCCTGAGATCTAATCTGAATCTCCTTTCTTCCAGTTTAAAAGTGTTACCCCTCCTGATGCTTTGACCTGATTTGTATCCAAAGGTTTCCATTTCTGCAGGCATTCCTTAAAATGCTCTTCTTTGACCCTGACCGCTCCACCGTTTCCCATTTTTACCAGCAAGGGAGAAAACCTGGAGTTCTTCCGAAGCCAGAGCCCTGTTTAAAAGCGCTCGGGAGTCTCCCTCGAGGACTCGGTGTGCTGTGACGATTCCTCTGTCCTTCCCGCAGTAGATATGGTCAGGCCCGTACCGCCGCACATCTTTTTGAAGCCCAAAGAGTCGCTGCCCACCATGGGCTGGGAGCGAGCCCTGATGGCTGCGGCCGAGCGTAGCGTGAGCTCGGCTGGGGCCACAGCAACACCCGACGCCTCCATCATCACCTGGACGAGATCTTGAGGGGAAACCTGCCCACCCTCGTGTAAGAGTAAGTAATTAAGATAATAACATGCACTTATTACCAGGCTATTGTTATGTGATGTTGCTTAATGTGTTTTGGCAAGAGAGGCGGGTTGAACCGTGCCCTTGCTGCCGTGTGGTGGCTCCGTCTGAGGTCGGTGTTGGCGCATCTCCTGCGGTAACGCCTCAGGTCCGGCCAAGCAGGGCCCTTCCTGCACCCTGAGCTGCGCCTCGATCCGACTCGTCTCCTCTGGCCCTGCCTGGCTGGTGGCTGACCGGAGGAACGGGCCACAGGCCGGGGGCTGGAGCGAGGGAAGGCCGCAAGCCCCGGGGGACGGGGCCATTAGCGCCGCCGCCTCCGCCCGCCCTTAACAAAGATGGCGCCGCCCGACCCTTCCCCCTCTCCCCGCACCACACATGCACGCACCCGGCCGCCACGTGACGCGGCGGCGCGCGCAGCCCCGGAAGAGGCGTGGCCGGAAGTGCTGACGGCGGGATGGAGCCGGCGCGGGAGCTGCGCGCCGGGCCCTCAGGTTGGGGGGGGGCGGAAGGGAAGAGGGGCGGGGCCGCGCGCGCGCGCCGCGGGGGGGGAGGGG
>VFFE01007693.1:682307-698353 GCA_008921705.1 Burhinus oedicnemus | reverse complement strand
TGCTTCCTCCCCCCCCCAACCAGTCCCCCACCTGCACAGCCCCCAGACCCGCTTTGCAGGCAGCCACCGCTTCCCCTTGGCCTGTCCCCAGGGGTGTTCGTTTGGGGGGTCAGGAGCGGTGGGCAGGGGCGACCCTGGACCTTGTTTGCTCAGTCTGGCCCCGGGAAGGGGTTTAACACCCTCCCAGGATCTCCTCCTGGTCTCTAAATAACCCCCCAGTCTCCCCTCCTGCTACAGAGGAGAGATCTGGTCCAGAATCGCAGCCGGGAAACCCCCAAAACTGATGGACTTGGTCCGTAGGGGCAGCAGTGTTTCTGTTAAAGGTGCTTGATAAATGGTGATACTCTTTGGGGTCCCACCTCGAGGGTCTGCACTGGAGCTCTGCCACCCTTGTGCAGCGGTGGTCTGGGGAAGAGGGAGCTGCGTCTATCCTTGTTTCCTTTGGTTTAGGAAAGCTGGTCCGCTCCTGTGCCCCAAGGGAAGGGAGAGCCCAGAGCACCCCGTTACGCCCTGCGCTGCCCAGAGGAGCCGGGGAAGGAGCACACCGTTGGTTATTGACACCTCTTGAGGGCTTCTGCTATCCTGCCTCTGCGTTTCTGTCTCGGCAGGGAAAGGAGCTTGTTTTTCCTGCCGCTGTACGAAGCGGGGAGGGGGGGTCATGCCTGCCTTCGGATCATGGCGTTATCTCTGCGAGTCTCAGAGTAAAGCTGGCCAAGCCTGCAGGCGGGCAGATGAAGGTATTTGATCGGATTAGAGGTTCTGAGAAGTCAGATGAGCTGAAAGGGGCAGGCAGCTGTGGGAGGCAGTAATGGCATCCCGACGCAAAAACTCCTTTCTTAGTGTCGTCTGTGCCTCTTTGACAGCTTTTTCTGCTCTAGCTGAAACTAATGGGCAGCACTAGCACAGTAACTGCTTTGTACGGGGCCAAGCAGAGGACATCTGCTCTCTCCTCCCTTCTTGCCTAGTCACTCTTTCTTGGTTGAAGATGCCCTGGGGCTTTCCAAGTTGTTATTTTAGCAGTGTGCTTCTGTTGCACGGGTTACAGTTTGCTAGATGTGTAGCAAATACATCTTGCCTGTGGCTGCAGTTCACATTTTTTTTTTTTTTAATGCGATTTCTTGTTGCCTGACGGGGGAAAGCGGGATCCAGAGATTCTCCCAGAAAAGGGGTGGCAACAAGCTCACGTCTCTCGTTTCGGAGACCTTTCTGTCCCTCTGTCAGGGAGACGACCGAGGGGCTCGGCAGCAGCATTAGTCTCAGGCTGAAGGGTTTTTGTTGCTTGGTGGCTGCTTTGTTCTGGACAGCTGAGCTTGGGAGTCGAAACAAAAGTTGCTTAATCCTCTCAAACTGCCTCGCAGCGTTACTGAGACTTAGCGCTGCCGCAGACATCGGGGCTCAAGCAGCTTGCCTGCCTGCGCTCGACTCCGGGTACTTATCAGTGCTTATAATAGTAAATCCCTCTGCGGAGCGAGGGACGGGAGGGGTCTCTGGCACTGCGCCGTGCGAAGAGCTGTGTTCCTCGGCTGTCTTCACCTGTCGTGCTGCAAGTAACGGAGCTGCCCTGATGTGGAGTGCGATCACGCTGGTCCCCATCTGTGGAAAACCAGCCCCAGGTCGTAGTACAGCGAGCTCTGGGAGCGGGCATCGTCTGCTGAGATGCCTGGTGGCTTGTCACAGCAGTGTCAGTGCTGGAAGGCATCCCTGTCCAAACATCTGGCACGCCATGAAGGGCACACGAGTCATCCAGAGACATCAAAGCTGTGTTGAATCGACGCCAAATTCCCTCTCAGCTTCACGTGTTGGACCAAATGGGTTCGCGTTCATGCTGATTTTGATTCCTGCTTAGCTTGGGTTGTTTCTCCATACGTTCTCGATGCTGCTGCTGTAGAAGGTGACCGAGCTTTGGGGCAGCTGACAGGTTTTTGAAACAGGATTCTGGGACTTCAGAAGGGCAAAGAGCTTGTGTACAGGGGCTTGTACCGCCATCTTTGTGCTAAAGACGTTGTCTTCCCAGTGCTACTCCAGTGTGTTCTGGGCTGGCTCTTGCTGTTCCAGAGGCCTCTGCAAAGCAGAAGTGCTTCAGCCCATCACCCTGTGATAATTCGTAGTGTATAACGTCACAGCTGATAGCCAGTTCTGTAGCGATGGTTGGTAATAATGCTTTTTTTTTTTCTTTTCTTTTAACAGTTGCCCCTTCCTTGCCAATCACCTCACCTTGGCCATCCCCATCATTGCAGCCGTCCTCTTCTTCTTTGTCATCAGCTGCCTGCTCCAGACGAGTTTCAGAGACCCAGGTATCCTGCCCAGAGCCACCCCAAGCGAGGCCGCAGACCTGGAAAAGCGGATCGGTGAGATTTCTATTCCCTCTTCTGTGTTTGGTCCGGTGCATGCCTCTGTGTGTGTGTGCCACACACATTTCGGGCTCAGTGAGGCTCTGGAGAAAAGGCCACAGTATCAGATCATGAAGCCTGGCAGCGTCTCACGAGTCCCGGTAAGAGAGGTGTGACAAGCTCGTCTAGCACAGCAGACAGTGCTTCAGAGAGTGGATCCGCAGAGAAGCAGAGGTGGTTTTCGTTTCTGTTCAGTCCCATTTATTGCCCATGCAAAGCCCTGTACGGTGGGTCATGGCTGAACCTGTTCCTGCCCTCAGGACGACACCTGAGTGGGCAGCAGCCCTGTGCAGAGCTCAGGGGAGGGAGAGCTTGTGGCATCGGTGTCTTAAACATGAACAGTGTTCGGGACTGCGTGCCAGCGGCTGGGGGAGCACAACGTTCCCCTTCAGAATCACGCTGCCAGGCTCTTGAAGATGGAGCAAGAGCGCGTGCTGCTCTGTAACGGTGCGTTAGTTACTCTGAATGTTGTCCAAACTCGGAGGAATCTGACCCTGCACCTTCTGCAAAATACGGGTGGTGAGGATGTAGGGTAATTAATTTAGGCATGAATGCTTTTTAAGATTATGATTTGCCATTGAGCCTGCTGTGCTGCAATGTTTTCTTTATTGTAATGGTTTCTAACAGTATGCTAATGTTTGTCCCCATCTAAAAATCGCTATGTCATGCTGTTTTGGTGGTGGCCAAGAAGGACTGTGCATCCACGATCTGTGGACCTTGTTGATGTGACCCGTAGTAACAAATGCTTTAGCAAAGCTAATGTGAGACAGCTTGAATCTGCCCCACTGAAGGCGTGTGCAAGGCAGTAATTCTACATCTGACTAAAAAAAATGGTTTTAAAATATCCTCAGAGTGGTTATGCATGTTTCTATATATAAGTGCCTAAAGCAGTAATCTGGCTGCAGATGCTGCCAGATGTGCCAGCTGTTACTGTTAACATAATCCACTTATTATCCTCTTAACATGCTCACTGTTACATCTCTATTTTCAAAGACTTCCTCAGAGTTGGAAAGGTGCTCTTTTAAGAGTGACTAAAATAAAGGAATAACCCCCAAAACTGCAAATGTGATACAGAGGTTTTCCAGCTTTTGCTGAGCTGGGAACCGGTCTCCAGCTGCCAGTCCCCAGTGAATAATGAAGTGCCAGCACACACAGATGTAACTTGTGGTGTCTCTAAAAATCCTCAATTTTGACCTTGAGGAGGAGGAATCCTCTTGTGCTACTAACATACACATGTCAAATTTCAATGAAATCTGCCTGTAGCACTTGAGACCTGCTTGCTGTCCTCCCCCGCTGTGGTGGAAATGAGTCTCTCGAGCCTGGCCGTGCCGCTGGCTCCAGCTGCGGCTTGGCAAGTTGCGTGCTAGTGGTGGCAGGGGATGCTTCTGCTGAGGGTACCCTGATTTTTGTAACTTGGATGCTTACAGCAGACGAGGAACCACAGTGCGTTAACAGATCATGTTGTCTCTTTGTGTTGTGATCCGTTAGACACTCAGAGATGAGGTGGTGTTACTGGGCACGTTAACACTGCTGCTTTTATGCTCACTATTTATAAATGGCTTTATGTTCTCAAACTGTTGGGCAGGTGTTGCTTCCTCCTGGCATCCGAGCAGCGTTGCCAGTGAACAGGTGAGGAAAGGACATAAATAATGCTGTGAGGAGCTGACTGGAGTTCCTGGCTGCCCACCCTCCAACAAATCCTGTAGGCTGAGCTGCCTCTCAGCTTTTGATTAAAACCAGGAGAGCACGTGCCGGTCCCTTACCCTGCAGGAAGCAGCTCAGGGTGGTACGGGGGCTTGGGTTTCACCTGCACCGGTTTGACTGTCCCTCCTTGCCCTTGCAGACAGCATGGGTACCTCTACCTATCGCCCGCCGGCCCGCACGATGGAAGTGGTCATAAACAAGTACGTGGTGAAACTCAAGTACTGCTACACCTGCAAAATGTTCCGTCCTCCACGCACCTCTCACTGCAGTGTCTGCGACAACTGTGTCGGTAAGCCCAGAAAGTGGAAGGGTGCTGCTGTCTGTTGCATGTGTGTGTGTGTGGGGGGGTGTTTTATGTTCCTGGACAGATATCTTTTGCTCCTTGTGAAGGATTATAAAGCGAGCTACTGAGTGATCTGTCTTTTTCCCACTTAAGGCCCGCACCAAACACAAGGTTTACTGCAGGCTCCTTGTTGTCTGTGGCCATGCTGTTGCCCCGCTAGTAGAGGCACCACCGTAGATGCTGGTTGAGCTCTTCTGTGTCCTTTCCCCGTGCCCTCAGATGGTGGTGGGGCAGGAGGGAATGAACAAAGACCTGAAGAAAAGTCTGCGATGGCTCCACGCAGGCAGGCACAGGAGTGGAACAGCAGCAGTGGGGTGGGCAGGGAGGTTCCCAGCACAGCGTGGCTGCACTGGAGCAACTTGAACTGGCAGCAGGGTGGCATGTGATTTAGGGACGTGCCTGGAGAGTTTACTCCTCGTGTGGCTGCCCCTGGTCATGCACCGTGTGGATGTGGAGGCTGTGCTTTATGCTGTCTGCTGGGGCAGCCTGAGGAGCAACCAACCCGTGAGCAGTCACAGGACCCCAAGTCTCTGGTTAAGAGAAGGAGTTTGGGGGTTGCCAAGCGTTATGTGTTTTGGGGATAGCTGTGGGTGGCCGTGACTCCTCCTTACGCTGGAACAGCTCACTGGAAAGCAGCTGTGGCTGGGGCAGTGTTTGGAGAGGAGCTGTTTGGGGGTGCGGGCATGCGCCTGCGTTGTGTGGGATGGGTTTTGTTTGCACTGGTGTCCCCTGCAGAATGGTTACCACAGTCCTGTTAGTCTGAAATGCAGCCCTTTCATTAGAAGGGAGTGTATTTGCACCTGCCTTGGGTTCCCAGGCAGTTTCTGTGGTTTTAGAGGCATATCTTTATAACTTTGAAAATTATTTTCTGCCCCGAAGAAGGCAGGGGAAGCTGACAGGCAGAAAGGAAGCAGCAATGCTGCGTGCACACACCCAGTGCTGCTAAGTACTGGAAAAACTGCTGCACTTTCCCTGTTCTCTTTCAGTTTTAGTAATGGTAGATGTTACCAGTCACAAGGTGTGTATTTGTGCGGGGTTTGCTGAGAGGAAGGGTTTGGCCTTTGATGATAAAAAAGGGCATGTGAGCAGGCAGCAGTGCTCTGTTGAAACTTCTTGCTCACGTACTGCTGCAGAGAGGTTCTGGTCTTGGGATGGTGGGTGTAAGCTTGATTTGTAGCCCCTGGTTTTCGAGGCTTAGCGGAGTTCGCTCTGTTATGGGGTGCGAGGTGGCAGGAGTCTTCACCGTGTCCCTTTCTTTCAGAGAGGTTTGATCACCACTGCCCCTGGGTGGGCAACTGCGTGGGGAAGCGCAACTATCGCTACTTCTATGCCTTCATCCTCTCCCTCTCCTTCCTGACAGCCTTCATCTTTGCTTGCGTCGTCACCCACCTCACTCTGCGTAAGTACCGTGGGTACTAGCAGCGATGTGTGCCGTGCTCCTGGCCACAAACATCTTGGGTCACTGTTCCTGTGGGACAGAGCGTGGGAAGGGTCTGGTTGGTTTACACCAAGCTTTACGGTGCAGGTGGCCCGGATAAACAGGGTCTCAGACTGCAGGGAACCAGAGATCCGCCCTGCACCTCGCTGCAGAGAGACCTAGAGAGCTGGTGACTGGGTTATCCCCTCCAGAACAAACGAGCTGGTGGGTGCATCTGCTCTTAACCTGGCGGGGAAGGTGACTTGCCTGTGAGCCCCAAATCTCCTGGAGCTGTGTCTGTGCGCTGACATTTCTGCAAAGTTACAGACTGCAGATGTTTCTCAGGCAGCCAGGCAGGTCCATATGGCCCACAGGGGGGTGGCTGCGTGCTTGGGAGTGAAGCATTGGCTGGAGATGCAAGGCTGCCTGATGGGATGTCGTTCCTTGTCCCATTTTGCTTTGCAGGCTCTCAGAGAGATGGATTCCTCACCACTCTGAAGACGACACCTGCGAGATATCCTTCTGATGCCATCGGCTGCTCAGAGTGTCGAGCACTGGTGCAGCAATGCTAATTGTGTAACAGAAGTTCAATGAGCTCTTTGTAGGGTCACCTTCGTTTACTTTCCACAACTTAATTTAGTTCCCGAGCTACCTGGTTGGGGCAGACAGGCATCTCTTCATCTGTAGACTGATAACATCACCAAATTGGGAATACCTTTAATTCCTTATTTAGTTTACCACCAGGGACTAAGAGTGGGTGACAAACTTGTTTCCCAGTTCACAAGTTTACATGGAAAGGGAAGCGGCTGGAACAGGCTGTGCCTTGGTGGATGCCTCCAGAATGGCACAGGGAATGGGAAGCTTGCCGGTGTGCTTTCGTGGCCCAGTGTGTGTGATCACAGCGCGTACCTCCCAAAACAGTCCTCTGCCTCTCCTTGCAGGATGATTTTGTACCCTGAGACTTCCTTGACTTTTGTTTCACTGTGCTGGAGCTGGTGATTTGTTTTTTCTCAGTCTGGTCTATTTTGGGCCTCTCAGGTTTTCACACTTATTTAGTCGCCTCCAACCTGACGACGAACGAAGATGTAAGTACCTGGACGCTTGTCCTTCTGCAGGGCCGGCCCTGGTCCTTCCTAAGCAGAGGTGAGGTTTTCAGGGGATCCTTGGCTGCCTGCCTCAGTGCGGTACCTCGGTAAGGCACGCTGCCTGCGCTGCCTGTGATAATCCACTGCAAAGCAAACAGCCCGTGCCCAAGGCATTTAGGCTGTAGTTTCAGGTAGCTGAGCGGGGGAAAAGCAGCACGCAGCAGCAGGGGACCGTGCAACCCGTGTTGCTTGGCAGTGTCAGGCTATGGGAGTCACAGGCTGAAATGTTAGAAAGATCATGTGTGTGTTTTTTCCAGTCTGTAGGTGGCCTCGCTTAAAATTAGGAGTTCCGAGATTAAAAAAGGAAGGCTGGCCCCAGAGATTTATTTGGGTGTTAGGCTGGGACATGGGTGATCTTAATTCAGCATGCCGCATAACCACAGGTTTCCTCTGAGACCCTGGGCAAGTCCCTTTGTCTCTATCAGTTCCTCATGTCTAATAGGCAAATAATGTGCAGACACCTCCTGATGAGATTTACCTCAAAGTCTGGGGTGCATGCAGACTCCAAGGGCCAAATGAGTACCCTGAGCAGGGCAGATTGTATGGAAAAGCAGGATCTGTCTGATCCTCGGAATCAAAATTCACCCTCCTGGCCAGAAGTACCTGTAATCCTTGCTGGAAGCTTCCAGCGCTGCAGAAGGCAGGTTTGCATCCCTTTTTTTTTTTTTTCCTTAACTTTTTTCCCTCTCCTTTCCTCTCCACCTTTCTGTTACGTTCAGAGGTGTTGGCAGAGATGTGCAAGGCCATGTAAGCGAAGCTAATGGAGGTCGCACCCCGGTACTGAGAGCACCAGGTCCAAAGCACGTGGCCCATTGCCACGCTGGCTGCATTGCCCACGTTGCCAAGCCTTATGCTGCAACTGGGGAGAGGAAGTAAAAACAAAAGGCGGAAATGTAATGGTAAATGGTTCGCTGCAGCCAGGGGCCTGAGGCCAGGTATAGCATCTGCCCACTCGTGTGTGCCTACGCTTGATGTGACCGGGGTTTCGAAATCAGAATCCCGGTGGCAGCTGCTCAGGGTGGGGACAGATGAGATTGTTTCCTCCTGTTGCAGCGTGGCCTGGGAATCCCCTTGCTGTTTGTTCGGCCTGCGGAGCCCAGGAGGGACCATGAGCTAGAGCCCTGCTCTGATGAGCTTTCAGCCTCGGAGAGAACAAGGGGAGGAGGAGGAGGAGGCTGGCGTTGAAGATGGTGACACTGACAAGTTGCCATGCGGCGTGGGGAGGGCACAGCTTTGGAGCTTTCTAGCTGCGAGGTTTAACCTTGGCAGAGGTAGGAGCAGCGTATTGCTCTCTCCTCTGGCTGCCTTTCTGCAGCTGTCCCGCTTGTTAAAGCAAAGAGAGGGAGGACATTTGCAGTAAGACAAGCCTTCCACCTCTTGAGCAAGGATTTGAACCGAGTCCATTATCGTGTAATTAATTATCTGCTATCACGTGTTTTGTGTCTTAATCTGCATGTATCTTTTCCCTTTCAGATCAAAGGGTCCTGGTCAAATAAGAGGGGCTCAGAGTTTGCCAATCCCTACAGCCATAAAAGTATCCTCACAAACTGCTGTGCGGTGCTGTGTGGACCATTCCATCCCAGGTAAGAGCCTTTGACCTCCACAGCATTGGGAATTGCATCCTGCTCTGTGAGAGGGGCCTTGGAAAGGACAGGTTTACCACGATTCAGGGGAGACTGTGTCAGCACAAACACGTTTGCTCCCATGACGATGTGGAAACAGTTTCCCAGTCTCTGCAGGGAGCGGCTGGAGAAATGTATGAGAGGTCTAACTGTTGCTTCTCCCGTGTTTGAGCAACGAGTTCGGTTCAGTTGTAATTGTTTCATGGAGCTTGCAGATAAGACACATCCTGTGATTCAATAAGGGGAGAGTAACAGCACCAAAGAGCTCGGCAGCAGATGGTAAATACCGGTAGCGGCAGTACTTCTTAGCACATGTTTTTCCTCCCGTACTCTGAGGATCGAGCATCGTGGCGAGCAGCCAGCAGAGAACTGCACAAGGCAGTGTGGAGACCCTGCCTTTTACCAGCACTTAGATTACCTGAAATGGTTAGTAGCATCCCACCGAATGCCCTTACCTGGGAGTTAACCAGAACCGATGTTAAAACAAGGGCAAAGGCGGGTGGTTTGCTGCAGATGTAAGGAAGGTTTGGACCTGAAGCACGGGTACCTGCAGCGCAGGATTATCCCTGCTTTGTCACCAGAGGGTGCAATCGGGCAGAGTCAGGCCGGCGTCCCCTTGCGCTGTGCTGCAGGGGTTGAGGACCTGCACGCTGGCTTGGAGCTCTCAGCCTGTCCTAGGGCATGTGGGGATCCTCGAGACAAGGGTTTTTCACTGGATCCAATTTGGATTTATGTGGAGCGTCTCAGAGGTGCTAACTCAGTGTAACACAACAGCAGGGGGAGGTGTCTGAAGCTGTGCAGCTAGAGTCAAAGTGTGTTTTACACTTATATCTGACCCTGCTCTCTGAAGTACCCCCGCGCTTTTTGTTGGCTTCAGGGGTGCCGAAATGCCAGTGCTGCTTCTCAGAGATGGTAAATCTGCAGATTCAGAGAGCCAAGCTGCTTGCTGAGAGGGTGTGAGGAGAGTAGTGTTTTACTCCAATTCTTTCCTCATTCATATTGTTTTCCGGTTGTAAAGACCTTTCGCCAGTTCCCATTTGGGTTTGTGGTGACCCAAAGCTTTAACTGCCTAAAGGCTGTCTGGTGGCTTGTGTGATAACTTTGTGGTTTGTCTAATGGGCAGCTCCTGCCGATGCTTTGGTTAGCAGTTCCCACGAGGATAGCCCTCTCTGTGGCTTGCGAGCTCCCATCTTCGCAGAGTCTTCGTTCCCTTAACTCCTCTCCCCTTGCACACTTTCCCTTCTGTTTTCCAGTTTGATAGACAGAAGAGGATTTATCCAGCCAGATGTTGGGACTCCGTCCAGTCCTAAGAGCGAAATCCCTTCCTTTGGAGCCAAAACTGACACCAGCATGGTAGGAGGCATTCCCTAGCAGTGCTGTGATGTAGCCCAGTGCCTGCTGTGCCTGTGCCTCGCTCCAGCCAGTACCTTTCCCTCTTACCATCTCCCCGGCCTCAGGTGGGACAGCCCTGTGATGCAGAGCCGCCAAAGACTCAGTTGAGCCATACGTTGCCTTTTTTTTTTTTTAATTTATTTATTATTTTTGTTTATTTGTTTCACTGTGATGTGGCCTGTCTGGACTTCGACTGATAGAGCCCAACAGCATGCAAGACCCTCAAACTTGTGCAGAAAGCAGGGAGTTCCTGCTGCACCTGGGAAGCAAATAGGTCTGGGGAGCCACCAGACCTCTGTGCCCGGAGCCTCTGCCCCAGGGGGTCACTGTGTTTCCTGCCAGGAGTACTGAGGTGGGCCAAAGGTGGGAGGTAGGGACAGGTTCCTGCTCTGAGCTGGGCTGTCACGCCTCTTCTGGCCTGGTGTACGTTCCCTGGTATCCCTGTTATTTCCATGAAACCGTCCTGCTCCCCTGTGCCCATGTGGAAGGGCTGTTCTGTCTCTTAACGGCCGGGTTCTCACCTCGGCCGCTGCTGGAGCAGCTTGTCTTTTCCAGAAGCTGCTGTGCCTTGGTAAGTTGGGACTGTTCAGCTGGGAGGACTCTGGCTCCCAGCAGATATGGAAGCTAGCCAGATGTCCCAGCTGCTGTTGATCCTATTTTTTGACTGGTCACTGAGAGGGTGCTGAAAACCTCTTTATGTTTTGGCCCTGCCAGTCAGTAAGACAATGTTTTGCAGCGAGGGCACAAGTTAGGATGACCCTCCTTTTAACGGGGAAGAAGAAACATGCAGCGTTCTGCAGCTCTTGGCATGAGATTCTGGTTGGCAAGGCCACAGCTGTAAGATTTGGGAACCTTGGCTTGCCAGGAAAGCCTGCTTATGTCCTGTCTATAGGAGACCGAAAGGCAACAGAAAAGTGGGGGAAATCCTGAGGTGGAGTTTCACAGGGGAAGCAGTTGGTGAGTGCTGGTCTCTGATAACCTCATGTTGTGCTCTTGGTTTGGGTTTCTGGCTGGCAGACGAGAGCAGGGCTGTCCCCAGCGCCTCGGGAGCCATTCCCGTGTGCCTGGGCACATCCACGAGCATCGCTCTGTGCCTGCGGAGGCACGGGAGAGCCAGGCTGGGCAGCCAGCTCTGCCTTACTGACACTGGAGTGTGCATAGAGGAGAGTCATAGACCGCGTTAGCAATACTTGAATCATGTTATTAAAAGCTGCTGGATATTTTTGCACAATTTGTAGATTTTTTTTTTTAATTTTTTTTTTATGTAGAACGTTTTGTATTCGGTGCAGGTAGCATTGTGCATGTTAGCACCAGGGCAGAGGCTTGCAATGTTTTGTGTCAAGCTGCCTGGTTAGGTTCCTGTGGGTTAGACGCATGTATTTCAACCTCAGGCAGAGGCAGCACGTTTCCGGGGGCAGCCTGTCCCCACGGAATTCCCCAGCGTTGTGCTTTGCACACTGTGAGTGACTGCGCCAGCCCAAGCTCCCCCTGGCCTTACATGTCTGGCTGGCTGCGCAGAGATCTCGGTGCTTGTTTGCTGTGGCCACCAGCTCTGCCTTCCCCCCCCACGGTGAAGAGCCAAGGTGAGAGCACGGCGGCGGAGGCTGCTGAATTCCTACCGGATCCCAGCAGATGTCCTTTGCCGCCCGGGGAGGTTCCCGGTGCTGCTTTGCCAGCCTCCCCAGCCCCGCAGCTTCATGCCATCTCACGGTCCAGGCGCTTTAGCATGTTGCCCATGTTGCATCTGGAGAGGCCACCCTGCCCTTCCCTCCCTGCTTCTCCTGCAGGGATGTCCCCAGCCAGGCTTGTCCCTGCCTTCAAGGAGCCTCGGGGCAGGCATGGGGCTGGGGTGAGCCGAGCTGTGCGGAGAGGGTCGGGTGCTGGGGAGTGAGGAGCAGTGTGGGGGCTGTTATCAGGGGCCAAACTCCTTCCTGTTTTTATTTAAACCGGTTTCCTTTGTTACTCAACATAATAAAAATTATATTTTTAAAGAGTTAATTGCTTGGATTATTATTTTGTTCCTTTAAGACAGAAGGCGGCAGGTGTCTCAGTGTTTAATATGGCAGCTGGACTCTTTATTAGGCCCAGGGCTCGCCTGGAAGCTCTTCTAACCTCCTGTAGGATGGGGCTATCGGGGACGCTTAGCAGCAATTGCTGCTGCTGTGACTCTTGCTGGAGTGAAGGGCTTTTTCTGTCCCGTGTCTCCAGGCTGGAGACATGCGTGCTGGTCCCCTTCCTGCAGAAGCTGCCACCTCAGCATCCTTTCCCCACCCACCTCGCTCGGTGCAGGGCGGTGCCAGGATCTGTGGTTCCCCTGTCTAACCCAGCCCTCCCCGGCCGTACCGGCAGGTATTGAGGTGCGTAATCTCTGGTGTCTTCCCCAGGAGGATGCCTGCCAGGACTTTGCCATTTCCTGCACAGCCTGACGGGATTTGCCCCCTCCTTGGATGTTAGCCCTGCTTTCTGAGGGTTAGCTGGTAAGCAAGTGCTTTCTTCTCCCCATCATCTCCTCAAGCGACCCATCTCATCTCCACTGCATGACCAGCTCTGTCCACAGAGCCCATCACCCTCCAGTTGTGTGGACATCTGTGTGCCGTATGTCCCATCCATCCCACCAGCATCCTACCGGCGCGAGGTGCTGTTAGCCCTGGGTTGTGCCATCTTGGTGCAGGGCTGCGTGGCAGAGGGGTTGCCCACAGCCTTGGCAAGAAGAGAGCGACGCTTTCCCCCGGCTTTGTGCTGGGGCTTGGTACAAGACGGAGCTGCCCGGTCTGCATGGCGCGTGCATGGTGGTGCCTGGAAAACTGTGGCTGAGGGTTGGCTCAGGCTCCGGGCCGAGGGTTTGTGAAGCCCGGGGCTTGCTGGATGGCACGCCGTGGTGGGTTGTGCTTGGTGGAGCTGCCGTGATGGGCTTGGAGGAAGCCTCCAACTGACGCAGAGATTTAGTGGTTGGAGCGACCTGTGGCCCAAACAGAGGAGTGGGAGCCTGGAACAGATTTCTAATCCTAGCTCTGACCCACTCTGTGGTTCCGTTTTCCTCTCTGTCACACCAGCTTCCTCCTCCGATGTGCCCATGACTGCGCTGTTCCTTCCAAAGCACGTTGCAATGAAGCCCTCCTTCACTTGCGAGCTGCAGAGCTGCCCCTCTCCCTCCCTGCAGCACCCCACGGGCTCCTGCCTGCTCGAGCCTTGGCGGCAGCGATGGAGGAAGGCTGCCAGTGCTCTCCTCCGTCCCGGACTGTCTCCCCTTTCTGCCACCAAGCCTGGGTGCTCCGCTCTGCTCCCTGCTGCTCCTCGCTTGTGTGTTTCTGGCACTAACCCTCTCTTTCTCTTCCTCCCCTCTCCTCTCTCCCTCGCGCCGGCTCCATCCAGTATCAAGAGCCCTGGCAGCCCGCAGCCCTCTGCCCCTTGTGGAGCGCCCTGCGGGCAGCCAAGACACTGTGGGCATCACCCGAGACTACAGCCATGACCACCACGAGTGCCTCCGCTCGCCAGGGCTACGCGGCTGCGCCTTCCTCCCTCCCACCGCAAAAGAGGGGGAAAAGCAGCTGTGCACAAGGAAAAGCTTTTCCAACCTCCCTCCGGGAGCCGGGATGGCCGTCCCACGGGTTCAAAGCTCAAAGCCATACAGCCGTCCCACCCGCGTGCAATAACTGGAGTTCCTGCTGTCTCCTGCCACTGGATGGACTCACGCAACCAAGCCGAGGCCGCCGGTGGCTCCCCGTAACCACCAGCCTTACCCCCAGTGAAGGTGTCTCCCCTCCCGCAGATGCTGGAAGATAGCGGTTAGCATTCCAGCGGGCTTTCGAAATGAGCAGGCTTCAAGCCAGCGCGTTTACAGCCGAGCTGCTGGAATTACACTCCCGACCCCACCAGCCCCTCTGCGAGCCGCGTCCCTGTGCGGACAGGAGTCAGTGCGTGGTCAGAAGTTACCCTTGCGCACCCCCCCAGGCAGCTCCCTCCCTCCTGTTTCGTCTTAGTGTGGTTCTAGTTTTAGGGGAAGGGGTTCAAGCCCCGCAGGACCTTGACCAGGCACCTCTGCAGCCGGCGTTGCGGAGGCTGCAGCACAGGCTGGGTGCTCCAGCACCCAGCACCAGGTCCTCCCACCGCCGGCGGCCAGGCTGGGAACCGCGCAGCCGGGTCTGCCCCCAAGTCCAGTAGGATTCACCATCTATTTATGCCTTTTACTTTTGTAACAAATAAAAGTTTCTCCTATTTACTGTACGCCAGCGTCTGCCTGCTGCTCTGCCGGCGGAAGGGAGCTGCTCCCTGCAGCTCGTGCCTGGGCATGCCGGTGCTGCGCGGGGTGGGGGAGCCCAGAAGGGCTGCACCCCTCTGCCGTCAGCCCTGCCGGCCACGGGGCCGAGAGCCAGGAACTCCCTAAACTCAGCTGTGGCACCGGCCATGGCCTTGAGGCAAGTCTCAGCCTTCGGTGGCTTTGCACCCTCCTCGCTGCTGGTGCCGGGGATGGAGCGATGGGCAGCGCCTGCGGGACCTGGGGCGCAGTGAGCACCCCTCGGCAAAATTTGTCCCCCACTGAAATGCTGAGAACCGGCAGCGTCCCCACAGCCTGGAGAGCGGCAGGGCTGGATGGGTGAGGACAGGGTGACCTGTGAGCATCCTTCCAGCCCTGCTGGGAATGGCCATGAGCATCCTCTGCCTCCTGCCTGCCATCGTGGAGCCGCTGGAGCGCCCAGCCCTGCGGCATTGCCAGCTCGGCTCATGGGACAGGAGACGGCGCGCTGGCCTGGGCAGCGTCCCCTGGGGCTGGGGCTTAACTGGGTGTCCTTCTCTGCGGGGTGACGCACCTTCTGGTGCTGCTCTTCGGCATTTGGGGCACCCACGGGTGCTCTGCGGAGGGAAGGGGGGGATGCTGCAGCCTCTGCGCCAGCCTCTGCGCAGCAATCTGGGGCTCTTCCCTTCACCCACCCGCTGATTTTCACGAAACCGGTAGAGCAGAATGCTTTTGCAGCCTCCTCTCAGCCCGTTGCAACCAAAATTTGGCAGCGGCTCAGCCCCCGTTGGCAGGGGCTGCCGGCAGACGCCTGAGCCGAGCCCGAGCCATCGCACGCCCCGGCCGAGCTGCCCGGCCCGCTGCGGGGAGTCCTGCCGGGGGTCTCCCCATGGGGCTCTCTCGGGGCAGAGCTGACACCGGAGGATGAAAACAGCCCAAACGCAGCTGGGCTGGTGCAGGATCAGCCCCAGGTTTTGAAACTGGGACTGGCGGCCAGTGCTTCACTGGGGCTGGGGGGCTGCAGACCCCAACCACGTACGGCTTTGCTGCTGGAAAGGGTGCGAGCTGCAGACCAATTCCCACTCCGGGGATCGCCACCTCGCATTTTTCCAAGGGAAGGAGGTGGGTTTTTTTAGAGGGCCGGGTATAGCGGGCTGCCCGTTTGGCCCCCAGCCACTTTATGAAGGTTTTTGTGCTCGGTTGAAGGTCTCAGAGGGTCTCTACGGGTCTGCCTCCCCCCTCGCACCTCGTCTGCCGGGCAGAGGCGGGAGATGGGCAGCGGTCTCCTATGTAGCTGTTCCTTTGGAAATGCCTTTTCCCGACTCAGCGGGGCGTCATCTGCTCCCACGGAGGATCACGCTTGTCTGGGGAAGGAGCTCTACTTGCTGGAGGTGCTGCACGTGGGGCGACTCCGGGCAGGGGGGATGGACACGGAGGGGCTGCGATGAGGCTGGTGGAGCCGGACGTCCTCGTGCTGGCACGTGGTGTGAGCCCCTCGACGGGCAGGGGTACCCCAGCCCCACCACGTGCCCGGGGGTTTGGCCAGGGAGGGGGTGAGCAGCCCCAAATCCCCCTTGCCAAGGTGGGGAGGGAGCTGTATGGAGGCCAAGGGGTGTTTTCCTGGGCTGGACGGGGTTGGGAAAAGCAGCTGCGGGTCTTTCTTGCATCCTCCATCCCCAGCATCCTCCATCGCCCCATCCCGGGGGACTTCAGCGAGGCCGGGGAGGGGGGGGATGCTGGGAGCAGGGCGCTCCCGATCGGGGTGGCTGTTTGCAGGGATGAGTAAAGCAGCGAGTCAC
>VFFE01007693.1:672242-682287 GCA_008921705.1 Burhinus oedicnemus | reverse complement strand
CCCCCCCCCCCACCCCGTGCCAGCACGAGTTTCAACATGAAAAATAATTACAATAAAATACAGTCATGGCACCCTGGGCTATGAGCTCATCAGATCAAGCGCAGCAGGGCTGGGCAGGAGCCGGCCTTTGATGGGAAACACCGGGATGCCGGGAGGAAATGCGCCGTGACTCAGGACGTGCCACCCCGGTTCAGCGGGGTCCCCAACTGGGGACGTGGGGGACATGCCAACCCGGAGCCCTGGTGTGGCCAAAACCCGGCTCCTGGGGTGCCAGGAGCTGCTAGGCTTTGGGGAAACTGAGGCACGGCTGGGGAAGCAAACCGCCCCTCCTGCATTGTGTGCCGGGATTGCGGAGCACCCGGTGCAAAGCCCGTGGGGCTGCAGGGACCAGCCTGGGATGTAACGAGATTTGCAAGGGCTCTGCCATGGGAAAAGCACTGGCTGCTGTGAGAGGTTGGGCTCCGCAAACCAAAACCTGTTTGCCCGGGACGCGTCACCTGGAGCAGAGCCCAGCCGAGGGGATTAATCCCTGCCAGCCCCCCACCCCCCTGCCCCTCACCCACCCCTCAGTCCCCATCATGGCGTCTTGTGGAAGCCAATGTGGGTGCTGCCTTGGCCGAGGACCGGGTCAGCGGCCCCGGCAGGTTGCAATTTGCTCGGCAGGTCTCGGCTGAGCTGGGGGGGCCCCCGGCGGTGTCGGGGAGCCCAGCCGGTTCCCGGGGGGGAGGCCAGTGAGGGGCCCCGACGCCTGGCCTCCGCCCGGCCCCGAGCGCTCCCAGCCTGGGAACCAACCCCAGACCTGTAATTAGCCAAACCAGGGCCAGCCGACGTGAAAAACGAGCCAAAGGTTCTCGCTGGCCCTTGACCCGGTGGTGTGGGGACACAAGCAGCCCTAGCTGGTTAAACTGGGGTGGGGGGGGAGGACTTTGTGGGAGCTGGGGGTTACTGGTAGCCATGTGTCCCTGCTGCTTCTCAGGGACCATGGGTGGCGGGACGATGATGGGGCTCCCGCCAGCCTCCCAGGAGTTAACCGATTTCGACAGCACCCAAAATTGCAGCGGTGGCTGGGCCGTGTAGGAGGACGATGCTCCCAGCCGGTCCGGCAGCTTTTCGGGGCTGAGAGGGAGGCCCTGGGCCCCCCAACAACACCTTCCATGAGAGGGTTGTGCTGCTGGGAAGGTGTTCCCCGGGGTCCTCCTGACCCCCCTGCCATGTTTCACGTAGGGTGGTGGGACCCAGATGGAGGGGACCAGGGAGACGTCGGGACCCTCATCCCCATCCTCATCCCCTGGCTGGGACATGCTGGAGGATGCTCTCAGCATCCCTGGCACCCTGCGGGAAGGGCTGCACAGCAAAGCTCTCAAATATATATGCTTTAGTGTTTTTAACACCAAAAGAGCAAAAGGACCTGGGTGTCCCGGGGCCAGGGAGTGTCCCCCCACTCCGGAGCCACCCTCCCACCCAGGTGCTGGGAGCAGGGTCCTGCCTGCCCCCACCCTGGCTAGCAGCCATGGGGTCAAGGCTACTGAAACATCTCTCTGTGGGCAAGTGGAGGCTGCTGCCCGCAAAAAGCTCTGCCCATCCCGAGAGGGTTTGGAGGGGACGGGTGTGTGTGTGTGTGTGTGCAAGACCCGCAGACGGGCTTGTCCCTTGTCCTCGGCTCTCCCAACCTCCCCGCAGGGCTTCGTGCCCAGGGCCAGGGCTGGCCGGTTCTTGGTTGCCTGGCAGGGCCGGCTGAGGCTGAGCCACCACCAGCACCTCCCCGGTGTCACGGCACCCAAGGGAGACGGTGCTAGCTGGCTGTCACAGGGCAGGCACCCCAGGGTGCTGCCAGGCTTGTACTGGGTGCCCGGTCTGGGGGTTTTTTAGTTTTTGGAGAAGCTTTTCATACCCACCCCTGCAGAGAGCACCAGGGGATGGGGAAACTTGCAGCCTTCGAGCAGGAGCCCCGTGATGGAGCCGGCAGCCCCACAACCTTTCCTGGGGCAGATGCTGTGAGGGTCACGCTGGCCCCATCCTCTGGATTTTGGCCCATCTCATCCATCCTGCAGCCCTGGTGAGATTCCCAGGAGGGGAACAAGCCCTGACCCACATTGCAAAGGCTGCCGAAAATGCTCGGCATTTCATCCTGGTACCCAGACTTGCTGACCTGGCCTGATCCAGGCACTGTGTTTTGGGCTATGGAGAGGGATCAAGCAGCTCTGGCGACACTTTGCCAGGTGGGATGTGCAACCAGGGCTCTGGCACACTGGTCTGGCCGCAAGGCAGGGGTTGGAGCTGGAAGCGATGGAGGGGACACAGCAAACCCCAGCTCGGTGGCTGCCACCAAAGCCCAAGCCCCTCCAGCCCAAAAAACATGACCTGCTGCATTCAGTCTTGCCCAGGAGGTCCCACACATGGTCAGGGTGGGCTCAGCCTCTCCCGGCGCCGGGCTTGGAGGGGCCGGGGCAGGTAGGACCAGCTCGGCAGAAAGCCTGCCCCCCCCCAAGGGATGTGCCTCAATTGGGGTGACTAATCCTGGCCCTTCGCCCTGGCTGATTGCTCAACGGGAGCGACAGGAGCCAAAGTGTCACCTCCCTCAGCCCCGGGAGCCTTGGTGAGGCTGTTCCCTCCCAACCTGGGGACATGTGGGTGCAGGAGCCGGCTGGATTTCACAGCCGGGGTCCCCGGCCATCCCTGCCCACTCCAGAGCCATTTTCTGCTTCGCCCTGGCCAGGAGCAGCGAGTATTGTCCCTGCTGAGCTGCGGGTCCCAATTCAGCCCCTGCTTTCCAAACCCAGGCTGTGAAGAGTCACTTGGTGCAAAAATGCTGCACGTTTCAGGCTGCAGCTCTCTCAGACCTCAGCATTTCTTGGCTTGGACACAGCAGAGGTCCGAGACGTCTCCTATCACCTTTGATTTCCATTTTCTCCAGCACTGGCACAGCACAGCAAGGCTGGGGCTGCAGATACTGCCTGGGTATTAAAATACAAAAGCCAAATAGCCACAAAAGCTTTGATGGCTCTTGCAAGCTGGAGAGCTTGACCTGACAATACCCTTTTAAGCCACTGAAATCTCTCAAAGCTATGAAAAAGCTGCCATAAAATTCACATTTTTATGATCATGTCTTCCATCCCTTTACAGCAACTACAGGGCTCAAAGATGACCGGGACAAGACCACAAGACCACAAGGCAAGGATGAAGTTTCAGCTCTGGTTATGGTTAGACTGGCTTTCAGACCTTCAGCCTCAGATAGCACTGAAACGCGGCCACAGGGTTTCAGCCAGGAATACCCAGGGAAATCCCTGGGCTCTCAGGAAATGAGCTCAGGCACTGACAGCAGACAGGAATTTGACTTTTATATTTGAAATGTCAGTGTAGTCTTTCATCATGAACTGATCCAGTTGAAGCGCAAGTGTGTGCGTGTGCACACATGGATGTGTCTTCTCCCTCCTTCTCCCCCTGAGCTCCTCCTTGTCTCCAAATCTTGGCCCCAAAGCTGCGAGATACAGGAAAATTTAGTTTTCGTTCCCTGCCTAGCTGCAGTCCCTGCCAAGCAAGACCCCACTCACACTTAAGATTCGCCGAGTCGGTGGTCGGTGCTAAGGGTCAAACTGTCCTGCGAGAAAGAGCTGCCTTATTTTATGCAAGGTCTTGGGCAAGACGCGATGCTGAGTCTGCACACCAAGCTGGGAGCCGGGAGTCTCGCCCGCTCCCATCCTATGTGCGGCTGCGCGAGCTGCCGGGAGGCACTGGGAGGGCTGCTCGGTGGGGACACCTTGCTTTTCATGGCCCCGACCGTCCCGATTCACCACGTGGATGGACCCAAAAGCTTCTGTCTGCAGTGGAGGTGCAGAGTAGGTGGCACATCAGGCTGGGAGCCGCTGCCATCACCATCAGGAGCTGCAGCAGGCCGGTAAGAAGGAATTACGTGGGAAGGGAAGCCCCAGGATTTGGGATCTGGAGAAAAGCAAGCCCAGAAAAAGGAAGGAGGATGGGGGCAGACAAGCCAGGTACTGGGAAAGGCCCTACATGCAAACGATGTGCTCCAACCTCCCGCTGAGTCACACAGGGTCTTTCTTAATCAAAAGCCTACAAAAGCCGAGCTTGCAGTTTGCGCGTCGCTGTCAGCGCGCTGCGTGCACACCAACCGCCAGCGTTCAGCCCCTGGATAAGCGCGCACAAGGAGTGACCTGCTTTCACGTCCCACAGTCGCTCTTCCTCACTCCCTCCAGCAAACGCTTTGTGTGCTCAGGTAGATCATAGAGGAACACGAGTCGCAAACACGGAGCCTTTCTGCAAAGTACACAACACAGCAGCTGCTGTGACGTTCCCACCAGAGGCTTTTCAGCCTCGGGCTTTGTAGCGCTCTTGGTTTTATTTATTCAGGTTCAGCAAACTCACAAGATGAAAGCCAGACGAAGGAGTGTTTTATTAAGAACGAGTCCATCATTATTTTTAAAAAAAGAAAAACAACCAACTTTCTGTCCTCCTTGAGACAGATCGGAGGCTTCTCAGCCCGGACACTCCTCCGAGCACGAGGCCCACGCACGTTCCTCCTGCACAGTAAACCCAAAACTTTTGTCTCAAGTCTCACTGCAGACGAGACAGCTCAAATCCATTTTTCTTTCCCTGGATCTATCTTGGTCACGATGGGGAGGAGGAGACTTGGCAAAGGTCAGTCTCCTTTATCTTGCTTCTCTCGCTAACCATGCCTTCACCTGGCTAAATCTCTCTTGTTCCTAAGGAAAGACCCGGCTTGCCTTGCACTCAGCCATCGCCCTTCTGCAAAAACGCTGCTCTGTGCAGCAGGGCTGAAGCACCAGAGGTCAAACCCTTACAGCGAGGGAGTCCAGCAGCCGGATCTCTGCCTGGAAAGGCTTTCACTTGGTCTGAGTCACACGACGCAGAGATCCCTTAAGCTCCTGGTAGGAAAAGGAGAGGTGTCAAAACCGAGAGCAGCTGTGGAAGAGCTGGGTGTGTTACAGATCCATCACTTCTTCTTCCACGGCTTTGTCCTGAGATTGCACATACTTCTCCTGCACTGCAAGCGTGCTGATAACGCAGTAATTAAGGAAAACAAGGGGCTGGGCTCAAACACTCCCTTCTGCAAGGAGCTCTTAACGTTCTCAGCGAGGAACCAGCTCCACATTAGCCTGAAGGCTGGCAGGAAGACAGCAGTACTGGCAGCAGCACGCATCACCTGAGTTATTCCTGGCTCTGGCTGATCCCAGACCCGACAAGTACAGGAGAATCAATTGTATGGTTTGGACGAGGTAGAACGAACCAGTTCAAGTGAGTATGAGTGTGAGGAAAGTTGTCAAAAGATTCCTCCCACATTCACAACATCAATTAGCAACAAATGTGGTGGCTTTGGTGTGGACAACTGCCTGCTAAGGTCTGGGCTGAGCCCTGCTCGCTACATGCGTATCACCGAACAGCATCAGATGACGTTAGTAACAACCTAACTACTACTGAGTAGGGAAGTGATGGTGCCCCTGTACTCAGCGCTGGTGAGGCCGCAGCTTGAGTACTGGGTTCAGTATAGGAGGGACATTGAGGTGCTGGAGCATGTCCAGAGAAGGGCAACAAAGCTGGTGAGGGGTCTGGAGAACATGTTTTATGAGGAGCAGCTGAAGGAATTAGGATTGTTTACTCTGGAGAAAAGAAGATTGAGGGGAGACCTTACTGCTCTCTACAACTACCTGAAACGAGGTTGTAATGAGACGGGAGCTGATCTCTTCTCCCATGTAACAAGCGACAGGACAAGAGGAAACGGGTTCAAGTTGTGCCAGCGGAGGTTTAGGCTGGACATTAGGAAAAAAATTTTCACTGAAAGTTACCAAACATTGGAACAGGCTGCCCAGGGAGGTGGTTGAGTCACCATCCCTCGATGTGTTTAAAAGTCGTGTAGATGTGGTGCTTAGAGACATGGTTTAGTGGCAGACCTGGTAGAGTAGGGTCAGTGGTTGGACTAGATGATCCAAAAGGTCTTTTTCAACCTAAACGATTCTATGATTCTAACCTGGGCCTGCAAACTGCCAGCCCCACCTCCAGCCTCTCTTCCCCAAGGAAGGAAAAATTAAAACCCAACATAACAGAAGTTCAGTGGAGAAGGATACGAAGTAAAGTGGAAATCAGCCCCCACTGCTGCTGACATCAGAGCTTCCAGGCTCCTGTGCTCCTGGTCTCCGAAGGAATAGCCATTGGCTTTGTCCACTGCCTGCATCACTTGCCGCATGCTCTGCTTATCCTGAAAAGGAGGGAGATGACACACGGGGAATCTCATCCTTCCCCGGAGGGCTTTACCATGGATTTTCTCTGAGGCTCTGGGCCACCCACACAGCACCCACCGCCCCGAGGATGCTGCCGGCCTCCCTGAGCCCAGAGGGGCCACAGGACAACCAAAGGCACCTGCTGTGGAGCCCGAATACATGATGGGCTGACACCCTCCGCCCTCTCACTCCCTTTCATCACCTCTTGCCTCAGCCCATTTGCCTTTATTGACACTTCTGCAAACTACCAGATTAACATTTTCAGCCCTTGCTCCCAGATGTATTCCTCCCAATCTTCTAATTATTTTGCTCTCCCTAATTTAACAACGTTTTAAGTAATACTTTGCCCAGATTTGAAATGCAGGCACAGAAGAGCTGAATGAAAGGGGAGTCTTAATTCCCCACCCCAGGACACAAGGCCCACATAGCCCCAAGCTCATTAGCCTTTTCTTTTCCTTTGGCTGCCACAGATCATTTACAAGTCTGGGTGTGTTTCACTGTCCTCCTCCATCCCCGAGTCTCTTCACAGCTGAGGTTTTCAGCCCCCATGGCTCTAAGCAGCCGTAACCTAGCTGCTACCAAACGTGCTGACTACATATCCAACACTCCCTGTTCTCCCCGCCCCACTCCTCCTGCTGCATCACCTGGACGTTGAGCGGAACGAAGGACACCAGGCTGTAGTCTTCAATCACCTCCACCAGCTTCTCATTGAGGCGGCGGTAATTTCTGAAGAAGGGGTCAGAAGCTAAATGGTCAACCAAGTAAGAGAGGTCCAGGACTTCTGTGTAATAATCCAGGTTGAAAGCTGCAGGGAAACACCAACAAGCTCTGAAGGCAATTTGTAAACTGAAGAACCCGGTGAGATTTACACCAGTTCCCCGACCACCTCCCAGCAATACATCCCTGTACCCAAACAGCTAATTTGCACCTGATGCAGCCCAATAATTCCACATTGCTCTCTCGCAAAGGCTCTTACCCAGCTTGCCGTATTGCTCAATCAGGTCCATCTTGGAGAGGATGTTGACATGGGGCAGTTCCACGTGCAGCATGGTGGAGAGCGAGGTGCAGAGAACAGAGATGAACTTGCCAGGGTCCGTGCAGTAGTGAGAATCCACCAAATGCACCGCAGCGAGCTGGACAGCAAAGGAACAAAGGGACAGCACAAGGTCAGACCTGTGATGAGTCCATCCACTTGCTTTTGGGACAGTCTGAGAAGTGGCTACAGGACAAGCTGTTCAGACCTGACTATAACCACACAGACTCCCACGAAGGGAAAGTTACCACCTTCCTTCTAGCTCCTGCATATAAAACATCCTCGTATATAAGTGCACATACATACACAGAAGTATATATGCTCCCATTCAGAGCCACGGACCACCTCGGGGATTCAAGACCCAGGGTGCTGGTGCACAGACAGGGCTGTGGGGAGTGTTACAGGGGTGCTGAGCTCCACCAGCAGTACCGAGAGACGCTTAAGCCTGCAACTGCTCTCCCTTTTCTCAGGGCTTCTTTCTTTGCGGATGAAGCTTCCACGCTTGTCTGAACTCTGCAGGTTTTTTTTGGGGTGGGAGCTGGGGTTAACTCTCCTGAATGACACGACTGCTTCCAGATTTCCACCTTCCCCACAGGAATGCTCATGCACAGCGTACACTCAGGAGCAGTAAGTGTAGCACACCACGCTCTGCTGGGAGAACCAATTGTCATGTGGTTTGAAATAATAATTAATAATTAAATTAATGAGGAGTTTGATTCCCTGTGTTTTGTGCAGCTGTAACAATGTGGTCCAAGATCTCTGTTAAGTTACTGCCTGCTACACGATGGTACTCAAAGTCAGGGCTCTGTAGTCGAGTGCGGCTGAGTCACAGCTATGCTTCTGCAGCAAAAAAAAAGCAAGTTTAAAGCTCACAGGCAGGTGTAAGCTCTTGAGTGACCATCAACACAGCCGTGTAACTATCTTTTTTTAGTAACTACAATTTTACGTACATTTACTTGAATAAAAATAATTTCTAATGTGCGGATTCTCAGTGACATTCTCAAGCAAATGAACTTGCCCTTCTTGCTCACACCATCCACGGTTTGCACATTCATGGTTTGGCCCAAACGCAAAACAAATGCAACATAAGCAATTTAGCTTGGTTATGGGACTCTTCTCACCTGCGCTTCCTCATTTGCATCTTCCATTGTGCAAGAAAGCACACAGCACGTACTACAACGTGCAGGGCGATTCGGTTTGGCTGCAGGTGGGGACTGAGATGATGCCTGAACTTCTCACAGTGCAGTGCAAAGGGTCCTTGCTCACCCAGCACACACATCTACCTCCCCGCTACAAAATGCGGCGCTCACTCGGAAAAAACACACAAGGTCTGGGGAGAGGACCCTGGAGCACAGCGAGAGCGTGTGAGGAAGGAATCCATGTTTCTGTTCATGATAATCCCACTGCATTAAATGCCCTGAACAAGTAATTCTCTTATCGCTCCGAGCATAAAATGAGGCAAAATTCCCCTCCTTCCCTGATAAAGCCGTTTCACATGAAAGGCCAAACATAGTAAAGAAAACAGTCATTAGTACCCACAATCGAAAGCTCTGACCATGCAGCGTACAGCTTCCACACTCCTTGCACAAGCACGCGGGGTGCCAGGTGCTGATCCCAGCTCCCTGCGGATCCCCAAACCTACCCTGAAATTCCACTTGGCCAACTGCGCAAAGACATTCTTCAGGGCGCCATGGTGGGTGTAGAGTTCCACCTGCCCTGGGCAGTCAAACAAGTAGTAGTGACCCCTGAACGCAGCCAGCTTCTCCTGCAGCCAGTCGAAGTTGGCCTCCAGGTACTCCATGCAGTAGATCAACCCCCCGTTGGGCCCCAGCTTCAAGTTCTCCATCACGTCGGGCAGGGTGATGAGCTCAGCGATGTCCACGCCACACTGGTAGGGCATCGCCTCGTTGGCGGGGTCCAGGTTCACCACCGTCACCTTGCGCCCGATCCTGCCCATGAACTCCTGCATGCCATGGCAGTAGGTTGTCTTCCCGGAGCCCGGAGGCCCGATTACCACCTGGCCGAAGGCCAGCGAGCTCCCCTTGCTGCCTTCAGACATGTCAGCTCATTTCCTTCTCCTTCCGCTGACTGAGAAAAGAAAAGCTCCCATTTACCATTTTATTTGCATTTATACGAATGCGATGGGCTGGAATTCACACCCAGGGAGCGGGTGGAGAGGAAGGGAAAGTGCCATTGTGTAACTGCTGCCTCCCGTCTCTCCTTGCCCAGCTGAGCCCCATGCTGGGACAGACCTTACCCTGTTACCCCCCAGCAGGTCACGCCGTGGCTGAAAACAGGGGCAAACACCCACCCAGACCCACAGGGCTGTGCCTGCAGGATGCAGATCCCTATTCCTGACCGCCTCTGGGGTGAGTTTCACCCTAGCTGGGTCCCTCCTCATGTGGCAGCGCCCACATGTTCCCTCCCTCGCCCCAGCATGTCCCCATGCCCTCCCCTCCATTTCTCCATGTCCTTCTTTCACCTTCATGTCCCCTCTCCTCCTCATGTAACCCCCGTATTCCCACTGGCCACATATCCTCCCTTCTCCCACATGCTCCTTCCCCCGCCCCATATCCCTTTTCCCCCCATGTCCCACATCTCCCACGTACCCCCCTCCTCTCATGGTCCGTGTCCTCTCTTCCTCCATCCCCACTCTTTGCCTGCATCCCCTTTTCTCATCCACATCCCCCTTCCCCGGCCCGTGTTCCCTCTTCTCCCCCACGTCCCCTTCTTTGCCTACATCTCCTCTTCTCCCCCC
>VFFE01007693.1:646414-665968 GCA_008921705.1 Burhinus oedicnemus | reverse complement strand
CCCCAGAGGGGGTGACGAGCTCTGGGGACAGCCAGGCCCCAGGGAGGGTCACAGGGCCTGGGGCTGTCAGGGGGTGGCCAGGCCCCAATGGAGGTGACAGGCCCTGGGGGTGGCCAGGCCCCAGGGGGGAGGTCACAGGCCCTGAGGGTGGCCAGGCCCTGATGGGGGTCACAGGCCCTGAAGGTGTCAGGGGGTGACCAGGCCCCAAGGGGTGTCACAGACTCTGGGGAAGGCCAGGCCCCAGGGGGGTTACAGGCTTTGAGGGTGTCAGGGGGTCACCAGGCTTCAATGGAGGTGACAGGCCCTGGGGGTGGCCAAGCCTCAATGGAGGTCACAAGCCTTGGGGACAGCCAGGCCCCAGTGGGGGTCACAGGCCTTGGGGGTGGCCAGGCCCCAGGGCAAGGGTCACAGGCCCTGGGGGTGTCATGGGGTGGCCAGGCCCCAATGGAGGTGACAGGCCCTGGGGGTGGCCAGGCCTCAATGGAGGTCACAAGCCCTGGGGACAGCCAGGCTCCAGGGGGGGTTAAACAGGCCCAGGCAGGGGGTGTCAGGGTGCTGGGGGTATCCAAGCCCCCCCAGTGCCATGCAGCGTGGCCTCGTGTGAGGGGTCCTGGCTTTCCCCTCTTGGAAAAGTCCCAGCCCTGTGTGTCCCACAACGGAGCGGTGGCCCTGTGGTGACAGACCTGCCTCATGGGCACGCCACGGGTGGGTGCCGTGCCGGACAGGGGAACCCACAGCGATCCCCTGTCCCTAAGGGCTGGTGGGACCGGGGACAGGATGGAGACAGGGGTAAGTCTGGCAGCGGGGCTGTTCAGCATCCCGTGTGCTGTGACTCAGGCACGTGTCATTGCGCTGCGTGGCTCAGGGCTGCCCATGGCTGGCGTGGATCTGCGGAAATCATCCGGTGACTCACGTGCTCCATCCCCATGGAAAACGGCCGTCATGGGGGCTGAGATCACCTTGGAAGCTGTCTGTCACCATTTGGCAGCAGCGGTGAGAGGTGGAGGGACAAACTGACAAAGCAGTCCTTCCTCCCACCAGGCTGCTGGCTAAAATTCGAGAGGTTTCTGTGGGTAGGAGGGTGACGGGGCACAGGGAGGTTTCATGCGGCTTTACCTGACACCTCGGCTGGGTCGGGCACGGCAAACGGGACGGTGTTTGTGCCTGTTGGTGGCTGCGTGCGCGTCCAGGTGAGTCAGAGCATCCACCTCCGACATCGCCACTGGGCCGGGAGCCCTCAGGGCGAGGCTCAATGCCTGGAGAAAGGCACAAGGCGTGGACGGGCTGCGATCCCGCTGCCTCTGCGAATTTCTGTCTGCTGGGTGCACCGAGGGGTTTTGTGCTGCGGCGCAGTTCATCAGACAGCTCCGACATCGCAACACTCCCTCCCCATGGCGAGGCAGACGGATTTTTATGGAAAGCCCCTTTTCCTTGGAGCATCCTTTCCACCCCAGGCCTGCAGCCAGTTTTTATAACCCCCCAGAAATTTAACACCACCTCTAAAAAGTCACCACCATGTTCCAAAATGTAAAACATTTTATTAAAAAAATAATTTACTGCATCTTATATACAAACCACAAGAACGTTCACTTATAAAATACTGACATCTAACTTGTTGCAGAAGCTGCAGGCAGGAGGAGCAAGTTTCCAGGCGTGCTATGCGTGCATCTGGCTGTAACTTGAGGGAGGGACATTTGGTTCTACCACTAAACCAGCTCCCCTCGTCTCCGTAGCGTTCACAGCTCAGGATTCACTTATTGTCGCACAAACGAGGGACGTCCACAGCCCAAGATGATGCGCAATAGGTTTAGGTGTTCTTAGGTAACCCATTGGCCTGCGAGCAGTTCTGTTGTATTTCACGGCATTATGGAGAAAAGATACAATCTAAGGAAAGGTAGGAGGGGTGAATCTAAACACCCTGTAAGATTTAATACTCTGGCTTTTTCCCTCTTGGTGCCTGAGGAAGATCCTCCATAAATATCTCTATGATTTTCAGCACAATAGACCAACCAAGACTTCACCCAGAGCTAATTCCACAATGTTTGCATTCGGTAAGCGATCCCACTGAAGACATGTTACTCAGCATGCCTAAACACCGCAGAATCAAGCTGTTAGTTGAGGACAAACCTCATCTCTTGGAGTTAACAGCAAAATGCACATTGATTTAAATGGGACCAAGGATTCATTGAGTAAAAACCAGGACCGGGCTCTAACCTGACCTGCTCTGTGGTCCGTTCATGGGTGGCTGAGCCGTTCTGGCTGCAAACAGGGGAAGAAACCCCTCGCCCACACACGCACTCCCCGAAAGGGAGAGCAGCAGAGGCGGAGCAGGAGCTGCTGTAAACATCTGCTGAACCGGAGCCGTTTCTCCGTGCGCTCTGCTGCAGCCTGGCTGAATTCTCCAGCCTCAGCCCTACCAAAATGCACAGTTCCCCGCAGAGTCCACAGCGTCTGTCTGGCTAAATTCCTGCTCCCGGATTTGCTCTGCTGCCCGGTGAGGCATGGAGAGCATCCACGGGGCCAGCAGCCAAGCGCAGCTGCTCAGCATGCCATGCGTGCCACCGGAGCCAGCTGCCTGCTGGTTATTTCATACAGCATTTCCGTGATGAGCTCGACGATGTCTGCGTTGCCGATGATGGGTCGGAAGAAGAGATCTGTGATGAGGGCGGGAGGGATCGATTTTAAGGTGGAGGCAATCAGCAAAATGCGGGCAAAGCGGCCCTGGTCCTCGGGGTGTAGGGGCTGCAGGACCTCCTGAAGCGCTCTCTGGGCTTCCCGCTGGAGGCTCTCGATGTACAGGGAGGCCCTCAGCCCAGGAACATCTGCAGAGGGAGATGAGGAAAAGCCGGTGATGAGGGAGGCTGGAAAACAGCCCTGGGTTTCTCCCATTCCCATCCTTCCCCTTCTCCATTTCTCAGGAGCAATCTCTGAGGCCATGCTAATGAGATCTGTGCAGCACTACCAAGATGTAGCTATTCCAGGGATGCCGTTTGAGGGAGGAAAAATAGTTAAGTGGGGAAGCACATGCTTCACAAAGTAAATCCCGGGGTACTTTATTGTCAGCATGGCAGGCAAATGTCTCTGGCTTTTACCACTACATTTGACATCCCTCCTCCCCACTTTCCGGTGCATTTGGTAACGATGGGTGTTAAGGATAAGGTAACCAGCCCTCCCCGCTCTCACGCCTGCCCATGCTCTGAACGTCTCCAACGTTCAGATGCTGCACTCACCGGGATTGAAGAGAATGGCTCCCTTCAGGTAGGCGTATTCCTTGGGGCTCAGGTCCAGGCTCCAAAAGGTGTTCAGGCAGCACTGCAGCCGCTGCACGGCAGCCAGCGTGGGCTGCGTCTGCTCGGGCTCCTGCCGTTTGCTTTGGCCATTGAGGAGGATCTTCTTGAGCATGCTGGGGGCCGGGGTCTCTATCACCTCAAAGGTCACCATCTCCTGGACCAGCCCCAGGAGGAAGAGGGGAACCCAGCAGCTGTCCAGCAGCAGGAGTTGATCCTCTCGCGGCAGCAGGTGGAAGGCAGGCAGGTTTTTCATGAAGCTGATGGTTTTTACTAGCACGTTGGAGGCTGCCTGGCAGGTGATGTGGGGTGTGCGGAGGCAGACGGTGCGGCGCTGGTGGCAGAGGCAGCGCTGGTGGGCTGGGCTGCGGCCAGCCCGGCTGTGGCTGAGGTTCTGGCTGAGGAGGGTGTAGAGGATGGCGGTGCGCTTGTCTTCGCTGTGGCACTGGCACCTCTCACAGTCCATGTCCATGCCGCTGGTGGTCATAGCTGAGCTGGGTGGCCGGATCCTCGGTGAAACTCAGCTCCTGCTACAGCAGACAGGAGGGAGACGTAAAATCCTTCCCAGATCTCCCTGTCCTCCCAGCTCTGCCAGCCCACAGCTGCTCAAACCTGCTCTTATAAGGCTGGGCCACCAGTGAAACACCCCTTCACAGCCTTGACCGCTGTGATTAAGCGATTCTCATTAAAAAAAAAAAAACAGCCAGCCATCCCTGGGCTGATTGGCTGGGGCAAATGAGTTCTCTGCGTGGCGTCAATGGCCGTTTTCTCAATGAAGTGCCAGCGGCACGGGGTGGGGGACAGCGGGTTGGGCGGCCTTATCGCGATTACCCAAACAGTATAAACAAAGTCATTAACCCAGCCTGTACCATGGCACCAAGGCCCCACGCTGTCATCGGGCAGGTGTCACTGCCAGGAGGTTCACACACACACACACACACACACACACACAGAGGGCACTCGTCTGGGCCCTGTGTTCAGCGGCCTTGGAAAGAGCAACCTGGAAGTCATTTTATCAGCGGCTGTTTGCCTAACCTTGCTGACAGGAGACTCATGTTGTTATGGTCAGGGAAGAGAAACCCAGTGAACCGGTGGACCACAGTAGTCAATCCTAGGCAGGGCCCATCGGTTTGCGTCTCTCTGAGGAAACACAGGGCAGGAGAAGGGCAAATTCTCAGATTTTCACCTTGAGTAAGGAGGTGGATAAGGAATTGGCTGGACAGCTGCACTCAGAGAACTGCGGTCAATGGCTCGATGTCTAAATGGCAACCAGGGATGAGTGGCATTCCTCAGGGATCGGTACTGGGACCAGTGCTGTTTAACATCTTTGTCAGCGACGCGGATAGTGGGACTGAGTGCACCCTCAGCAAGTTTGCCAACAACACCGAGCTGTGTGGAGTGGTCAACACGCTGGAAGGAAGGGACGCTATCCAGAAGGACCGAGAGAGGCTGGAGAGGTGGGCCCATGCCAACCTCATGAGGTTCAAAAAGGCCACGTGCAAGGTCCTGCACGTGGGTTGGGGCATCCCAAGCACAAACACAGGCTGGGTGGAGAATGGATGGAGAACAGCCCTGAGGAGAAGGACTTGGGGGTGTTGGTGGATGAGAAACTCAACATGAGCCGGCAAGGTGTGCTCACAGCCCAGAAAGCCACCCGCATCCTGGGCTGCATCCCCAGCAGCGTGGCCAGCAGGGCAAGGGAGGGAATTCTGCCCCTCTGCTCTGCTCTGGTGAGACCCACCCCCTGCAGTGCTGCCTCCAGCTCTGGGGCCACCAACAGCAGAAGGACATGGACCTGTTGGAGCATCTCCAGAGGAGGGTACAGAGATGCTCTGAGGGTTGGAGCCCCTCTGCTGTGAGGACAGGCTGAGAGAGTTGGGGGTGTTCAGCCTGGAGAAGAGAAGGCTCTGGGGAGACCTTAGAGCCCCCTCCAGTCCCTAAAGGGGCTCCAGGAAAACTGGGGAGGGACTCATGATCAGGGAGTGTAGTGATAGGACACTGGGTAACAGTTTTAAACTGAAAGAGGGGAGATTTATTTTAGATATTAGGAAGAAATTCTTTACTGGTGGTGAGACCCTGGCCCAGGTTGCCCAGAGAAGCTGTGGCTGCCCCATCCCTGGAGGTGTTCAAGGCCAGGTTGGACGGGGCTTTGAGCAACCTGGTCTAGTGGGAGGTGTCCCTGCCCATGGCAGGGGGTTGGAACTAGATATGCTTAAAGGTCCCTTCCAACCTAAACCATTCTCTGGTTCTGTGACAGAGCTTGCACAGTGAAGCACAGTGGAAACATTCTATGAATTACCTGGTATTTTTATCCCTTGACCGGCAGAAATCGACGCAGGAATCGAGGTGCTTCTCATCACCGATCTCCGGGGGCAGGTGGCCGGGTGAAGGATTCCCCCCGGGGATGGCGGTGCCTCAGCCCGGGAACAGGCCGGATCCAGGCCTCGGCCCGCCATGGGGGACACAGGGCCCGGACAGGCCGTCGCTGTGGCAACCGGACCCCGCGCCTCGCGTCCCACCTCCCTCCGGCGGATTGGCCGCGACTGCGGCCAATCCCAGCGCCCGTCCGCGCCGCTCTCTTCGTGGATTGGCCGGCAACGGGAAGCGGGCGCGTGCTTCCGTTCGCGCCGCTTCCGGTTCCGGGCGCCGGCGTGAGGGGCTGAGGCGGTCGGTGAGGCGGTGGCGGCGGGCAGGATGGGGCTGAGCGCGGAGGAGGCGGCGGAGCAGGAGGACCGCTTCGATGGCATGCTCCTTGCCATGGCCCAGCAGCACCAGGGCGGCGTGCGCGAGGTAGCACCGCCGGGCCCGGGATGGGGCGGCGGAAGCTTTTTCATATTCCCCCGGGGGGGGCGGGACGAGCGGAGGTGGCGGCGGCCCGGCCTCCGCGGGTCCCGGCCCTCCCCGAGCCGTGCACGTGCGGCACGGGAGGCACGTGTCCGTCCTCCCTCCCTCCCACCCCTCTTCCGGGAGCGCCGATAACGGGGAGCGCGGAGGACGCGCTAATTAATTAGTGTGAGGCTAACGAGGGGCTGAGGAGCTCCGGCCTTGCACCCCGGCTCCTGCCGCCTCCGGGCTTCCCACGTGCGGGGTCTCAGCGCTCGGTCACAGCAAAGCAAAACACCGCAGGGGAGGACCGAGTCCCTCTGTTCCGGTTGCCCAGCACAACTGCCTGGTAGCGGCTCCCTGATGGGTTTAGGCTCGACCATGAAGTGTCCTTGAACGTGAACGTGGCTCCCCTTCTCGTGGCTGGGGGTCTGCTGACTCTTGGTGGGGACTCTGGGGGTCCGGGTGCTGACCTGCAGGAGAGCTGGAGAGTGTGGGAACATCCCATACGCAAACGGTTTGGGGAAATAGCGCTAATAACAGCTCCTCGTGCTGTAGTGAAACCTGAAATACTAACAGGACACAATTCCTGGGGGAAAAAAACAAAAGATAAGCCAAGACCACTGAGAGTATGCATTTCCATAGAGGTGTTTGGGGGATGCCAGTTCACAGCTGCTAATTCATCAGCAATATCTGGCAGGCAGCTAGTGGGCAGGAAAGACATTTTAGTCTTTTGTAAAAATAAATGGAGCTGGAGAGGGTGAGTTTGCACACTGTGATGCACTGGTTTAGGTGTGCAAAGAAGCAAAATATGGTATACACGTATATATGCATGTATACATACATACCCAAGTTCCTGCCTCAGATAGATCTAAAGAACATCTGGGGGTATTGGAGTACGTGTGCTTCCAAGGTGACCTGATAATAAATTGCTTGCCCTTTCTTCATGTTAACCACACAGATGCCCCTTCTGAAAACTGGGCATCCGGGAGGTGGATTTCCACAAAAGCCATGGGATATTTTCTCTGGGAGACAGCCGCAGGGCTGATTTCAGTACAATCCTGGCACAGACACAGGGAGTACAAAGAATAAAGGCTGCTCAAGAGACACGAGGTGGCTTGGAGTGGTCTGGTCTCATCGCTTTTTTTCTTTCTCTCCCTCCCTTCTCCCACCCCCCTCCCTGTTTCCTCTACCAGCTTGTGAACACCTTCTTTAGTTTCCTGAGGCGTAAAACAGATTTCTTCACCGGTGGAGAAGACGGAGTAGCAGAGAAGGTAAAAAACCAAAATCTTCAAGCTTTTATGTCTTGTAAGTTACATGCCACCCATGTCTGTGCCATGCTAAGACTTCCTTGCCTGAAAACTCAAAGCGTTACGGTGCACTTGGGGACTAGCAGCCCATGGCACTGACGAAATACATCACTCAAGCAAGGTAATAACGAGCTGCCCCTATCTGGGGTGAGGCACGCATGATTGCTTGGTCGAATGGTACCGATGGTGCAGGTTTTTTTGCCACGCTCCTGGCCAAAGGCTTGTTTGGAAAGCAAATCTGGCAGACACAGTGACTTAACGGTGACAGACACGGCAGTATTGATAACCCCAGGTTACCTTGTTTGTTCATCTCAGAAAATGCACAAAGTCCACAGCTCTGCACATACGGCTGCACCTTTGTCTTGAGGCTACGGTACCTGTATGGAGCAAGCGGGCTGGGGAGCAAACTTGGGGGTCCAGGTGGCCTCATTGGCAGCCTGAGTATCTGCTATCCAGCAGGTATTCCTCACCCAGATGAAAAACTAAATCGTCTCACTGTCGGAAAATAAGAACCAGAGCATTCAAACATGAACCGGCCAGACTTTCTGAAGATTTCTTGCTCGTACTTACCAGTATAGCAGCTGTTCCCCTTCCTGGATACTGGAACTCTACCAGCAAAGCAGGCACTGCTGCCAAGTTGAATGTTTTAGGGCAGATGTTAATGGCTAACATAGTGTGTAATGTGCTCTGTCTAGTCTCTAAAGTGGTAAAACTAAGGCAGGTAAGGGATGGGAAAGTAGATGGTTTCAAGGTAAGAAAGATGAAGCCTACTGCTCGGTTTTTTTGTGTTTTTTTTTTAAGACTAGAGAACAATTATCCCCAAATTCCTGGGGACTGTGTGCACCCAGGGAGTGAAACCCCCGGTAGCATTTCAGAGATGAGCACTGGCTGGTGGTTTTGGATGTCCTGGCTACTGTTGCTGGCAATTCTGTAGCAAATCCCTGTCTGTGCCTGTAAAAGAAAAGTGTTCCTGTCCTTGGGTGGTATCTGTTAAAATGCTTTATGGTCTTCTGAAAAGGTGCTCAATACAGAATCTCTTGACACCATAGTAACCACAACAAAAATTGAAGGAGCTTCTTCCCTAGTCCTGCTCGCCCTTTGGTATCAAAGAGAAAGAGGAGAGGGTGGGAAAGTCATTGTCTTTTATGGGGTGGCATTTGGGAAGCCGTTGTGTAGAGTGAGGGGGGTGTGGTGGTACGTTGAGAGAAGTGCGGTGTGTGCACACTGACAAACTTGGGCAATGTAAATAGTTTGCTCACAGTGGATCATCGTGCAGTTAAGAACAGAGGCTGGGAGATGCGTGTCTTGAATTCTGTATCCTAGGAGACACCGGACTCGCATTGTGTAAATAAATCTTGCTTTCCCCTTTAAAACAAAGCAGGAATACTTGCTGGTTGGTTACGAAAATGTGAGGTGTGGATGCTTTCAGTTGCTCTGGAAAGGTGCTGATTCCCCCAGGAAGTTTCTGGGATATGTATAAACCAGTACCTGAAACCCCCGTCTGAGAACTCTCTCCACTTGTGATTCCTTTTCTCAGCTTCTATCTATATTGTTTTCTGGAGCAGAATTCAGTTCTCATACGTGCTGCTTTGCACAGCGCTGCTGGTGTTATCGACCACGGGGCAATTGCTCTGGCTTCCTGCCTGTGTACTCAGCTTTCCCTCCGAGCAGTATGGCCGTTTGCATCAGAGACCTTGAGATTTTGCTTTTCATAGTCACAACAACATGAGAATTTGGAGTGAGGTTTGAGGCAAAGAATTGTGTAGGAACTTGCCCCTTGGTGTAAAACACCAAGCTTTTCAGATATTTCTCCTCTAAATCATGATACTGAATCTCTTATCTAGTGCCTGGTGAAAAGCATAGTTGTGGGAAAGGTCAGAAGTTGGTAAAAAAAAACTTGGATCCAGTGTCTCCCTTCCTCCAGCTGTCCTAGATGTACAGAGTAGCTGTCAAATGGCTGAGTTAAGCATCTGCTTGTCCTGCTGGAATTGCACAAAAGCCAAAACAAATGGAGAATTTTTGTTTCTCTGTTATCTCTGTGGAAATACACTCCCTGTATAAGGAAGAACTAGGAAGGGCTACGTTTAAATATTTTGAGTTTTCTCCTACTCTGGATTTTCAGTCAAAAGACTAGAGTGAAAATGAAGGGAAAGGTCACAACATCTGTACGACTAACAAATGTCCTCGTGCTCCTAAGTAGGCAGTGAATTGGCTTCATTTGGGTTTGAAAAAGTGATGATTTTTTTCGAACACTTTGATATATGTTCCTGTCTTTCAGCTCATCACAGATACCTTCAACCATCACAACAAACTAGCTCAGAAGGAACGGAAAGAGAAGAAGGCTCGTCAAGAGGCAGAGCGGCGTGAAAAGGCAGAGAGAGCTGCAAAACTTGCTAAAGAAAAGCAAGAAGCAAATGAGCCAAGGATTAAGGAACTTACGGATGAGGAAGCAGAAAGGCTGCAGCTGGAAATCGACCAGGTGAGAGCAGTGTCTGGTGCCTGCAGGTACCATCCAGGTCATCTCCTCTGCTGGTCTGCATTTGGCACAGGTAGCAGTGAGTGGTTAAAATGGCTCGAGGCTTGTTCCTTTGCAGTGTCTGGACCACCAGACTGGTGTGCTTCGAAATTAAATTAGCCTAGGCCAAACCATTGCATTTTCACGTGGATTCTACTATAACTCACTTTGCCTTTCTGCCTTCAGCAAGCTCTCTGATTGTAGCAACACCCTTTGCTACAGTCCTCCAGGTGTGAGGACGAAGGGATTCTTCCCCTTGGCAGTACCGCTTTCCTGTAACACTGTTCTACGGGCTGAAAATTCCCCATCAGTCTTGGGTGTAGTTCTGAGTCTTGCTCTTTAGTTTCAGCTGAAGAGGCTGAGGCCACCTAGTGTCAGATCAGCAAGTTACACAAAGTGCCGACACTTGGCTGAGTTGTGTTCATTCTCTTTTTAAACAGAAAAAAGAGGCACAAGGACAGATTAACAGTGTCCCAGTGAAACCGTCGGAGGACGAAGGTGAATCTTCGGATTCTAACAAACAGGTAAAGTTCATCTAGGGACTTTATTTTAGTCTGAGAGAAATAAGTTTCTGCACAACCATGAGAACACCTGTAAATGTGAGGGAATACGTTGACAGTACACACTTAATTCCCAAAGATTTCAATGGAGGGTTTTTTGTGTTTTGTTTTGCTTTCCTTTTACGTAATTATGTTTTAACAGAAACAGCTATTCACTTCAGGCTAAGTTTATGTCAATGTCAAATACATGCAGCTGACCTGAAATTCTTATACAGTCCAAGAACTGTTATTACAAGTGATATATGGAAACTTGAAAAACTTCTTTCTTTACACTTTAAATTCGTTGCTTAGGGAACAGATGACGAAGAGGAAGATGAGAAGGATAAAGGAAAACTTAAACCCAACTCTGGCAATGGGGCTGACCTTCCAAATTATAGATGGACACAGACTCTTTCAGAACTGGATGTAAGTATTGCCTTATTACTAGGATCTGAGGAACCTAAGCTAGGGAATAAGAGCGGGTGCTGGTAAGAATGGTGGAGCCGATGCCCTGTATCTCAGTTGCCTGTGGAAGGTTGTTAGTTGTACTTAAAGGCAGGATTTCAATAGCTGGGAGAGAGCTTGGTAACTAAATAAAATGCCCAGAAGCTGTAGTTACCTTTGCCAAAGCTTGGTCTTGTTTAAACAAGACATTAAAATCTACTTCCCTTTTTATGATCCCTTTGAGGTATTGGCCATCCTGTTGCCAAACTTATTCTTGTATCCTTTCACTTCCCATTCACTCATTTCCCCAAGGAAAATATTGCATGCTCTGTCTTATTCTGGTGAAACCAAAGCAAAAAGTCTTACAGTACCAGCACAGGAAGGTAAGGAGAGGCTTCACTGCTCAGCTCCTCACATCTGATCTTTGTCTGGTCCAGCTGGCCGTCCCTTTCAAGGTGAACTTCAGGTTGAAGGGGAAGGATGTGGTGGTGGATATCCAGAGACGGCGCCTGAAAGTTGGCCTGAAGGGCCATTCGCCTGTCATTGATGGAGAGCTTTTCAATGAAGTGAAGGTGGAGGAGAGCTCCTGGCTGATTGAAGATGGTAAAACAGTCACCGTGCACCTGGAGAAGGTAAAGCAGAACGAATCAGGGAAGATTCAAGCTTGTCTGCCTCTTCCCTGGTGAAACAAGTCTGACAAAACCTATAAAAGCTCTGGGCTTTGTCAGCTGAAATAGAAGAACCATGCTTATCCTTGGTACAATGTCAGCGATGCTATTGGACGCAGGGTATTGCAAGTTCCCTGTTTCCAGCCTAACTTTGTGCTAATCCAAGGTATCCAATTGATTGCTCAGCAGATCAGGAAAAGCTGGAAGGAAATCAGTCATTTTAAAGTTGTTCCTTAATGGAATAATGCCGTGTTTTGACATCTGTTAGTGACATGAAAATCCAGGAACAGACTTTATTGCTTATTGTGTCTCTTCTGGGCCTCTCCAGGTGATTTGTTTGTAATCCTGTTTATGTCATGCCAAATGTGATATCTGACCTGCTTTCAGGTTTCCCAGTTGTGGAAATTCAGGCTACCTAAAGTGGTTCGGAATGAAAGAAGTACCCTTTACTCATGTTCAGATTTTACTGATATTTATAAAACTGTCAAAGAAAGTTTGATTCCAGCAGCTTTTTCCTGTGACTGAGACTTAAAATTCCTAGAACAAGCCCAGGAAAAATAAAATATTTTTTGCCTCTTCATTCCTTCAGATCAACAAGATGGAATGGTGGAACAAACTAGTCTCCACAGACCCAGAAATCAACACCAAGAAAATTAATCCAGAGAACTCAAAGGTAAGACTATCCCCCCCAGTTCTGCTGAATGGAGCCTTGTCATAAATATGCTCACATTCAACTTCTATGTCTTTTTTTACTAGTATAAAACCAATACTGGGAGTACAGTTGCACATGGTGCTATCATATAACATAAGTGCCCCCCAGACTTTAAGTGAATGAAGCTGAGTCTATAGATCAGTGTCCGTATAAGTATTTCTGCAGCCCGTGCGCACAGCATACTATAACCTGAATGTATTCCTGTTCTCTGCAAGCAGGGTGTATGTATGGGTTGAGACAAGTTATTCCAATTTTGACAGAAGTCCTTGCTTTTAGTTGTCAGACCTGGACAGCGAGACTCGCAGTATGGTGGAGAAAATGATGTATGATCAACGACAAAAATCCATGGGCCTCCCCACATCTGACGAACAGAAGAAGCAAGACATTTTGAAAAAGTGTGTAGACCTCATTAATTTGTGGGTATTTGCTTTCCCAAGCCCCTCTCTTCCTCTGACACAAATACATGAGCAGAAAACAGGTCGACCTTCAATCCTACCTGTATTCACATCTACGGTTACATAGTCATTGAATTGTTGGCCAGCCACCAGTGTCTATAAAAGCCTGTGGCGGTAGAAAGCATAATGGGAAATTCTGGGAATAGCCTAGCTCTGGAATTGTCTTAATCTGCTGATTTCAAGTCCAGAAAGCATGTTTGGGACTGCAGGTACCATCTCTACTGAACTTTAGCATCCTCTTGATTGTTTTCTAATCTCCCTCTACTCGGTAGCCCAGCTAATCACCCCTGCCTACACACCTGCCACCAGACCGCTGTCTCCAAGCCAATAGCACTTTTATGTCTTTATTGCCCTGTTTGGCATAGACGTACCATGGCAGGGAAATTACTCACGGAGCTCCCAAGGCCATTTGGGAAGGCGGGGACGCAATTCTGGGTCATGCAGCTTCTTCAGCAAGTAGAAACCCACATCTTATCTCAGGATTGGAAGGAGGATTAGTGTAGCAGGCCCGACTCCTTTTCTTCCTTGGCTTATCTATAGCAGCAGTAGCTTCACTGATCAGTGCATCGAGTACAGCGTAGGGTGCAACTGTTTTAGAGCAGAGATCAGACTTCCTTAGTGCCTGTCTGTTGAGTTATTAGAATGGGAGGTAGCCCTCTCCTCCTGGGAAGTCCACATACAGGATACCTCATTGGCAAGGTGACTCGTTCAGTGCTGTGGAAGTTGGGCTCATGCACAGATTGGCTTGTAAAGAACGGATAGGAAGTTTAGACTTTGTTCAGGCCAAAGTAGACTTGGTGACACCCAGGTGGGTCCTAATCTCTGCCAGCGAAGCCCTCCTGGCTGCCAAACAAGGACACTATTCTCGCAGCACATATTTCCGTGGAAATGGAAAGTGGAAACGTTGTGGTGGCATTTCAGAGGAAACCATGAGATGGGAGCACTGAGGAATACAACAAGAGGCCTGCCCTTAACTTGTACTTTGTGGGTGAATTCTCCACGTGGTTATGTGTTGTATCCCTTGGTGAACTGCAGGGCAGAGGAAGAAGCCAGGAGCTTCTGCGTGCACTAATCGCTCAAGGCACATGATATTGTTCTCAGAACTTTCTGATGTGGCAGCCTGAGTCCAAATAGTCCTATCCGCTGGGATTGCAGTACGTTTGAAATCAGGTTGCACCTAGCCTGAAACCAGATTTCTCTGGTCACGTCCTTCATGAGTTTTCACTGTCGCAGCACTGGAGATATTCCCCCCACGTCCCCAGTAATGCTTAAGCTCACGAGTTTGAGCTTAAATCGTAATCTGCTCTCACAATCTCCCCTCTGCCCCACAATCAGTGTCATAGCTGCTACGTGTCCGTCCGAGAGGTAACGGTTAAAGGGTGTGTGTTTGATAATTAATAACTCCCATGTGTCTGGACTTGCTGACCTTGATGGCTGGTAGGATTGCTGATACCACTGACCCGAGGAAGAAGTGTTTGTAGTATGGGGAGTGTGTCCCAAGGAGCTCAGAGAAACAGTCCCTGCTGTGGAAGGTGTGGGGAGGAAGCAAACTTGATAGTGCAGGAAGTGGGGATGCCTTACCTCCCCAAAAAGAGCTGTTCTGTGGCTCTGCTGACTCATACCCAAGCTCTTGTCTTTGTTTTCCTTGCAGGTTCATGGAACAGCATCCAGAAATGGACTTTTCAAAAGCTAAATTCAACTGAACCCACCCCTTCGCCCCTCCCTCTTCCAGTCAGCCCGTCAAATGGGGCAGGATACGTATTGCTGGATATGTAGGGATCCCTTACCTTGGGCAAGTAAACACTTCCAGCATCCCCACCTGAGCTTGCTGTGGAGGCAGCTTCCTGAAGTCGTCCTCACTTGTCCTGTGTTGAGCAGAACACAAGGCCACAGAATCGTCCTGCAGCAGCTCCAGTCGGAGCCATCTGCGACACTTCCCAAGCAGCAGTTAGGAGATAAGGAGGGGTTAGAGCAAAAAGGGTGTTAGGGCTATGAGAGCCAGGCTTGAGAGGTTTTGGGACATATCCTTAATGTATTGTTTAGCTTAATCTCCTGGCCCTTCAGAGCTGCTAATGCACTCTTTGCTGTTTCAGTTTGGCAGCAGGTACTCCTGAGCTTTTACTCCCTTTCCCTTGGCTTTCCTGCTCTCCTGTGAAAACAAGGGCCAGTTAGTTTGTAAAATAATTCTCCTTCTGCCCCCTTGGGAAGGGAAAACACCAGTCTAAAAAACCACCTATTGCGGTAGAGACAGACTCTGCTCCTCCTTGCTGCCGCTTCTATTCTTGCCAGAAGTGGAACAGACTGAGCCCCGCAGGGCTTAAGGGAGGGCTTCCATCACAGCTGGAGAGGTGGTCTGCTGTCCTACGGCAAGGGAAGGCTGGATGGTCTGTGGCTGTGAGCAAGGGAGAGGATGTCAGGGGTCGCTGGGGGTGCTCTTCTTGCTGGGGGTGCATCTCCTGCCCCTTTTCCAAGAGTCTCTCTCCCCACTGACTACTGACAGGCATCGCTGCGTTCTCTTCTGAGCTCCCGCTGACAAGTGGCATTAGTCTGCATGTTCCTATCTTTGTTAAAACTGCAGTGCAACATAAAGAAAAAAAAAAAAGTGGCATATTTCCAGGCAGAGCGTGTGATTTCTCCCGCCAAAGGGATCCAGGCTGCCTGCGCAGGCTGGGATGTGAGCTGGGAGGGAGCAGCGCCTGTGAATGAGGGTGCTGGGGGGGGCGGCGGGTGTCTGCCTGGCAGGGCTGGGGGTGATGCTCTCTGCAGCCACCTGTAAATGTCTCTCGGGCTCCCTGCTCTGGACTGATGTTTGCTCCCCAGCTAAGGAGAGGCAGTTGGAGCTGCCTGTCTCGCTCAGGAGTGCTGATGGACTCCATGCCCAGCTTAAAGCTTGGGGATGACCGATAAATGCTTGGGGATGACCGAGGCTCATTGCTCCAGGCACCACTCTCCACGTAGCAGCGCGTGACTGCACTGAGGAAGCCACCCTTGCCCCAGGTCTGTTTTATGACGAGCTAATGAGGAAAGTGTCATGAAAGCCCAGGCTCCTGTCAGTCCTTAACAGGCTACCCCTGATCCCTGCTGCTGTGGTTCTTGCCTCTGCCACCCTGAAACATTTCCACCTTCTACCAGAGGGAATGGGCATAAACGGCTGAAAAACCTCCTTGGGCAAAGTCCAGCCTGGCATTGCACCTGGCATGTTTGTTTTTATTTCTTTTTTTTTTTGAGTAGTAGGACATTGTTTGCATTTAGTTTCCCAGTTTTATAGGCTCTTGGGGTCAAAAACCAGCACCCATCCAGTTGAGCTGTGACCTTGTGGGCGATCAAGGACCCAGGTCAGGGAAGCTGCCTCTCCTCTGGACTGCTGGATCCTCCTGCCTGTTGATCTTACAGTTCACCCCACACGCATTTGCCTGTCTGTGCTTTGGCCCTGATAAACCAACAGGATCTTCCGTTACTGTAAAAAAAGCCAGACTGTGCTGGTTTCCTAGGCCCGTAGCCCTGGAGTGACCGTACCTGCCAGCATCTGTGCTGAACCATGGGGCAGGTGAGCTGGGAGGGCTGAGCTGCTGTTCTGGGGTGTGTGACAAGTTTCACCCCGTTCTCAGCTATGTCAGACCTCTGCTGCTGTTCCCCTGGAGTTGCCAGAGATCGGGGGAGACGGTTGGGCTCTGCACCTGCAGCGGGATCCACAGCCGGCTGCCAGCCCCTCCTAAGGAGCAAGCACAGGCAGGCACTGGGGCAGCAAACGGACTGTGCAAGGTTCGCAACACCACCCCAAACCCATCCTGCAGCTTTGTTATTTCCCTGTTACCACCTCAGCCCTGTAACCAACACCAGAAACCCCGAGTCTGACCTGATGCGGTCACTGGCAGCTGGATCTGGCAGCATGGCGGCAGCCGTAGGATCAGCCGGTTGCTGTTACGCAGCGTTGTGCTGCCTGTTTTAAGTGCAGAGCTCCCACAGTGCTCCCACAATCTCAGTGGCTGTCCCTGTCCTCGGCCCCTGCAAGGTCACGGCTTGTGTGAGCCTGGGCAGTGATCGGGCTAATCGTGACTCAAACTCCCGAGTTTTCCAGTTCAGGGTGGCACTAGGCTTAGCTCTGCTTGGCGTCACTTGCAGGAGGCAGGTCGGGTAGCAGCTGAGAGAAGACAGAATTAAGACAGTGAAAAGGCAGTGGCAGGAACCCCAGAGGAAGCTGGGGGAGATTTTTTTGGGGGTGAGAGTGTCATTGTGCCTTTCATGCAGGTAAAAGGAAAAGGCAAACAGTCCTGGGAGAAAAGGGCCATAACTGCAGCTCTGAACCCTCCGGCAGGTGAATGCCCGGGGCTGTGTTTGTGAACAGCGGTTGATCCCAGCACTACCCCTGGACTTCAACCCTTCCGGCCAGCGGAACAGAAGGTGTTTCTCCTGACGGCCTTGTCCTCTGCAAACACCCAGCTGCCACTGACTTTCCCCAGGCCAAGGTGAATCAGAAACACCCTTTTGCTTCCAAAAGGCAGTTTCCCCTGGAATAAAGCACACCAGGGCAGGGCAGCTCTGGTCTGAGCAGCTGCAGAAGTGGCTTAAAGAACGTGAATCCCCACCTCAGTCTGAGTTACCAGAGACCACGGACTGTGGCCTCATCCTTGTGACTATGGCAGGGAAACGCTGGGCACCATGAGGGACATCGGGAACTGAACCCTACCAATACATACTGGTGAATCCCAGCAGGTGTTTCCCTGCCCAAGCCCCAGCAGACCAGGGAAGGCCGTGCTGGAGGGTGGCAGGCGATGAAGGTCCCTTTGCCTTTCAACACCCATGTTAAGTCACCCGGAGAAGCCGTTTCGGTGCTGCCACCCACCGGAGCCACCGCAGCTGCCAGCACAGCCCGGAGATCCTCCACCTGCCTGGCTGTGGCTCCCTCGCTGCTGGGCCCCTTCTCAGTGTCCTTTAAAAGCAAAACCTTGAAGGTATATAGGCTCTGCAGAGAGCTTTCCATATGGTAAAAGTTCCCCCCAGCTTTTTTTTTGTTTTTGGTGGTTTTTTTTTTTTTCCACTGTAAGAGCAGCTCTTGGCTTAGCTTTTATGAATGAATACTGCAGCTCAGACCATTTGGGAAACAGCCTAGACTGCAGGACTGCTTTGGAAAGAGCAATGAAACAGCAAAACCCTAAAGAGGGAAATGGAGGCACTGCGTTACCGCCTACTTTGAGGAGATGCCACCGCTTCTCTGTTACTGAGGACCAGGCTGTAAAGAATTAGGGTCAGTCCATCCGATTTCTAACTTCTAAACCACACAAATGAATCATTCAGCTCAGGGAAGAGGAATTTCTTTAATTGTGAAAGCCTCACGCATCCATTCCCAGCAGAGGTACTGATCTTCCTTAACCTGAACCCAAGGAACCGCTGGCGGTGGGGTGGCTCGGGCTGTGCAGTACATCGCATCCTACTGAAGTCACTGTACTAAAGAGCGGCACTTTTGCTGCACGGTGAGGACCCACAGACAGCGTGAGTCTCCGGAGAGTCTCCTGGCAAAAACAAGCCCGATAAAAATCAAACAATGTCTTCAGGAAAAGAAAAGTGCTGAGTCAGGCTCCCAAAAGGAAGTACCTGCACAAAAAGGGCATGTTTACATGCACGCAGCCAGGTAAAGGGCTCTCGCGTTTCTAAGATCTCCACTCGGACAACTGACTCTTTCTGCCAGATCACTCAGCAGAACACTCAACACTAACGCTCAGAGCAAAAACCACTGCAGCAACAGCCAAGACAGCTTAATCGACAGCAAACACGACCTTCAGCAGACAAAAAAACCCTGTGGATTCGTTCCACGTGTGGCTGTGAGCAAGGAAACCCATCATCCGTGCAGCAAACGCAAAAGCAGGAGAGTTGCTGAACACAGGACTGACAGCAAAGACAGATCAACTGCGGGATCACAGTTTTAAATGTAAAGTTTTCAAATATTTCCAGGAATTGCACTGATCTTGCAGCAGGAGTTTTGAAGCAGCCAGTTGGTTAGGAAACAGTGCTTTGGAGCAGGAGCTCCTGTGCTGTGCACCCAGCAGACAGAGCTGCACTGAGCAGTGATTGAACCCAAAACCTCCAGAAAACAGGCTTTCCCCAGGGATTCAACACGCCCAAGAGAAGCAGGAGCAATACGGCGTGTGACAGCCATTCGGTCACTCCAGCTGCTTGAATGAGTGTTGAGGAAAGACTTAACCTCTTCCAGGAAAAGCACTGGCAAAATTTAGAGAGGAAGGGTAGGCAGAGGGCAGAAAAATGTGGCCCAGACTTCCAGGGAGAACTAGCAGGGCAGCTTAGGAGCAGGTGGGGACAGCGGAGATGGCAGTGACACAGCCATGTCCCTGCACAGCGTGCTGGAGGTTCGGTCAGCAAGCTGCTGCCGACAGCCTTCGCTCCATTTCCCTGGGCTCCCAACCAGCTGGTTCGAGGGCTCCAGACACAACACCATCTCCTCTGGAGACCCTTCCCAGCTAAGAGAAGCAGCATTTACCTGTTCACAGCTTTAAAATCCTTCCAGGAAACACATCTCTGGCACGACTGCTGTGGACTCTGCCTGCTGCTGAAGGGTGGCCGGCCAGGTTGAACTCGGTCTTCATTTAACAAAATCAGGACAGAACAGGCAGGGGACCACACACAGAAGGACTCAGGCTTGGGCTCAGTCTTCTGCCTGACTGCACGGACTAGACAAGAATCACAAGTCCTCAACAGACTAAACTTAAGGGAAAAAAAAAAAAAAAAAAAAAGAGATTAAAGCCAACCCTTCGCACCATCTGCCCTGTGCACCAGGGGGAATAACCC
>VFFE01007693.1:598529-615357 GCA_008921705.1 Burhinus oedicnemus | reverse complement strand
GGAAGGAAGGAAGGAAGGAAGGAAGGAAGGAAGGAAGGAAGGAAGGAAGGAAGGAAGGAAGGGGAAAGAAAAGCAACCCACATCCCTTCTTTCTCTTCCCTCTCCCACACCTGCTGGGATGGTGGACCTGCAGCACTAGTGAGCTCATCCCCGTGCCGTGGGATGGCTGGCACCAGGAGCCCCAGCCCCTTTGGATGGACATAACCCCTGGGCAGGGCACTGCGCCCACCGCCCCACATGGGACCCCTGGGCACCACGAGGCATCGAGACCCAGCGACATCCCCGGGGTGCATCAGCCCAGTGCCTGCCTGCTGGCCCCGGCACTGCTGACGCGTGGCCGAGCTGACGCCGGGGACTATATCGGTCGGTGACAGGCAGGAAAGGAATCCGTGGAGGGAAGCCAAGCGCAGGCTCCTCTCGGCTTTCCCCATCGCCTCGCCTCTTATGGAGAGGAGCAGGATGGAAGAGGGGCCGGGAGCAGCTCCCGTTATGGAGAAGCCCTGGGGAAGCCCTGGCTCGCACGGGCACCCAGCGGGGCCCCAGCAGCCTCCATCCGCCCCAGCAGGACTTGGGGGGGTCAACGTGCTTGGGACATGCCATAATCCATGGGGAAAGCTCTGAGACATGGCTCGAAGCTGCCCAGCCACGGTGGGACAGTGTGGGGTGGGTTTCCCCTGGGAGATGCACTAATTACCCCAGATTTTAGGCAGCTGCCAGGCACACCGGGAGCTCCCTGTGCGCGGGCAGAGGGACTTGTTGCGATAGAGCACACAGGGATTTAAAAACCAGCAGGACCACAGGCAGGGCTGACACCTTTACGTTACAGCCAGTGCCTCCTGGAGAGGAAGAGGAGGAGGAAGAGCTCACACCAGGCGTTGGTGCCTTGGCTGGGAGCAGCCAGGCCATTAACCTGGTCTCACCCCTGGGCTTTCTGTGCTCCTAATCCCCAATTAGCGCTGCCCCTTGATGCCCTGGGGTCAGCCACTCAGAAGGACCTGGTGGCTGGTCATGGGGTGCTCGGTGCCACTGGGTGCCCTGGCGGGTGGGGGCTGGTGCCAGTGCATCAGCCTTCGCCTTTCGCATGGGCTTGTTCCCTGATTCCCACATCGTTTCCAAGAAAAACTGGGTGGATGGGGAGCATGCCGCTCCCAGCGCACGAGCCTGGGAAACGGCTGCGGTGAGGGAGCAGCATCGGGCCCATGTCACCGCCCCAGCAGTGCTGGGACAGGAGGGACTTCTGATCTTCAGCTGCTGTCTGAGGATGGCAGGATGGTCTCACTTTATAAGCGATAAAAAAATGATGCTTTAAGGTACCGCAGCCATAGGGAAAAGCCTCAAGAACCCTGGAGAGACTAAATGGTAGATGGGAACCCCCCCAAGCACGGTGTTGCCACCACGGGGGTGTGGGGCCGGGGGTGGTTTGGGGTGGGCTGTGTGGCACGGCCACATAGTGGCCAATGGCACCGGAGAGGAAGGATGTCTGGCATCCGACATGCAACACCCCACTCCGACAGCTCGGTGCGGCCACCGCGCAAGGTTGCTCAACTTCAAACACAGAAGGATTTTGGGGTAGATTTGGGGTCCTTGGGGACAACAGGAGCTTTGAGCGTCTTCGGCAGAGGCGGCAGGGCAGAGCCTCGGTGGAGCCGGGCACCAGTACAGCCAATTCCTCTTGGAGCCCCTGTCCTGGTGCCTGGCAGGGTTTTCCAGGGCCAGCCAAGAGCGATGTGCAAATTAAAAGCCTCTTTGTGCAAACCCGCAGAGCATAAAGAGGTTTGAAACCTGGGCAGCTCAGCACGGCGACAGGTCAGGGCATGGCTGAACCCCCCCAGACCGAGCCCGGCTCTCCGGGAACCTCCCCCCTGGAGCCAGGGAAGCCACCACTCCTGCTCTTTCCCACGTGTTATTGCGCTGGGCAAATATTTGCTTTGGAAAGCTCTGCCTTGCCCTGAGCCCCGCAGCCAAGGCCGGCCCTGGCAGGAACGCTGCTCGCACCAGGCACCGAGGACGGATCCTGCTCGGATGCAAAACCGTGCTCTTTATTGAAGGGAAACAACCAGCCCGGAGCTGGCTTCGTGCTCCAGGGATGCTCTGCGGGGACCTGGGATGCTCTGCGGGGACCTGGGACCTTCCTCAGAGCAGCCTGGGGAGCTGCTGCCGCAGCTGGGGGAGCTTGTGGGCTCTGGCGAGGGGACCCTCCTCCTCCAGCCCCTCCTCGGCGACCTCCACAGCCGGGAAATCACCCAGGGAAGGGGGCAGTGGGGCCGGAGGGGAGGTCAGCACCCCAGGGTACAGGGAGTGTGGGAGAGGCATACAGGGTGCTCAGGGATGTTGGGTGCCCGTGCCTGGCTTGGAGCCCCCCGGAATCCTAGGAGACGGGCTAGGGATACACCTGCAGAGGGAAGAGCTCTGGGAAGGGCTGGGAAGCTGCTTGAAGGTCTCGGAGGGAAATCCCAGTACTTTCGTGCTATTTTTCAACTCCCCCTTTGCTCCTAGAAATGCACTTTTGGCTGGGGGGCAGCAGGAGAGGGGTTTGTGATGGGAACCAGGCATGGCTGGGGGGGCTTCAGGGCAGGAATTTGGGGCAGGGGCCCCTGCGGCAGCAGCGTTCCTGGCTCTGCCCGCACTCCCCAGCCCTGGCCTCCGTGCTGCCGGGAGCTGGACCAGCCCTCGGCGTCTGGGACACTGGCCTTTGTTTCGGAGAATAAAGTTAGCGCTGTTACTCAGCCTGTCGCTATTCCAGCAATTCCTGCCTCCACTTTCGCTCGGCAGTGGGGAAACATTCCTGCCTGGGGGTTGCCAAGAAAAATACCCACCGGAGGGACAGGCAGGGACGGGGACCAGCAGCACCATGGTGTCAGGGAATGGCTGTGGGACCGCGGCTCCCCTGGGATGAGCATCGCACCCCGTCTGTGGAGTGGTGCCTATTTTGTGTCCCATAAGAACCCATTCCCAGCACGGGACACCAGTAACTCATCCCATCAACGTGACGGGTGGTCCCTTGGGTGACCAGACAGCAACCGGAGGACACAGGGAAAAGGTGTGTCACCTCTGGTGTGTCCCAGAGGTGAAGTGTTATCGCTGAGCGCCACCGATTTCCATGGAAAGTTTTGCTGATGCCAGCGGGGCTCTGGCGGCCGCAGCCACGTGGAGCTGCGGTTTTTTTCCTGCCTGCTTTCTGCCCTTTACCTTGTGATAGGCAAAGCCAACAGCCCGTGCCCAGGGTCCCTCTGTCCCCGGGAACCTGCCACGTCCTCGTGCTGCTCCCCCTCTATCACCCCAAGTGGAAAAAGGGCGGCTGCCCCGATAACCCCTCTCTGAGGGGTAAAACAAGCGCCTCGAGCAAAAACCGTGGCCTCTGCCAGCTCCCATGTGTCGGCTACCAACCGGCAAGCCCGTGGCTGCAGGCAGGGGCTGCAGGCAGGGGCTGCGGGCAGGGGCTTGGCAGGGCTGCAGACGCCGCCGTGGTTGAGCCGCGGAGGTTGCAGTGAAATCGTAGCCTGGCTTTGCTGGGAAAGAGGATGCAGGAGCTCCGGGAGGCTGCAGTCTGCCAAGTTCCAAGAGCTCGGCCGCAGGTTGACTTGCCGTGGCTGAGCGTATCCAGCCTGTCTGCGGCAATTCCTCTTTCGCTTCTCACTGGAGGACAGACGAGACTTGAAACCGAAACCCACCGGCAGTGGATAGCATCAGCACCCTCTTCCTGCACCCATCCCTTCCCCTGCACAGGGGAAGTCCTGATGGAGAGATTTAGGTACTACCAACCCTTGCCCTGGCCGGCACCTCCTGCCCACACTGGACTAGGGCTGTAGGACACATGGAGACTTGCGAGAGTTGAGACTGGGTCCAGCTCCATCCTTTTATTGGGGATGGTCCTCTTCCCTCCAGTCCTCCCCAGTCCCAGGGAGATGCTGGCATTGCATCCTCACCCCCTCCTCTGTAAAGCCCTGGAGAACAGACCCCCCTCTGCCACGTGCCTAGTCCTAAAAATCACTGAAAAGCCTTGTGAGCACCAAGACCCAACAGCTTTAATCTGGCCGACCAAGGACTAAGCAGAAAGCCCAGGGCAGCACACCCGCAGCTGGGGCTCCGCGCTACAATGCCCAACCTGGGAACAAAAGGAGGTCGGAGGCTGGGAACGTCCCTTCCCAGCCCCTGGGACATTAAACAAACCCCAAGAGACCATTCTCCCTTTGTCAGCCCCGCAGGTCACCCAAAGTTTGATCTACAGCCCAGCACGGCAGATGGAAAAATTCCCGGCGAGGGTTTTGGATCAGGTCCCTGCCGTTTTCTTCTGGCCGGGGAGTTGCCGGCAAAGCTGCCGGGATGTCGCTCGCTGCGCTGTGAACCCCAAAAAAGCCCTGCCCATCCTTTCAAAGCCCCTCTTAATTGGATTGTAGGGTTGTATTTTCTCCGCTCCCCCTCTTTCCAAAAGTTTTTAAGTCCTTCCTACTTCTGAGAATAAAAGTTTGAAGTCTGGCAGGTGAACGACAGATGTGCTCATCAGCTCAAAGCCTGGAAACATCCTAAATTTAAGCCCAAGCTGCACCATGGGCTCCTGGGGTCACAGCCCTCTGAGTCCTCATCACCAGCTGTGCTCTCAGCCCAGGATTTTAGCCCAAATTCCCCTTTGCTGTCAAAAGTTTGGCCAAGGTGAAGCTGTATTTCTGCTGGAGAAGAGCAGCTGAGGGCTTTGGGGAGAAAACCTCCCAGCCTGCGGTGCCCATGGGTCCGGCTGGGCCTGGGACATGCAGGGACCCATCTGGGAGGAAAACAGCCACATTATTTTCCTCCTGCCAGCCTGGCCTGTTAAAGCAGGCGGTAATATGCCCCAAAAAAACAATTAAAAAGGTAAAAGGCTCACTTGGCTTTGCACGGCAGCAAGGTTGGCCCATCCCGAGTGCGGCAAAGAGCAGAATACTCACACTCGCTGTGGCTTTAGAAATCCATGAATTTAGTCTTATATTTACATTAAAACCCAAAGCTATTTTAATGCTGCTATCTCCTTCTCCTAGGTTCTTCTGATAACCCCGAAGTTATGTACATAAATAATGTTAAATGGCTGTAATCTCCCGTACTGCGCACAGAGCCCGTGCTGGGAGAAAGCGGCCAGGACACAAAGGTTGCCGTAATCTTGGAATACCTGAAGAACAGGGCATGGTGAGGTGAATTTATTACCTGCTGTCTCGCTCTGCTCTGGCCAGGGCTGCCCGAGCCAGAGTCACCAGGGAGAAATTCAAGTAGTCCCACCTATATAGTGCCACCAAATAACCCGGCCCTGCTGCGGCTTTCCGGCTTTTGGGATTTTTTCGGTGCTGTGCTGGCGGCGCAGACGATGCTGCGTTGCTGGGCTTGGGGTCAGAGAGATGGGAAGGGGATTTTTCAGGGCTCACCTCATCCCGTTGTGCTTTGTGGGATGGAGTTGATGCTGGCCAGCAGGGTCACCGATGCTGGGGACATGCACAGCTGGATCCGACCTCTCCAGCACGCACAACCCAGCATGACCCTGGCACGAAGTAGACCCAGCACTGGACCACCCCACGCTGATGTGCCATCCCATGATGGACAAGTGGGGTGAGGGGACAGCGGGGACCCACATCTCCTCCCTGTCCCCCCCACCATGTGGACTCGTGTGGTCCCAGAGCAGGATGCAGCCCACACGCATGTGCCGGGGCACACACGTGTGCACCAGAAGGGGCTCGGTGAAGCTGGAAAACTCATCCCCTTTCCTGGGAGGTGAAAGGCTGGATTAGATCCCCCCCAGCCTGGGACCAAGGGAGCGGGCTGGAGCGCAGCATGGGGTGCAGGGACAGCTGGGTCCTTATCTCAGCTCTCCTTATCATGGTTGGGTACACGTGCCGACCGCCGCGCCGTGGACGGGCACACACTGACCGTGCACAGCTCCGGCAGCTCCTGCCCCAGCGGCGGCGGCTGGAGAGGAGTCATCGGGCAGATGGGTATCACAAAGCACCGAGTGCCTCATCACCTCCTTTTTCCAGCCCGTGTCCTGTGAAGGGACAATTAAAAGGTCTTCCTTGGGTGTGACACACGGTGTGGTGACTCCCAGAGCCACCCTGTCCAGTTTGGGAGGGTGATGTTCCCCCGACACCCCCACCTGCTGCCAGCACCCCGCTCCAGGCTTGCTGTCCTGCTCAGAGGGGTGGCCCTGGTCCTGTCTCAGCTGCGACAGCAGGCTGGTGCCAGCCGCGTCCTCCGGCCCCTCCGGTCCTGCCAGTGTGGCTGAAAAGGCAATTCCCACTGGAACGATGCAAGCCCCAGGTACGGGAGGATGAAGTGCAGGCAGTACCTCTGTCCAGATGGAACCAATGGGTGCTGGTGGCTGCTGGTGGTGTGGCAGCCCCAAGGCTGCGCCAGGCTCAGCCAGGCTCCCTGTCCCTTCCCGCTGCCCAACGCCTCATGCTGGCACTTCGGCTCCGCCATATGGCACTTCCCAGCACCCCTTTACGCCGGGAAGTGTGGCCAGCCGAACGGGCCCCGACATTCCAGACACCCCAGAGCCCTGGCTCAGGGCAGCCCTGCGTGTTCCCGCCTGCTAAATACCCTCTCCATCAGTATTTCACCTTGAAATAATTATCCGGTGCTCACGTAGCTGTTCCTGCCTAAACGGACCTCTTCATCCTTCCTGATGGATCTGCCCAGCGTATTGACAGGCCTGTGGCAGAAACCCCAGGAAAGCCTGGCTGAGGGCACGGCTGCGCTGGGGGGAGACCCCGGTGAGCATCCTGCAGTGCCGGGGGAAACCGCCCCGCTGCTGTCCCCTGTCACCTCATCCCACAGCCAACTCCTCCCTGGAAATGGCCCCAAGAGCGCTGGCCTAGCCCAGCCGTGCACGGCTTATCGAGCTGGACCAGCTCCCAGCCACCCGGCCAAGACCAGGCAGGGTCAGGCTCTGCTCCGCGCTGGAAGGGCACCCCCTCCCCATGCACCCCGTACCCGGCTCCCCCCCCAGCCCGATGCTCTCCCCAGCCCAAGTGCTCTCTCTGCACCGCCAGGGCTGCGTTGCAACATCCCTTTTCACTCTGTTAATCCATCGAGCCACGCCAGAGCGGCTGTGGAGCAGCTCTAATTCATACCCACACCCCCCAGCCGGGCCCGGCGTGGGCTGCAAATGGGCAGGCAAGTAGCCAGCATGGGGGGTGGCGGTGGGTTTTCATGCCCCCCGAGCTCCTTGGGTGTCTCAGCATCCTCCTCTTCCACAGGGACAGTGATGGAGCCAACCCAGCCGGGCAGCCGGCGTAGGGAGCAACCCCGCGTGGTGAGGTTGCATGTCCCACAGCGCCGGGCACGGCAGGAGCTGGGACAGACCACGGCGTGGAGCTGGGCTGTGGGGCAGAGCAATGGGGCAGAGTAACGGGGCTCAGTGGTGCCCCCAGCCCAGCCCAGGGCAAGGGGAGCCAGGGGTCTGGGTGAGAGGCAGCCCCCCAGGAGCCCCCTCTTTGCAAAGGGTCGATTTAGCAAGGCAGGTCTGGCCGGTGGCACTGGCTCCTGTGTGTCCTCCCAGGGCAAGAGGGGGGCACGTCCGCCACCACCACCATGCCTGGTGAGAAGCCATGGGCTGGCAGAGCTCAGGGCTGGCAGGGCTCTTTCCCTTGCCATAAGACAGGCAGCAGGAGGCAGGAGGAGGGGGTCAGGATTCCAGGAGAACCCGGCACCATTTCCCTTGTAGGCAGATGTGCCACATCTGGAACCCACTGGTGAAGCTGGACTTGGACCCGAGTCCTGTTACAGGTGTGCTCAGACTCCGGGGCAGCCGATGCTGGAGCACAGCCCGCTCTCTGCTCGCCCAGGGACGTCCCGGCACAGGGTGCGGGAGCCGGCGTGCAAAGGGACAGGCTCAGCAGTGACCACGCTCCTTTCGGGAGGCTGCAGGGAGGAGCAGGCTCCTGCTGACGGCTCCACCAAGGAGAAAACCTTGTGCAGATGATTAAGCTTTACCCCAAAGCAGCCCGGAGGCAAACGCAGGCAGCTGCTGGCCTGCAGTTAGAGCAGAGAGAAGAAAAAAGCCCAACCCAACACCTTTGATCCCGCAGCCTTCGGTGGCGTGAGCCGGTGGCTGGGGGAAGCCCTGCGGCCACCTCGGCAGCTTGCCGGGCTCCCCAGCCCCGCATGGGGCCGGTTGGGGGTTGCTGAGGTTCAGGAGACAGGGGAGTGGTGGGCACCCCCGAGAAGATAGGAGGGAAGGGAATGATGGCGCTAATGAGAGGGTGGATTTCCTCAATTATAGGATAATGCCAGTAATCCCAGCTTTCGAAGGTTTAGGCGAGTGACAACTGCTGCGGGATGAGCCTGCCTTCCTCCCGCCCACGCAACGGCTGAGGAGCCCGGCGCCTTTGCCGTGCCGTGAACCGGAGAGCAGAGCAGCTCCCTGCCTGCCCACAAACACAAGCCCTGGCACCCCAACACCCTGCAGCACCCTCACCTGCCTAAGGGTCTCCCCTTGGCATCGGCTAAAACCCACCAACTGCCCCAGGGGAGATGGACCTCCCCAGCCCAGCCCATCGTGGTGGCTCCTGGCTGCTGGAATGCTCAAGCAAGCAGGAGCCGGCTCTTCCTGGTTGCCAGTGGGTTCTGCACTTACCTGCCGGGGCTGCCAGGGGATGGCTGCACCGGTGGGGAGGAGTAACAAGCCCTGGGAGTTGGGTGCATCCCGGTTTCTCCGGGGATCACTGCCCTTGCAGGGGAGGAATTTCCTTTACTCCAGCCAAAAAGACGCCATCTCTATCGCTGGGGCAGCAGGACAGCAGTGAGAGGGGCACTCGTGGAGCCAGGCTGGACCCGCTGCTCTGCCCTCAGGGTATCTGGTTTCTTCTGCAGGGCAGGTTTCACGCAAGTGGGGAGAAACCCTGTTTGAAACCTTGTTTTGCCCCACTGCCAACCCCCCTCGTCCCCCCCAAAAGCCCTGAACCTCTCTTTTATTCTCCCCATCCCAAGGAGCGAAGAAAGAGCTACTTGCAGATAAGCACCAGGACTGGTACTATTTAACAACTTTGCCAGCGACATGGGCAGTGCGACTGAGTGCACCCTCAGCAAGTTTGCTGACGACACCAGGCTGTGTGGAGCGGTCGACATGCTGGAGGGAAGGGATGCCATCCAGAGGGACCTGGACAGGCTGGAGAGGTGGGCCCGTGCCAAGCTCATGAAGTTCAACCAGGCCAAGTGCAAGGTCCTGCACATGGGTCAGGGCAATCCCATGCACAAATATAGGCTGGGTGGAAGATGGATGGAAAGCAAGCCCAAGGAGAAGGATTTGGGGGTGTAGGTGGATGAGAAGCTCAACATGAGCCAGCAATGGGTGCTCAAAGCCCAGAAAAACAACTGCATCCTGGGCTGCATCCCCAGCAGCATGGCCAGCAGGGCAAGGGAGGGAATTCTGCCCCTCTGCTCCGCTCTCATGAGACCCCACCTGGAATACTGTGTCCAGCTCTGGAGCCCCCAGCTAAAGAAGGACATGGACCTGCTGGAGCGGGGCCAGAGGAGGCCATGGAGATGATCTGATGGCTGGAGCCTCTCTGCTGTGAGGACAGGCTGAGAGATTTGGGGTTGTTCAGCCTGGAGAAGAGAAGGCTCTGGGGAGACCTTACAGCAGCCGTCCAGTATGTGAAAGGGGCCAACAAGAAAGCTGGAGAGGGACTTTTTACAAGGGCATGTAGTGATAGGACAAGGGGTGATGGCTTCAAACTGGAAGAGGGGAGATTTAGAATAGATCTCAGGAAGAAATTCTTCACTCTGAGGGTGGTGAGACAGTGGCCCAGGTTGCCCAGAGCAGCTGTGGCTGCCCCATCCCTGGAGGTGTTCAAGGCCAGGTTGGACGGGGCTTGGAGCAACCTGGTCTAGTGGGAGGTGTCCCTGCCCAGGGCAGGGGGTTGGAACTAGATGGTCTTTAAGGTCTCTTCCAACCCAAACCATTCTGTGATTCTATGATTCTATGAGAAACTGGAGGGATGGCTGAGAGATGGGCACCGGATAAACCACGTTCATCCAGCCGGGAGCTGGCTGGAAAACAGGTTGTCCCCGTGGTCTCTCCTGGCTCATCCGTGCAGCCCGGGATGGCCTCAGGGCGGATGGGTTGAGGTTGGACGTAAGGCAGCCTGTCTGGATAAAACAAATCATCAGCTAAATAACTACTGGGCAATTACTGCTATTAGCCATGCCGACCGTCTCCAATTCCCTGGGCCTTAATGGGAGGTGGAGGGTACCCGGCCCCTCCCAGGGTTAGGTCACCCGTGACGTGGGATGATGGTGAGGATGTGCTTACTCACGTTGCTCTGCGCCCTCCGTCACGGGCAGCCCAGCAGCACCCGCCAAGCACGAGCCGGAATAGCAGCATCCAGCCCCAAATGAGCAGGTTGGGTTCAAAGGCCGCCCGCTTCGGGAGGGGGCGTTACAAAACCCCCCCGAGCTGCTTGCAGGTGTAGGAGCAACCCCGACGCTGCCGAGAAGGACACGGGTGCTGCGCAGTCCCTCGCAGGTGGCTGTCACCATAGGGAAGAGCTGCAGGGCTGCGTCTCTCCTGCCTTCCCATCATCCACAGTTAGGGGATTTTTTTAGCCTTTCCAGGATGGCAGCGCTGCTCGTGATCTCAATAAAACATCCCTGGGCAGACAATCATCCTTTCAGGGACCGATTCCTCCTGAGCTCCGTTGTGGCAGCGAGAAAACCCCTCTGTGAAGGGGGACGACCCCCTGGCTGCTCAGCCTTTGCCGATGATCTGATCGGAGAATGCAGGGACCATCCAGGGCTGCAGTGGAGGAGGAGCAGGGGAAGGAACTCGCTAAACTCGTTACACTGGTGATATTTGAAAAGGGTGGTTAGTAAGTGGCATGTTAACATTATGTCCAGTCTTTAAGGAATGCATCCAGGATTCATTAAGGGAGCAGTAGTTAGGTGAGTCACTCTGCGGACATGCGGATTTAACCGGGATTTCAAGCCCAAGCGACCTGTAATTGCATATTAGTAGAAGGATGCTTAAAGTAATCAGCTGTTCCAACCACGCCGGCCTGGTGGCTACGGAGGGGGGAAGGGAGGAGGGCTGGAGGGGTGTCGTGCATCCAGCCCCTCCTTGGATTATAAGGCAAAAATATAGGCCACACAAACAGCCCGGGGAACGCGCTGCTTGGTGGCTTTTCCTTTGAAGGCAGGGTGACACTGCTCTTGCTGAAACTTGGGCTTGATAGTGGCAAGATAAGCCAGGTAAATACGCCGTGGTGGCAGGAGAGGGCAACGATCAACCATCCCGGTGCCGTCGGCTGAGCCCCAGACAGCTCGCCCTGCGCAGAGCTACCCCGAAGAGAAACATCTCCACCCGTCACCGAATAGAAACCTCCTGGCCAGGAAAGAGAGGTGGGAACGGCTACGACATTCTGGAAGAACGATGTGAGCTCTTTGGAGTGAAAATGCATGTTCTCGCTTGTACGGGGAGAGAGATAACACATTACACATCGCCCTGCGCCTCCCCTGGCACCGCTCCAGCCTCACGCCTGTCTCCAAAACCACGGTCCCACCTACAAGTCCTCTTCCCTCCTGGAAATGCCATTCTTTCCCCTTGGCGTGGGTGGAGGGACGTGCAAGGGGTTGGGATGGGGGGGCGCAAGGGCACCCTGTCCCTGGCCCATCTCACAGCTCAGTTGTGCAACAGCTCGAGGCTGCAGATGGACATTTTTCCCTCCTTTCCTAAGAAAACGTGACTTTGCGACAGCTGTCACTCATTCCCCTTAATAACTTGGGATGCCAGCAGATGATGTCTATCAAATTTGTTGGAGACATCAAGTTTCTACAAGCTGAAACGAGTGGCCGGGCACGGGGATCCACCCAGATGAGGGAGCTGCAAACCGACCGCAGCTTCCATCCGAGCGGCAGCCCGGCGCTCGGCACACGTGCAGCTCTCACCGGCTCCGGCCGACGCTGTGGCTCGTTCCTCCAAAGCCGGAGCTGCTAGAAGAGATGGAGCAGGGAAGAGCAGGCACCCGGTGAGCCGGCATTAGCCTTTCCCAAAGCACGTGGGGTTTTCGGGGGGAGCTGGACTGCTGTCCTAGGTGGAGCAGGCGAGAGGCTCTGCACAACCTCATCTCTTCTTGCGATGGCTCAGCAGGGAACACCTGAGCTTCCGCTTCCAGGCTGGATACAAGAAGTCAGAGGTTGGGGGAAGGTGGTTGACCAAGGGGATTCACGGAGCTTCCCACTGGGCCTCCTTGCCGCTAGCCGAAAGGTCTGCAGCAAACCCCATTTGGAGCCGAACAGCGCGAATGCCCCATGCACAGAACAAAATAAACAAAACAAACAACAAAAAAAAGCCTTTTAAACGCTCCTCCGCCTCCACACCAGCTCTAACAGGAGCTGAAATCCTACTTGTAATACGAAAGCCTGCAGCAGAACCTCCAGGAGATAAGATTAGGAGGGTTCAATGACGGAGCAGGAGCTGCATGCCGCACGTTTCTCACTATCAGCCCTCACCCCCTCAAGGCTCAGCTGCTCCGCACGGCGGCAAAGGGGACCGAGTTTGTGCCATCCTCTGGCAGCTCAGCTCCGTCCCAACCCCGCCGGGAGCAAACTGCCCTGCCGGTCTGTACATATCAATGAAGCATTTGTCTCGTGCTTGGCACCAGGCGTCAGAGCACAAGGGTCCGTGTGCTGGATCGCCTAAACACGGCTATAAATGGCAAGAGGAGCCGCACAGACAGACTGTTCTCTCATTCTGCGTGATCTCAAATAGCAGAGTTAACACCCGCGCTGCCCGAGCGGCTACCGAGGAGGAGGACGGCCGGGTAGAAACGCCAGCATACTATAGGAGAGGCTAATTAGAGAGATTGAGATACAATTTGAATGTCACGCTGGGTCTAGCTACCCGCCTGCATGTAGACGGTTGCCACCCTCGGCATTGAGCCAACAGATTAAGGACAGCTGAAAGCAGCGAGGTTGGAGCAAGACGCTTCTTGCATTCTGGAGATTCGAGGCCAATTCCTCCCGTTTCAGTGATTTTGGAGCTCGGCCAGGTGTTCTGCCAGGAGCAAAGCTGCCATGGGCAGGTCTGCAGATGTAAACGCTGCATCGCAAGCCCTGAAAATGACTTAGCTGATACAACAGCGGGTGTTTTTGGACGCGTTTCAAGGCATCGATCACCCACCAGCCCTTTGCAGAGGTGCCGCAGGGCACATGCCGTACGGCCCGCGCTCACACGCAGACCGCAGCGTGGGCTTCTCCACTCCCGACTTCAGTTATCCGAGCCGGGCACTGCCAGCATAACCCAGACTGGTCTACCAGCGGTCTAAATAGAGGGAATTGCTGGGGCAGAGCCACAGCCACCCCAACACATCTTTCCTCGGAGCAAAGCTCTAGAGCCAAGGCTGAGAGGAGCACTCGGGCACCCAGCGCACACCGACACACCCAGCACTAGAATCCAAATCTCACCCACCAGCTACTCGGGCACATCCTGACTTGTCCATCACCCTCTGTTCAAAGAGAAAAATAATGACAGACTACGGGCTGTGAGAAAAATATATGGTTTTTGGTTTTTTGTTTTTTTTTTTTTTATTTGACAATTAACAAAAGAGGGATCCAAATCTCAGTTGTAAACATTGATAGCTCCTTTCTGATCACAACCAGTACTTTCCACGAACATCCTTTTGTATAGTCTGATCCGCTCCAACAATGACAAGCCGACTCTGTCAGGGCTTTTGCTGCTCTGCTCAGGGTCACAAATCCAGAGGCAGCTTATTCACCAGAGCATCAACAGCCACCGGCAGGACCGACCACTGGCACCGAGAAGACAGCTGACAAACTAAGCGGATATTTTAGAGCCGCTCCCGTACGCAAGACGCTCCGGGAAGGCAGGGCCTTCATGCTGGGTTGCATGCCAGCAAGAGGCAAGCATCCCATCTCGCTGTCAACAGGTTTAGAGAGAAAACAGCTCTACAAGAGCAGAGTTCTTCGCGAGAAGGCGATAGGGACACAGTTTTACACGGTGCCAGCGCAGCAAGAACCCAGACCTGTTGGCAGAGGGAAGCTTGGCCCCAGACTGTTAAAATTTGGAGGTGCAGAGCCAGCAAGTTTGTCCCAAAGAGGGACTGGCACGTCATCAGCTCGATTGCTGTAGTGGAACCAGAACTGCCTGTAGCTCAACAAGGGGAAGTGAAACTTCATCTTAGGCTGGAGGGCAGCCAGAGTTGGAGGAGCTTGCACCTGGCTACAGGCAGCCAGCTTCCAGCCATCACATGGGAATCTGGCCTGAACATCAGCAGATTCAACCTTTTTTTGGGAGCTAAACCTTTCAGAGCCTCTCACCCTCCCCTTTCCAAGGGGAACCACTTTGCAGGTGGGTCAGCTACACAAAATAAGCAAGTCTTAATTTCTCAAGCAACCTTTTGCTGTTCATGACCATCAGCAGACAAGAATGAAGTCACGGAAAGCCAGCAGCAGCAGCAAAAGTCTCCTAGTACTGTCCCCAAGACAAGGGACCTCAGATCACCGCTGCCACACTGGGCCACCCTCCCCCACCAGCAACTTGAGGAGCCACCAGGAAAAGGGAAGATGCACAACACTAAAGAACAGTGTTATAAATAGAACCCTCCCTCGGCCGCCGGAGTGACCTGCCAACAGCTACACGCTTCCCAGGCTCCGTAGCTGCTTCAGTTTGAGGGACTGGGCAGCCCGACATAGGAGTAGCATTGGGCCAGGTCCAGACCCAGGATGACAGCTCGCTCCTCTCGAGGCGACCAGTTGGTTCGGAGCCTGGTTCTTGATGGGAGTAGGGTCAGCTATCTCAACTGCCACCCACACTACCCAGGTGGACAAGCAAATAAGAAAAATAAATCCAACAAATTTGAATACACTGTATTTATTTGTAACAGATTCTAAAGAATCTAGTGAGTCTATGTCAAGCCCATCGCATGACAAGTGATACAGGTGTAGGAAAAAAAAAACATTTAAAACAAAATCAAGTGCCATTCAAGCTACTGGAATCTTCCAATTGCCCCCTCACAGGAGGCAGCACAGTATCACTGCAAGGTCTAGAAAAATTCAGATTCAACCCATTCACAAGAGTCCCACCACACACACTCCGTAAATCAAAAGTGCAATCTCAACGTAAGTTGCCCTGTCGAGCTGTTGGCTGTAGGGAATCTTTTTGACATCTTAAACAGGAAGGAGGGAATCTCAGTTTAGTGCGTCTATGTGTCTGTGGGTAGAGGGTAAGCAGCCTGTAAAAAAGCATGCTACATGTCATCTATATTCATCTGAAGTTTAAAATGCAAGAAAAAAAATGTCCTCCCTTGACGCCATGAAGGTGGCACGCTTAGGATCTCAAAAGCAGCCCTTACACCAGTTTTACCTTGCGTTGGAAAAATCTCAAGCTCCCACCACAGGGATTTAGGCTCTGGGCACCAGGGAGTTACCGGGCTGTGGCAGAGTCTACACGCCAGCCTTGTCCGTGAAGGCAAAGCTGTTCTACAGGAAGGCAGTTAAACCTGTAATAACTACATCGTTAGTGACACTTCTTCAGCTCTGACTGGATAGGAAGCAAAGCTGGACTAATTTCAAATTGGTTAGTTCATGTTAAGTGCAAAAGCCTCCAAATCACACCCCCCACCCCACCCCCTTACACCCACTCCACATTGCCCCTACCCCAAAAAAGGTAGCAATCTGGCTATACACATTCCAAGGATCTAGTCTTTATTAGTGTTCAGTCTGCCCAGCTCTTACAGTTTTGTCACAAAAAACAAAAGAAAACCCCAACAAGTTAGTAAAGATACTCAAGTATGTCAGCCTCGGAGGAAGCACCATGAAGCCATGGCGTTCCAGAGCAGCATCTCTAGGGAGCGCCTGCTTGCTCGCCCACCTCTCCATCCGTGCATAGTTAAGTCTGAGATGACGTTTTGCGAGAACGGGCACGGCAATCCAGGCACCTCAGTGAAAGACTGTTTGTGCTCTAGACACCCAACAACTTCAAAGCCACATTTGACTGAGAGCGCCAAACCCTCAAGACACAAGAGGGTTTGTTTAGAGAAGACATACTTTTTTTCCTAAGGCCAACTGACTTTTGAACAACCTCCCCCCCCGCTCCCCAAGCTCCATTTCTAGCTAGAGAATGAATTTCAAATGCTATCAGTGGCTCACATGTGGAATCGCGTAGCTGGAAACAGGCTGCTTTTGAAGATAGGACCTGCCCAAGGGCAGAGGGAAGATCTCCAGCTAGAGGCTGGAAGAGGTCTGTCTATCTCCTAGGACACAGGCTCCAGCCCCCGTCGCAGCAACAGCTGGAGATAACTGACTAGCGAACTAGTTGGTTTGTGCTTCAAAGGACAAGCCTCATCATCCCAGATAACCCAGCTGGCCTCTAGCTTTGTGCATTAAAACCACACTTGCATGCCAACAACAAAAAAAAAGCAGCATTTCAAATTCCCCTAGAAAATACACAACTAGGTACGGCAGCCTGGGGCAGGCTCCTGGACAGATCTTCTGCCTCATCGTTTATGTACATGATTACATTTTGGCACTGCAGACTCGGGAGCTTGAGTAAATTCATATGTAGGTCCCTGCTGCCTTTTCTCCATAAAGCTCTGCACAGCATTTTTCCACCATGCACTCCCCCCCCACCCCAGTGTCCCCAGTTTTAGGCATTTACACATAGTCATTCAAAGCCCACCCCTGTTTATGCAACTCCACTTTGACAGCTATTTGCTACAGCTGGTCCTTCACAGGCAGCAAGCCATGCCAAAAAACACCTCAGCAACATGTAACCTGCAATCCCATTCTTGCTTCAGCGAGGTTACTAGAAATGATCTTATGACCCCCCCCCCCACCCAAACAGCAACATTTT
>VFFE01007693.1:555552-598509 GCA_008921705.1 Burhinus oedicnemus | reverse complement strand
CATTTTCCTTGTCGGACATCCCCACTCAAGCTCTTGGGATGTCAGCCCCTGCAAAAAAAAAAATAAGGTTTACAGTACAGTTGTGTTTATATTGTTACAGGCACTTAAACAGGATTCTTTGGTCCTTCAAAGGAATTAGCCACTCTGGCTTCTATCTTCAGAAACCACAAGTCTGCACACCCATAACACCTCCCGCACTAAAAAAAAAAAATTCAGATCCATTCCAGGGCAGTGCAGCTCTACCTTAGCGTAATTCTACAATCTCCCCTCACACACCCCCACCCTCCCCCATTGCCTCCAGAATTCAATAAGCAATCGAGTCTTCCTGTAAATGTCCAAGTCATCTAGTTTCCGTAACACTGCACTTCCCATCACAGTGTACAGCAGACAGGCCTCGTTCCAACAACCCCAGGAACAAGACAGTCAAGCAAAAGTCCAGGAAGTTTCCTTTTGTTGCAGTTCTACGAAGGTTGTTTGGTTGGTTTTTTTTGTTTGTTTGTTTTTTGCCCCCTTCCCCTCCCCACTCCCCAAGGCAAGGAAGTACCTCGGAGGACAGACAGACCCTGAAGTTTGTCCTGGCTCAGTTACAGGGAAGCCACGTCGGGTAGGACTGATTGCAAGGCAGGAAGGGCTGCACGTGGGTGACATAGTAGTTGAAGTTTATTTCACTGACATAGGGAGCTGGCTGGTAGTAGCAGGTAACGTTTGTGACCGTGGGGATGATGTTCTGCTCAGCCAGGACTCTCACAGCCAGCATGGCAATGAGGTTCAGGGTCTGCCTCCTTTCGTGTCCCATAAGGCAGACTGTGCTCTCATTGACCACCCTGTGGAGCGTCATCAAATAGTCATATCTTTTGCTCTCCATCCCAACAAAGTGGCTCTGGAGGTAGCACTCCAGCTTCCTCTGCTGCTCACCGATGTCAGAGAAGTCTATGAAAAACCTGGAGCACATGTATCTCTGTAGTGCCTTCATATCCACTTCCGATTTGGGCTTAAACCCCCTCACCAAGAGGTTGCAGTATTTCAGAAGCCCCCCACCTCTGATCTCCTCTGGGTTCCTCGTGGCGATGACCCTGTTCCGGAGATGGTCCATTGCCTCCTCAAAGTCCCCGTACATGCTCTCCCCAGTGACTGTGGGGTGGAAGTTCTCAGCCATGGGGTTCTCTGAACACTCCCCAAACAGCAGAAGCGAATCCAGGATGATCTGGAAGGAGTCCACACTGAACTCGAACTGCCGTCTGAGAGAGTCCACAAATTTGAGTTCCACATTCTTCCCGCTGTTGTTGGAGAGCGATATGAGGCTCCAGCGGTCGGTTTCGTTGCATACCTTCACAAGCTTCTGCACATACGCCTCCTTCAGAGTCATGGGGGTGATCTTGTCTTTGTTGACACCTTCTGGGAGGAAGTCAAGAAGGCAGTCCATGACCACATCTTTTACAAGCTGGAAGACATCTTCAGTCTTCAGATCTACACCGAAGATGAGATCTAGGTCTTTGTAACCCAAACCACTGTCTTGATGTAGAACATGACTAGCTGCTGAGCCATTCAACCTTACATTATGCACTGCGATTCCTTTCTTCTCCAGGCGACTACGGACAACCTGAGATACAAAGAGAGTCAGTGAGAGGCAAGAAAGCATTCTTGGAGCAGCCTGGCTACAGCAGCAGGATTCACTCCCTGGGCTTATATGGGTCACTCCAGTACAAGACAGTGAAATAAAAAGCTAATCCATTAGAAATAGGTCACTTTGGAAACCGTCCAGAGTCTTGCCAGCAGTTGAGGGTGGCTCTCCTTTCCTTATTCCCTTGCATTAGAGGGCTCTTACTGCACACAAGCAGCTGTTTCTGCTTCCAGTACAACTGTTTGTCCTTCCCTTCCTTTTCCCCAGCAAAGCTGAGAAGTTATCTGAACCCATTCTTTGGGGCGGTCTCTGCCCCCTTCACCCCTCCATGGTTGCAGCCAGCCTTTCCAGCCATCAAGCTAAGACCAGCCAATCCAGAAAGGACTCCAAATACAAGGCAGCAGCACAGTCTGCAGCAGTCCTGTTGATTTAATCTGGGTGGCTCACTCCTTTCAGCCATCCCCTTTGCCTGTCAAGACTCATTAAAGGCAAATCAAGATGCCAGAACTGCTCAAAAGCCCCAGCCAGGCGTATGCAAGTTCATGTCCTAACTAGTAAGTGTATCCTAACAATTTCCAGTGTGTCAGAGCTTCGTGCTGAACTTGGCATGCTATCAAGCACAAGAGGCAGCTTTCATCTTATGGGTGTTGCTCCAGTGATTTTAATGCTGCCTGCTCAGTTCTGGCACACCCACCGGTACCTCCAAAGCTTTGTTCATTTAGAGTGAAGCTGAATCACTTGTCCGATTACTTAACATGCAGGAGGCTGAAATAACCCCAAGAGCATAAAATAAACTATCTGGACACCAGCTTATAATTTGAGTTTAACTGAGCTCAAAGATCCAAGGAAGATTAAGTTCACATCTTCCACCAGAAGCTCTTCCCATCCCTCGTCCTGCTTTCATGTTTCTCTCCAGCAATTACCCACTGTCCTGCAGGTCCCACCTAGCCAGCCTGCTCACCCGGTGCTTGAAGCAAGGCTAGAGCTTGAAAGAGCCAGCGCTTGGGATACAAGTAGTATGACTAGAAGCCAGTTTGACTGGGCTACTCATCCCTGCGAGGTTGTCCTAGTTTGAGAGGCCACACAAAAATTCAAAGCCTTATCAGAGGGGCTGAAACCCCTGCTTGGCTGACATGGCCTTGAGCAGGCAGTTCTGGGGACACCAGAGCATTGTAGCTCCAGTGAGTCTCAGCAGCTCTAAAACTGCCCCTGCACAAGTTTTGTTTAGAAGAAACAATACATAAAGGTGAAGGACTGCAGTATGCAATCCACAGCACATCACAGACCACTTGGGGATCACGCTGATGCCAGGCCAGCAAGCTTCTGCTGCCCCAAGGTGCCCTTGCAAACAGAAGATATCTTGGTACAAACAGATGCGTGTTTTTAGACTTGTTAAATCAAAAGTTCAGGTGGTTGTTAAATCTCATAATGCAGCTTCTCTGCTGGTGTTTCCCCTATTACTCCCTGACATGAGCTGCTCAGGCTAGAAGTGTGCCCGGGCTCCTTGCCAACCAAATGGTGACAGTCACATGTCAGGCAACAGTTAACCAGTGAGCTATTCACCATCGGAAGTCCCAAGTCCCCACCAGAACATCCAATCCGGCCATGAAAGCAGTTGTTTTCAAAGGCAGGTAGCCTGAAAACTGAATTTAATCCTAAGAGAGCTACAGGGTTATTGCCCTGTATAGAATAAATATCAGGCAGTCGATCCAAGGGAGCTCCTGATGTGCAGTTGTTGCCAACTGCCACTGGAGTCACTCACCCGAGGCACGGCTCCAGCACTACTTGTGGAGTTAAGTTTTGTGCTAGTAGGGTTAGAGAGAGACAAGACAGAGGTCACAAAAGTGTTAGATGCAGAGCTAGGACCACTGCTTGGAGAAGGTCTCATTTCAGATTAATTTCCTAGCCCCAAAGAACATCTGCTTAACCCCTTTCTGGGCACTGCTCGGGACCTGCAGCATTTCAGACCCATAAGCTCCAGGCTTACTGGAGTTTCGCAGGTTTACAGGTCTGCCCATGCGAGATGTAGTCAGAAAAAGGGAAAAAAAATTCAACTGCTCAAGTCAGTCTTGTCACAAATCATCCAAAAAAGCTCCAACCTGCAGAGAACCTTGCTGCTTCCCCGAGGACAGGAGGCTTCAGCCTACCAGTCTCAACCTGAAGCACATCTCCCCAGCTGCAGGCAGTGGGTTCAGGTATGCATTTTCCCCCAGAGGGTTGGATATTTAAAGGGTTAGGCAGCTGCTGACCTGCTTCCCAAAACAGCACCTCACGTTACGTGTGGTTCAGATAATTGACTCTGACAGCCAGGCGCGAGCAAACCCTGCCTGCGTCCTGACCTGCCGCTTCCCACCTCCCACAACAACAAGAGCATGCAATAAATAACTGCCTTTTAGGTTACTTGTTTCACATTAGTCAGCCCTAAATACAGGGTCTGCCAGTGCGGTTGGTCAGAATTACAGCCCTCAGTTATTTAGTGTTTGAAGTTGCTAGTGGCAACATCCTTTTCAGCAGCTCCGACACCAAGTCGCTTCAGTTTTGTGGAACTAAACAGTAATAACCAGTGGAACATTTGATGCAGCACCGCGGCCGGCTTTTAACAGCGTCGAGCTTTGCCGGCCTTGCACAACCCAAGGGCAGTGCCCTGACAGTAGCTCTCATCTGTCATTTGGTTCAGAGCTCTAGCAGCCAAGATTCAGCACTTCTGCCCCCAACAGATGCAGCAGGAACTCGAGGAATTTGAAACCGGCTGAGGCTTTCATACAGCAGACTGCCTTTCAAATGTCACCTTTCCTTTTTCCAGACTTAAGTAGAAATGTTTCTCAAGCAGCTGAGGCTTCAAAATCCCAGTGATTAGTTTATTGTGAAAGCCAGTTTGGTTTTAGCTTCGTGAATAGCCTTTTTAATTAGAAGCTAACATGCCTGATTTTACATTTGATGAGTCATTACTGAGGAATGAAGTTGCCTCCCAAACATGAATATGCATCAGCTTATTTGAACTACATTGTTAGTTTAATATTAAACATAGTTATTACTTTATGGTTAAACTAACAGGAGCTCTTAAAACAAGATGAAGTCTTAGGCTGTCCAGAGGACAGTCAGCATGACAAGAATCAAAGGACACTGACATTTGATCTAGCATTTAAATTAATAACTGCCTCTCTCAAATCTCCACCAGCACGAAGCCATGTCACGGCAGCAGCTCCCAAAAGCCACTCTCCTTTGCCCACCCGCATTTCAGAGGGCACCAAACCCACTCAGAAAGAGGAGGAGGAGAAACACAGGACAGGGATGAAGCGAAGCAGGATCCATGGGATCAGCTCTGGGGATCAAGCACGAATTCTCAGCCCACGTGATTTTCCCAGAGAAGTCTCTTTCCAGGAGGATTCTTCCAGCTTTATACATTTCTGCTAGCTTTTAAACCGACCCCCAGGAGCATCCCCGGCCCGCTCCCCCCCCGGCGCTCTGCCCTCAGCCCGGCGCGGAGGGAGCCCGAGGGAGGGCGGGGGGGGAGCTGGCCCGGGGCCCGGCGGGCCGGTTACCGCCGCCTCAGCACTTTTATTTTCTCCCTGACCCCCACGGGAACGGGGCAGAGTCCAACGGGGCGGCGGAGCGAGGTATGCACCCCCCTCCCCCCCGCTCCCCAAGCCACCCCCAGGCCTCACCGCGGCCTACCTGCGGCCTAGCCGCGGCCTACCCGCCCCCGGCCTCACCTGGACGATGGTGCGGGGCCGCACCGAGAGCGTGGGGAAGTTCCCGCGGCCGTGGATGGGCACGGCCTCCCCCAGGATCTGGTCCAGCCGCTGCAGCTGCTCCCACGACAGGACGCTGAAACGGCCTCCGTCTTGCTCCGAGGAGCCCGGAGCGGGCCCCGCCGCCGCCGCCAGCATCGCTGAAACGCCACCGGAAGAAGAGCCCAAGTCACCCGGAAACGGCCCGGAAACCAGCCGGAAGTGCCGGGTTTGGAGGAAAAACTTAACAATGGGGGGGGGGGAGGAAAAAAAAAAAAAAAAAGCGGTTTCTGAGAGGAGGGCTCCGGCGGGGCGGAGGCGGGGAGGCGCGGTCGGGGCCCGAAGGGACGCTGCGACTAACCGGGCCGCGCCGCTCCCCGCCCGCCACCGGCTCCGCTGAGCGCTGCGCTCGCCCGCGCCCTGCGCCGCCTTATATAGGCCCCCCGGCCGCGCCCCCATTGGCCCGGCCCCGCCGCCAATCCCTGCCCGGCCCCACGGCCCCTCCCGCTCTCTCATAGGCTCAGGGTGAAGGTTGGGGCTGGGCTGGGCGCCAATCAGAGGAGCGGGTAGGGAACGAGGAGGGGTGAAGGGTGGTGGGGGCGGGACAGGCCGGTGGAGCCCCGCCCCTCCGGCGCGGTCCGCTGCGTGCGGGAATCCCGGCGGTGATTGGTTGGGACGGAGCGCGGGTTAAAGGGACACTCCATTGATACCCCATTGATGCCCCATTGATGCCCCATTGGTGCCCTGGTGACCCATTGATGCCCAACGGCCTCGTACCCCATTGATGCCCCATGTCCTGATGCCCTGTTGGTACTCAATGGTCTGATACCTCACTGACCCCCATGGCCTGGTACCCATTGATACCCCATGGCCTGGTAGCCTACTGATGTCTCATGGCCTGATGCCCCATTGATGCTCCATGTTCTGCCACCCCACAGTCCAATGTCCCCCAGCCTGACGCCCCCCACCCCAAGCCCCTCTCTCCCTGGCCAGTGGTGTCCCCAGGGACCCACCACACCCACTGGCTGCAGGGAGCTCTGGTACCCAGGAGACACGGGGTGACACCCTGGGGTGATGGAACCCACCGGCTTGGGATGCTCCCAGCCCTGGGTTTTCAACCCCAACCCCTAAAGCCACCGCGTGGCCCCGCTGCCAGCCGAGCCACCACCTTGTCCCCAGGCCAGTCGTGTCCCCAGCCGCTGGCTGCCCATTTCCTTTCATCCCAACAATTCCCATTACTTTAAAGAGCTCATTTCTCCGCGGCATTTAACCCTGCAGATATTTCCAGGAGGCACCTCCCCGCCGAGCTGGTGCCTGATGCCCCACAGTCCTGCGGATGGACAGGCACGACTCCAGGCTCAGCATCTGCAGCCGCCGCTTCCATTTCCCCTGTTCCTGCTTGGAGCTGGGATCCATCCTCAAAAGCCACGAGCCCTGTCGGGGAACAGGCCAGCCCTGATTTATTTTTATTACCCTTACAGGGTTTTATTGAAAAAACACCCCTGGAAAAACCCCAAACCCCCAACCTGGGGCATTTCACCTTGGAGAGCTGTTGCAGAGCTCTTCCAAGCTGCAAAGTCCATCTCCGAAGCCAAGGCTCGATGGTGGCAGGTTGTCCTCTCCCATATCCCAGGGCTCTGCTGCTGGAAGCTGGAGCTGGCCACGGAAAGAGTCACATAGTGATGGCGGAATTTGAGTTTTGTGGGAAATGGGGTGTTTAGGAGCATCCACAGCTGGGTTGGAGGGGAGAGGAGGCAAGGGGGTGCCCTGATTCCGGGTTTCATCTGAAATCCTCCCCACTCCGTGATGCACCAACAGCCTGACAGGTCCCCACAGGTGGCTGGAGTCCCCTCTGCTGGGTCCCCCTGCTGCGTGAGGATGCTCCTTGTGTCATGGGGTTTCGCTCTCCAGAGTAATTGTGTGGCTCCACCAGGCATCTCCATTGGGATTAAATGCTGCTCCTGGTTACACCCCACAAGGCTCTGAATCGGGGCACAGGAGGAGGGGACCCTGCCCAGAAAGTGATTTTCCGAGGAACTTGATAAAAAATCAGGCAGCCACCTCCAATTGCAAAACCCTTTTGATCCTCTTGGCCAAAGACCTGGATCAGGAAGAGTTTCCCAAGAGGCTGAGAGGAGCCAAATGTTTTTGGGGATGAGGATCCACCCTGATCAACCATCCCAGGGGTCCGGCTGGGGGAAATCAGGTGCAGGAGGAAGGGCTGGCTGGGTGCTGAGCACCCCAGAGGCAGGGCAATTTGGGAGACCCCACCAGTCGTGACACCCCTGGGTGACGGGACAGGATACGGCCCCGGAGCTGATGGGATGAACGAGGCACTGCAGATCCTTGGGGGACGAGCTGGTGGCCTGGTGATGAGCCGGGAGATACACCCTGGCACTGCCTGGGCTGAGAGGGACAGGCGTGCTGATGGCTCCGGAGAAAACATCAGCTCATTAAAAAGAGCTGACGCGCTCCGGCTGGACTGGCTGAGCCGCTCGTTAACATCCATCACCAAACGATTATCCCAAAAAGCCGCCGGCAGCGAACTCGGGGCCAGGAATGGCACGGAGGCCATTTCCTTCCAGCTCAGCAAGGGCCAGCCCGGGCTTTATTCGTTTGTTTTGTTGGCAATTAAGGAATAATCATCGTCTCAGGGTGAAACGCGGGCGGATCCTGCCCCCCGGGTGATGGCACGAGGGTTGGAAGCCCCTTTGGGGGTGTGAGGGTGGGCTAGGAGCTGGGCAGGGGCACGGGGGCTCGGGGATGTCATGGCCCCGCTCGGCCCATGGAACCCGGAGTTGGCAGCATGCCGGTTCTGCTCAGGGACACCGGCTTCGCCCTGCCGGGAAATCACCCAGGGAGGAGCTGGGACGTGTCCCAGCGTGTGCGTGGGGAGGAATAGGGCACCCCGCTGCCAGGGGACATGGAGAGGGGCAGGGGCTGCCGGGAGAGCGGATGACAGGTTGGAAGTAAAGACCTCCCATCTGAGCGGTGCCCCCCACGGTGTTGGGGACCTCGTCCAGCCCCGAACACCCATCGTGGGCTGCTCAGTGGGGGAGTTGGGGGGAAAAGGGCTGGAGGAGCCTGGGTGCGGGGCTGGGAGAGGCTGGGGGAGCAGGGCAGGGGGTGAAACCCCAACTTCAAGGTGAAGAGAGATCTTGGGGACTCCCTGACCTGCGTGGGACCGGCTCCGTCCCACCCGACGTTAAGCAGGGTGTGTGCCAACTCCCTGAGCAAGCAGGAGGGACCAAGCCCTTCTCCCGGAGCCACCAACGTCACTCAGCGGCGCCCCGGGGGAGCAGCAACGCTCCCCATCAGGGTGGGGGCATTCCTCCTGTCCCGCTCCCACGGCAGCCGCCCCTGGTATCGCCACAGTGCACACGCCAGCCGTGTCCCAGGCTGTCCCTGTGTACATACTGGCCGTCCCCGTGCATATGGCAGCTGTCCCCATGCACGCACCCACTGTCCCGTGCATGCACCGGCCATCTCTGTGCATGCTCGGGCTGTCCCATGCACACACACCAGCCGTCCCCATGCAGACACGAGCTGTCCCCGTGCAGATGCCAGCCGGCCCTCTGCATTTGTCTGCCATCCCCATGCACAGATGCCATCATCTCCCTGCAAATGCCCACTGTCCCACGCACGTGTGCTGCTGTCCCCACACACATGCCACCGTCCCCACGCACATGCTGCCTCCCTGCGCCCGCTGTGGGTTTAGGAGGTGGAGACCTTCTCGTTGGCCATGTCCGAAGCCTTCCTCGGGAAATACCACTCTCGGCCACCTCCCCGTTGCTCACATCCACGTCCAGCCCCACTCACTCCCGCACAGCCCATCCCAGAGGTGCCGCCGCTGCTTGCTGCCCCCAGACCTTCACTGCTGGGACACCCATGTCCCCAGGGCTATGCCACCAGCTGCCTCTGTGGCTCTGAGTGGCCACAACAAGGCCAAATTTGGCGCTACAGGCAGTGCACCCATGTTCACTGCCTGGCACGGGGGGTGTCACGGCTCTGCTCTCAGCCTGGGGTCCCCTTGTCACCGGCTGGGACCCCCAGACCCCACCACATCCCCAACTGTCTCCTGGAATTAATGATAAGTGATGACGCTGGGACGCTCTCACCCCAGAGAGGCCACCTTGAAGGCCTTGAGATGAAAGGGAGCGCAGGGTGTTATTACAGCAGGTGACACAGAGTTGGGGAATGGCACCCGTCACCTCCCCTGGCTGCTGCAAAATGCTGCCTGGGGACCATGGTGGGGACACAGCATCGCCAGGGCATGAGGAGGGGGATATGGCATGGATGTGTCCCCAGAGAGGGGCAGGAACCAAGCTGCTCCCTTGAAGCTGCCCATGGCGTCACCGGCAGGGAAGGTCCCCATCCTGGGTTCCCCTTGTGGCATGAACAGCAACCTGTATGTCCCAGCCTCGGTGGCTTCCCAGTGACATCACGTGCTGTTTTCCTTGGCGTGACTTGTGCTTTTAAAGCCATGGCAAGGGACAACCCAGCTTAATGCCACTAATTTGAGCTTGGTAGAGAACACAGCTGGTCCCTTCACTTTGGGTTTTTGGGCCCTGGGTGGTGGCCAGGCACGGCTGTGGGTGGTGGCAGCTCCAGGCCACGCAGAGGGAAACTGAGGCACGGGGGAGCCCAGCCATCCTGGCTGGGGCAGATTCCTTTAATCCCCATGGATGGAGGGCCATAAGCACCGTGGCACACGCGTGTGCAGGGACAAGTTCATCCCGCTCAGTGTCCCTCCATTCTCCCTTGTCCTTGGCACCACTGGCTTTGGGAGGGAGCAGGGGGCAGCTGGGGGATGGGGGTGGGGGGGTGCAGGGCATGGGGGGGCCGCACACGGGGAATAGGACCGTGGGGCCGGGGGCACACACCGGGGCTCATCCGCCCCCCGGCCTCGACGCTGCGTGTGCTTTGGTAGTTGCTCAGCGGTGACAGCCCATCCCTGGAGGGATCATTAGTCCTTCCTCATTAAAAAAAGTTACTCACCCTTTAAGACAGAAACAAGAATATCCTGGAAATGCCTTCGTTTGGTGAGTTCTCGCATTAAAGGTATGACTGAAATCAGTGCACGTGACGCGCTCTGGCACGTGGGGCAGGTGAGATGTTTGGGCAGCCCGGGGCTGCTACGCGCTCCTGCTTTCTCCTCTGTACCCGGGATGGGCGGCCATCCCCTGGCTTCTGGGCTGCAGCCAGCACCTCTGGGTGCTCCCACCCTTTGGGATGGGATGCCAAAACTGCTGCTCTCCTCCAGCGAGGATGGAGCCAAGTCCCGGCTTTGCCCATTCCTGCCAAACCTTCCTGCTTCAGGGTCCCCCCCGTCAGCACTGTCGCCCTGGGGATGGGGCACCCCGAACCCAGCGCGTGGTGCAAGGATGATAGCCACCAAACCAGCACTGCCATGGACCCCACGGCATCACCTGCCCCACGTCCCCGGCTGCCTTGTCCTGCCCAGGGACCCCTTGGGAAGGAGGGAACCCCGGGGAGGAGGGACCCCAAACCCAGCGTGGGGTGCAAGGGTGGCACTCACCAAACCAGCACTGCCGTGGACCCCACGGCATTACCTGCCCACATCCCTGGCTGCCTTGTCCTGCCCAGGGACCCCTTGGGAAGCGGGGAACCCCAGGGGTGCAGTAGCCAGGCCAGGTCCCAGCCCAGAGCCACGGGGGATCCTGAGCTTCAGGTATTTTAAGCGCATGAGCAACGCCAGCGATTATGCGCTTGCTGGATGGCGAGGGGGTGAGTCACGGCCTCGTTGAATCAGAGCTTTAATTTACAGCCATGAAACACGCTCCCATCGCAATTGCCCAAAAGCGAGGAGCTCCGGCCACCCCGGGGCACCCCATGGCCCCGCGGGGGTTCCTGAGAGGGGAGAAGGTGCAAGCGGTGCTGGGGCTGGGAAGATCTTTCCTGGGGGATTTTCAGGTTGGGATGCAGCCCCTCAACCCAGGCACCACCTTGAGCCTCTTCCCTCTCTCCAGTCGTGGGATGCTGGTGGGAACTGGTTCGTCTCCGAGAGCTCCGCTTCAGCCCTGACTCCTGGGGAAAGCCAGGAAAAAGACCCAGGCTTCAAATGTCCCCAAGTCCCCTACCCTGGAGACGGAGCCATTAGCCCCCCCAAAAACCCCGCCGCAGTGGAGGCAGGGACCCGGGACAGGCAGGTGCTGCCAGCAGTGGGATGCTGGCCCCTTCCAGGGGAGGGACATGGGAGCCCAGCGGCTGAGCTCTCACAGCCACCTCGTTCATCTGGGATGGCCAGGACCCTGTAGCAGGGGTAGGAGCCCGAACAGCCGGAAAAAACCCCACTAAAAATTAACATTAATTTATTATTCATGATAAAAACCAAGATTCTCTTTACATGTGGTTTTTTTTTTTCTTTTTATACAAGAGAATTTTCATTGCTTTTTTCCTCCTGGAGACAGAGCAGGGCAGGCAGGCAGGCGCAGGCAGCGACGTGGGCTCTGACCCCAGCGTGACGAAGCCGCACGGACGCTGGTCCCCCGGGGTCCCGGTTGGGACGTGGAGCGGGTGGGTGTGCGGGACGGGTGCCCGCCAAGGCAGCAGGGCAGAGACGATGCGTGGCAAGGCACGGCGTGGGGAGGGGGAAGCAGCCCGGGCTCCCCGGGGAGGAGGCGATGAGCACCCCGTGGCATGGGAGAGGCAGCACCCATGGCGAAGGGGGTGGCATGTGGGGAGAGCCAGGTGGCACATGAGGGACAAAGTGACACGCTGGAGCACAATGCAGGACACCCTGAGCCCGAGGAGGGCTGCAAGTCACCTAAACACCCAGCGCTTTCTCCCAGCCAAGCCTTGGGGAAAGACGGGTCTTTCCAACCTCAGGACCCCCAACACTCCCAGTTATCCCCCTCGGGGGGGAGACTGTCCCCCTCCTGCCAACCTCCTGGCCCCAGTGTGTCCCCATGCTGGGTGAGCCAGCCCCCAGCTCCTCTCGGTTGTAGGGAGAGAAAAAACAATGCCCCCTACATAGCAAACGCACCCCCCTTGCATGTCCCATCCCTGTGCTGGGGAGCCCGGACACCGTCTTTGGTTAAGGAGCAGCCGGTGCCACTGCCACACTGCCGGGCAGGCACAGGGCGAGGAGCTGAGGCTGGCAGAGGGTCCCCGTGGGGACAGGTGACAGGTAGCGGTTCCAGGAGGGACAAAGAGGCCCAGGCTTGCGGGGCCGCTCAAAGCGAGGAGGGACCCGGCTCCCCCCTTGCATGGCTATAGGATATTTATTTAACAAGACCTGGCGTGAAATGTGGGGCCGGAGAAGAGGTTCCCGGGTGGCAGCCAGCCCCACATGGGAAGCAGCCAAGGCAGGGAGCAGTGGCACGACCCCGAGGTCCCTGGGAGGGTGCCGGGTGAGGTGGTGGGTGTGCCAGCCCCGGTGCAGAGCCTGGCTCCCATCTTCCCATCCCTCAGCTCCGGAGCAAGGCGAGGGGGCAGGTAAAACACAAGCCAGGGAGAGGCGAAACTGTGCCGGGGGGCAGCTTCCGCGGACACCTTCAGCTCCCTGGCGAGAGCCCACCCTGCGCCGGCCGCAGCTGCCCCGAGGAGCCGCTCGCAGGTCCTGAGTGGGTGGGCAGCCTCCGGGAAAGCCCCACCAGGGCTGCGAGGCACCTGCAAATCCCAGTCCCAGGCGGTAAATTGTCTGTCACCCCCAAGCCACGGCCACCGAGGAGCCCGGTGTATCCCAGGGGCTCCTTCCCGGCTCCTCGGGACCAGCCCAGGGCTTGCTGGGCAAAGCTGTGCTGGCAATCCCAGTCCATCCAGGACGGTCTCCCCTTCCTGAACCCAGTGTGTAGTGACAGAAGAAACCAAAAAGGAGAGCAAAGAAAGAACAAATGAAGAGAGAGAGAAACTGTACGAAGCATCGTGTGAGACTTCGCACGTCAGCTGCTACTGCCCCTTGGGGATGAAGGGTTCTCCCTCCTCTGGCTCCGGCCGAGGGCCCGGATCGCTCAGGCATCGCAGCATCCGTTGGTTGCTGGGACTGTCGCCGGTCCCCGGGGTGAAGACATCGTCAGTACCCGGGGAGGAAGGCTCCTTCACCCGCATCACCAGCCCCTCCTCATCCTCCTCGGGCGAGGGTGGGAGGCCGCTGCAGCCCTTGGGCTCCTCGTTCATCAGGTCCACAGACTCCGGGGACTGCGGGGAGGCTGGGTCGATGGTGATGATGGGCAGGTTCTCTGAGTCCGCCTTGGGTTCATAGGCCAGTGGGTCTGGGGAGGCAGAGAGGGGTCAGGCAGGGCCTGTCTCATGGTACCATGAACAAACTGGGTCAGGATAACCTGGGGAAGGGAAGCGGGGGTCTCAAGGACCCCCAGCTAACGCACCCCAGATGTTTGGGGCTGGGATGTCTGGGCTGTCTGATTGATTTCCAAGCCTGCTGTTTAATTCCTTTTCCTGATTTCCACATCCCATCTGGAGCTGCTCCAGACAGCCCAGCCCAGCCCTATTTCCCAGCACTGCGCCGTTTGCGAGGGCCGAAGCTGCCCTCTGCCGATTAACCGCCGGCTCCGCAAGCGCCAGCAGCAGCGTCACACCCCGTCACACCCTGCCACACTGTCCCCAAAGCAGGAGAGGACACATGGGACAGGAGGAATCAAAGCAAATGTGTGATGGGAAAGACAGGAGTCCAGAGAGAGGTCTTGGGGCGGAGCACTCCCGGTCCTCTGCCCTGCAAATGTCAGGGAGAGGCACGGCCAAAAATGTGGCTGCATGGATGGAGTGAGCTGAGCTCCGGACCAATCTACCAACCGGCCAAGCTGACTTCCCAGTGGAAACCATGGTGGGAAGCGAGCCGGGTGCTTCTGCTCAGGCAGAGCTCGGGCTCGAGAACAGCAAAGCCCTGGGGCTTGGCTGCATCACACATGGGGGAGTGGGACGGGGACAATCGGGGCTGGAGAACCGCAGAGGAGCTGCGGGGGTGCAGGACAACACAACCTCCGAGTGTTCCAGCACCAAAGCGCCGGCAATGCCCAGCGAGGTGCTGGCAGCGGCGCTCCCCCAGCAGCTCAGTCCCACCTACCTGAGCCGATGCGAGCCCGAGACATGGTGGGCGAATCGAGCTTGTGCGCCGGCACCGTCAGGTAGTTGTTCATCTGGAATAGGAGCACAGGGACCGTCTCTACCGGAGTGGCCAGGATAAATGGGGAAAGGGAGGCAGGGAATTGACCCCAGGCCGTGGGGATGAGCGAGAAGCAGCAGTGGGATGCAGAGGACACATGCATGCATCCTCCTAGCCATGCTGCAAGGACTTGCTCGGAGACTGGAGCAAGAAGAAGACCCCCCAAGGCTTGGGGTCCCCCACTGTCATCTGAACCTCAGTCCCCTTCCCATGCAGGACACCGATGCCCTTCCCAGGCTGGCAAGCCCCCCTCTGCCTCCCATCCTCCCCAGCCCATGGTAGCATCCCTGCTCCACCGTCCCCTTGACACCTTCTGTTCCAGCTGCCGGGCCTTCTGCCTCCGCAGGAGCATCTGGTTCCAGGCTTCCTCGTAGGGGTCGGCCACAAGCGTGTGCCGGTTGTAGGATCGCAGCTGCAAAAAAGTCCCAAGAAAAGAAGATGGGTTAAAAAAACACACAGAAAGGCAAAGGAAGGTCACAGCACCATTTCCCTTGGAGATGGATGAAACAGCCACCAGTGGGCAGAGCATGTCCAGGCAAGCTGGTGGCTCATCCTTTGTGTGCTTCCATGGGATGCCTGATCTGGACCCACCTTAGCCCAGCAAGGGTTTAAATGCTGGGTTCAGCTACTGACTGAGCCAGCCTCCTCCTCAGCGCTATCCCAGCAACATCCCAGGAGGAAAAGCCTCCTGGGGAGCCAGAGCCAGACCAGGAACATGAGGGGCAAGAGGGCAAGGACGCTGTGGGTGAAGGGCACAGCTGGCCCCAAGGGCTTCTGGTGGGCAGTGGTCCTGGCCACCCCCAGGGAAGCAAAGGGGGCACACACACAGTGACAGGGGACACCTTACCCTCTGCCTGGTTTTCTGCAGGTTGTTGCGAAGGATTTTCCGGATCTCCTCCTCCTTGTCCTTGGACAGGGCTGGAAGGATGCGCTCCACAGGAAGAGTCTTGGGGTTGATGTTCCTGTGTAGACAGACAGGATTCAGAGTGACACTGCGATGGCCACAGCAAGACCGAACAGCTGCTTGCCCTGCGGCCACTAGCAGGGAACGCTCAGCCTGCCCCAGGGGCCCGCTGGAGGCACAGGGCAGCCAAGGCCAGGGAACTCACTGGATGGAGACGGTGGAGACAGCGGAGGGGATCTTGCCTATGCCCCCACTCTCCACCAGCTCGATTGCCTGCTTCATCTCCATCTTGTGATAGAAAGCGATGAGCTGGGGCTCCTTGGATCGCTCCCCTGCAATCAGGCACTTCTTCACGTACTTCTTGTTGAAGCGATTCAGCCTTCCCGAGGATGTGGGGAAAGGAGGAGCAGTGACATATCAGACCTCCCCCTGCCCTGGTACCCAATCCCTGCTCCCCATCCCTTGCCCAGACCAGCAGAAGATGGTTCAGTTCCCACCAGCACAGGTCAGGCCAGGCTTCCCTGACTCCCTCCCAAGTCAAGCAGCCTCCAAAACACCCAGCAGCTGCTGGACCGCAATGGATGGTCCTGAGCTCCTGCCGGAACTGGGTATCGGCAGCTCCCACACTGCTGTGGGTGGCGTGGTGAAGGGGTGCAGCCCTGCAGCCCCACTCACACCCAACCTAGGGCCATAATTCATCAAGGACAATGTGTGTGTGGTTATTACAGCCCGGGGAAAAACCTGGCACAGGGCTGAGAAACCTGCCGCATAGCGATTCAAACCCTTCCCCATCTCCTCCATGGGTCCCCTGAGTCCCCAAACCTTCACACTCACTTGTCCTTCCAGTGGTGATGCCCGTAGTGACCACAGATATCCTCAATCCCTGTCAGAAGGTGATCCAAGAACTGGAAGAGAAAGTCCAATGCGTAGGAAGCTTGCAGTGCTGTTGCCCACCCTCTCCCCACCCCGACACCCACGCTGACACAGGGGTGAGGGCACTCAAGGGGTGCAAAATTAGGGCTGTGGGTCCAGGATGGGCCTCAGGAGGGCAGCACGGTCCTACACAACCGGGCTGGTGCTCTACCAGGCACAGGGGAGGTCTGGGTCAGAGCGGGCACTGGACGACACAGATGGGGGAGAGCTCTCGCTCCGTCCCCCCTTACCTTGGGCACCGATTTAGGGGCAGCTCCCGCTCTGTAAACCCGCCTGGTTACAGCGGTGGAGGTGGCAGAAGCAGAGAGAGAAGAGGGCTAAGGTGGCGAAGAGAAGCACGCGAGAAGGGCTGGCCGGGTGCAGCAGATTACCTGCGTGTGGATCTCTTCGTTGATGGAGCGTTTTGTCTCTTGCTTCTTCTTCACGGCCAGCAGGTCCACCAAGGGCCGGATGGTCATGCCCTAGGAAACAGGGAAGGTGGGTTACGCCTCTCCCCAAGACATACTGGCTGGGTTCAGCTGTGCTGAACCATGGGGCTCTGCACTGCTGGTGTCACTTGGCAGCCTCAAGAGCTTTTGGAGAAGGGGAACAGTGACAGGGTCAGGGATGGAGGCTGGGGACATACTCCTCACTCTCCACAAACACATGCGGCTCACTGAATAACCCCCTTTCCTTCTGAAATCACATCGTGACCACCTGTGTGCCACCAACCTGCACGAAGACTGTGAAGAAGATGACTGTGATGATGGCTGTGAGGAACATGTCCCTCATGCCAAAATGTTTATAGTCCAGGAGGTAACAGAGGGAGAAGGCGATGGCTCCTCGCAGGCCCCCATAGGCAATGATGAACTGGTCCTTTGGTGTCAGCTTCACAATTCGGAACTTGTTGATGAACCAGGTGAGGACCAGGACACCTGGGGGAGTGGGGCAGGGCCTCATATGAGTGGATGGTGAAGGATGCCCTCCAGTCCCGAAGAGACACCCCTCTGGCAGCCCAGCGTGCAGCCCAGCACAGTGTCACCCCTTTGCGGCCATAGGTGCAGGTAGGTGCTATCCTGCTTGCTCATCCCAACACCCATCACCAGCTTCAACCCCATGTCTAGCACAAACTTGGCCTCAACTCCATCTCCCCACAAAGCCAACCACCAGCAAGCCTGGTGCCCATGGTGGAGCAGTGCCACCCAGTCAACTCCAGTCTCCCCGGCAAGGCAAACTTGGGCCTCGTGACCCCATCACACAGGACCATCCCCAAGGACTTTGCCACCACACTGACATCTCACCTAAAACTCTCGCGATGAGGCAGAAGAGTAGCGTGCTGATGACAAAGGTCCAGTTCCAGTAGTGGTGGCCAGCCACAGTGGAGACACCCAGGAAGATGAAGATAAGGGTCTCGCTCACGCTGCTCCACATCTTGAGGAAATACTTGATGGTGGTGTGGGACTTGTGGGAGATGTTGGCTTCCACATAGGGTCGCATGACCACACCGGAGGCGATGAGCCTAGGGGCAAGGTTGGGGCACTCAGCAGCCATGGGGACAGGGGGACAGCCCCAACCACTGGCCCTGCAGCAGCGTTTTGTGCTCTTATACCAAGCTCCAGAACAGGACAGGGCTTGAGAGAGAAGGCAATATGAGGTTTTTCCCTCCTCCTGGCGGGGCAGGAGTGAGCCCTGGAGCCAGGCAGGACAAAACCACATCATCTTGCCCAGGAGAATGGGCAATGGGCTGCCAGTGCGCTGGGATCTGTGTGACAACTCAAGAGAGTCGCTTGCCTCATCTGCCTCCCTGCATATCCCAGCCCAAACACACCTCTGGCCCTCACTGGGCATGTACTGGCCATGCTGGGACAGCCAGAGAGATGTGGTTACACCAGAGTAAATCTTCCAAATAGTACTGGGGACAGGAGGGCTTCTTATCCCACCCGTGCCCAACTCACGCCATGATGCCAGAGAGGTGGAAGAGCTCAGCAGAGAGATATGCCATGTAGCTGTAGAGGAAGACGAAGAGGGGCTCGATGACTCGGATGTGGGAGGTGAAGCGGGACGTGAAGGCAGCAATCACCCCATAAATGACGCCCACGAAGACACCACCCAGTGACACCACGAAGAAGCTGAGGAAGCCGAGGATGATATCGATAATGGTCACCTGCTCGAAGTTGGCAAACTCCTCAAAGAGGTGGTAGAGGACCTGGGATGGAGAAGGGAGAGGGAGGTTCAAACTGTCCTGCTGGCAAGAGACAGCACCTCGGAGGAGACCTGCTCGGGGAACTTCGTTGGGAGAGGAGCACCAAAGGGAGCCAGGCAGGTACCCAGCACGGCACACTTGAGATGAGGGGTGCCAGAGCTTGGTGAACCTGAGCTGGGTCCTGTGCCTGACCAAGCCTCATGTCAAAAAAAGCCAGTGATGTGAGGCATAGACCCATAGGGACCTGCTCCCCGTCTTCCATGGCTCACAGGGACATGGTGCCATCGGAGATGTGTCTGGGCCAGCTCTGCTCTCCAACACAAACCTGACTGCTGTCCCAGGAGGGACTTTGGTCAAGGTCTGAACCAGCCAGAGACCGTTCCTGCTTCCCAACGAGCAGGTCAGGACAGATCCAGGCTGAGAGACAACTGACAACTGCATGGAGAGAAAAGCCAACATCTGTCCTGCTCAGCCCAGAGAACAGCCCAAACCCTTATTCCTTCCTGCAGCTGGAAGGGCAGCTTCGCAGGAGGAGCCCACCCCAGGCTGCATCGCCTTCTCCCACCCCCAGACACATTTACTGGTGAGATTTTAAAGCAGAAGCTGACGCAGGCGTGTCAGGATGGGAAATGGGCTTCAGAGCATCCTGCAGGCATGGCAGCGCTTGCGAGCAGTCAGAGGGCAAGGTGCCAGCTCCCACCTGCCAGGGCCGGGTCCTGGGACATGGGCAGGGACAGACGTGACAGCAGAAGGCAAAAGCATTCCCCAGGGATGGGAGCGGGGACACAGACCCTGCAGGGAGCCCCTCAGGTCAAAGGGGGCCGAGCAGCCAGCTCCAAAGCAGACAGCTGGGATATGGGAGAAGAGCCAGGAAAAAGCAGTGGGTTAGAAATAAATTTAGAGGTCAGCTCTGCAGAGGAGGACACCGCACTGACAGCCAAGCCAGCACCTGGACACAGACGTTCTTTGGGAATGGTGTGGCCCCAGACTGGGGTGGCCTGTCCCCTGGACCTCCAAAAGGTCCCTGCAAAGCTTCTGCTCAAAGATTGGGGCTGAGGGGTGCCCCAGGTGGGATGCCAGCCTGGCCGCAGCCCCCACTGCTCCCCGCCTTGCCATGGCTGGCCATGTCCTGCCCTCCCACCTCCTCGGTGCTGCAGCTGGAGGACAGCAAGGAAGACCACCAGAGGAAGGAGCTAGGAGGGAGCAGCAGCTACATGGCAGTGCTGCCTGACCCAGCGCCAGCCTGTCTGCGCTCCTTCTCGCCTGCCCTGGCAGGACAGGCATGGGCACAGCAGCAGGGAGCAATTTCACCCAGGAGAGCAGATTCCCAGGAGACCAAGGCACAGTCCTGCTCTTCACTGAGAGGCAGGAGCGGGCTGAGCACGTGCTCTCGGTCTCCCCAAACCGCCAAGTAAAACGCTTCACCTTAACCCACCTCTGCGGTGTTTTAAGCTGCTATATTTAGCTTTGCACCTGCAGAAGGTTAGGAGCAAGCGGAGCTGCCGCAGCTCAGCTGGCAGGAGGGACCTGGCAGCTTGCAATGGCCCAGTCTACGGTTCTGCTCGCAGATTGATTGATAGCTGACAATCCTGGTGCCACCACCCAGAGACGCTCCATCAAAGCGAACCCCTTGGCCGATCCCCCTCATCCACTTACGACCGTGACAGCGTCATTCAGCAGGGACTCCCCGAAGACCAAGATGTGGAGCAGCTCGTTGATGTGGATCTCCTCAAAGACAGCCAGCACGGCCACCGGGTCCACAGCCGAGATGATGCTGCCGAAGAGCAGGTTGGCCAGGAGGCCTATGTGGTTCAGGCCGGGGCCGCCGAGCTGGCACACGGCGTACATCAGGCCACCCAAGAAGAAGGCATTCCAGAGAGTCCCCACCACAGCGAAGATGAGGATGGTGCCCAGGTTCTCAGTGAATTGGCGCAAGGGCAGGAAATAGCCGGCATCCAAGATGATGGGTGGGAGGAGGAAGAGGAAGAAGATGTTCGACTTGAGGATGGGGGGTTTTTCACCCACCCCTTTGATGAGCCCCCCAACCAAAAGGCCCACCACGATGAGCAGGCAGCTCTCCGGAACGATGTTGGATACCGAAGGGATCACGTGGAAGCCTGGAGAGGAGGAGGAAAGAGCAAGACACATGTTGGCTACACAACTGGAGGATGCTCTCTGCAGGAGGAGACACCTGTAGGAGCCAAGGACCAGTTCTCAGCCCTCCATGCACTCTTGGGGATCATTTGCGCTTTGCGTGCCTCAGTTTCCCCTTCTAAGCCCCTTCTTCCCCACACTCCCAAGCTGGAAAGTGGAAAGTTCAGCTTCACCAGGCCCACATACCCTAGCATTGCTTCATCTCAGGCCAGAAAATAACAGTGTCTCCCAGTTCAACAGGCGGCAGCTGCCCTCTGGGCACCCTGGGGTCTCTCAGGGGACCCCCAGGCCCCCGTGACAGCCATCTGTGGCACAGGCAGTTCTCACAACACAAGCTGTTGCTGGCTCCAGCTCTTCCCATCGCAGCTACTAATCCTGGGCGCACGTAGGCACTGGCATTTACCTCCCGTCAGACGGCAGCCTGCCCACCCGGGCGCCGTTACACCCAGCGTGCCAGGCACTGGCAGCAGGCAGCAGCGCAGTGCCCATCCCCGGGTGTCCCTGACGTAGGGGACAGGGAATGGAGCTGGCACTCAGTGGGTTTGAGGATGCAGTTGGAGTGGCTCTTTATTCCCCCTCCTGCAGCTTCAGGAGCAAGCCGGGAGGTTTTATAAGGCCGGTTGCAGTAACGCCTGCCTTCCCTGCAGGCAGGGCTGCTCCCGGGCACGGAGCAGGGACAGGACGTATCCTCACGGTGCAGGGCTATTCCTTAGGGTACAAAGTAAGAGGGAACTCTTTTTCTCCTTTTTGAATCACAGCACGATCCCAAATGCAGGTCTCTAAGCCAGCCGTGACCCGCTGGGATGACACCCGTCCACCAAACACAGCCCCGGCAATGCGGGCATCTGCCTGCGGGGTCGGGCAGGCAGCATGACACCAACCAAAGCAGTGCTTCAGCCAACGCACTGATACCCACAGAAGGATTTTGGGTTCCCTGGATCGTCTCCCAGGCTTCATAATTATTATTTTGAAGCACGGCACATTTGTTCCCTGGCAAGGGAAGCAGTTTAAAATAAGGAACCCTGCCTTGGCATCCCGTGTTCCTCCGTTCCTTCCGGCCGGGCGGCTGTGCCATCTGCACATCGTTTCACAACAGATTAAAAAAACCACCCTCCCTAATGAGCCACCATCCCACTGATGATTCGGAGCCGCTCTGCGCTGCGGTGAGCCCCCCGTCCCCCTCCACCAAGCCTGCAGGGACCACATCTGCGCCGCGGTGCCGGCTCATCCCTCCTCCACCTGCGCAGCCGAGCGGGGAAGGCGCCACACGAATCCGGCTCCGATGGGAAAAGCAGACGCTTCCACAATCCCTCCCTAAGGATGGGCAGTGAGTCAGCTACCAGCCATGGCCACGTGCAGGCCCCCAAGGGCAGGATTAGACCTCAAATTGATACCTGAGCTGCAGGCGCTGCCTCCGGCGTGGGCAAGCCCGGCACCGCAGAGGCCGGAGGATTCATCACACACAAGGCTCCATGCCAGTCTGGCCGTGGTATTTCAGCAGCACCCAGGTGGCTCCGGTGGGCCTTGGGTGCCAGAGCGATGGGGGAAGGAGTCTGGTTTCTACCTCAGCTTTGCTGCAGCAGTACTGATCTCTGAGCAAACTGCCTCGTGGCCCTCGGGTTTGGGCACAAGGGGAAGGCAGGAGGAGACGGGAAGCATCCGAGCTTTCTCCCAGTGCTCTCCTAATGTCCAGCCACTTGCATTCAGGGACCTCCTGGGCCAGATGTGGTTCCTGATTTACCCCCATGGAATTCTTCTTCTGTCTCAAATCCCCCAGAGCCCACGCAAGCACTGAGCATCCCAAGGCAGCCCTGGCAGGGAGCTCCCCATCGGAGAGGAGATGATAATCCCTTTTCCTAGCACAGCTCATGCAAACACCGGGAACAATAAGCCCTTCCAGCACACCGGGCAATTGCCCATCTCAGCATACGCCAGCCCTGGCCGGAATAAGGTTTAAAGCCACACAAGCAGTGAGAAGCCCGCAGCAAATCAGTTTTCGCTTGCTAAGTATGTTCAATCATGAATAAAACACAAACACTGACAATAACCATCTCTCACTTCTTCCCCACAGGCCCCAGGATCCCATTAAACTGGAACATTCGCGTGCTGATGTGAATTCAATGTTTTAGACCCTTTTTGTAGGGCCCTAAAAATACACTCACACGGGCTGCATGTTAATTATGCCTTTGATTTCACTGAATCTCAGCCATTTTTCGCTCCCCGCTTTCTCCGCTCAGTATTTTTAGAGCACTCGAAAGCTCATCGGTACCAATCTGTTGCTGGGATCCTGCTGGGATCCTGCTCCGAGTGCTGGGCCGGCATCCCGCTTTGGGGTAGGGGTGATTAATGGGAAGAAACGCTCTCGCTGCAGGAGCGGTGCCAGGCAGGGGTGAACTGGCCCGATCCCAGCTCTGTGCCTGAATTTCTCTCCCGGAGGAGGAGGCAGGCTGCGGCAGGATGCTGGGCGATGAGGATGTCCGGCCACGGGCACATCCAGGGGCAGCTGGAAGGGGAATAAGTCTTGATAATAGCCTTAATAATTATAATAATAAGCCTTAATAACCTCCAGGCTCCTGTTCCCAACTGCTTTGGTAAAAGGTTATTTGCACAGCAGGTAGCCGTGCTGCTTGCCTGCCCGGGTACCTACTGTTGCTACCCACTTATCCCCGAATGTGGTGGCCCTGCTGCAAACTGGGACTTATCTACCACAGTGGGAGCTGCATATCCTCTGCCACCAGCGCAAACCCAGGTCGAGCTGGGAGGCAGGGGGGAGCAAAGCAAGACCCCCCAATGCTTCATTTTCCTCTGTTAAGCAGCAAGTGCTTCTTGCCGCAGGAGAAGGGCAGGAGCCGGCATTGGAGAGGTCCCCCCGGCTGGGAGGGCTCTGTGTGACTCGTGCCAGCTGCAGAAGCGCTTCCCTAAGGAGCAAGGAGCAGTAATGGAGAGGCAGCGCCTGCATCAGGCGTACGAGACTGCCAGCATGCTGCTGCCAGCACACCCTGAATAAACAAGAGTTGTGGGAGCGGAGGGGATGAGCCCGGTCTCCAGCACATCCACATCCAGAGGATGAGCAGGGATGCGCAGCAGCAGGCAGACGAGCACATAGAGCAGCTTTTCCCATGGAGAAGCACCCACTGGGATTCAGCTGGTTTTCCTGAACCCCTCCAGGAGGGAAGTCCCCCGAGACCCCATTTCCCTGAGAGTGACCCACAACCCCCAAATCACCAGCACAGGGCACGCACAGTCGCCCAAGTTTCTTCCTTTGGAAAACAAACTCCATGGGAGCAGTTCCCCTATCAACGGCATCAAACACCACCGAAACTATTAAAAGCAAGAACAGTTGAGTAAACATCAACCCCGAGAGCTTGAGCAAACAAGGAAAAGGAAATCCAGAAGTCAATAGTTCCTATTAAAATGGTTCCTTGCCCACATCACGCTTGCGTGTGCCCAGCGAGATGAACACAGGGATCGCTCTCTGCTGGTGGTCAGCTCCTCCTCGGGTTAGGGCAGAACGGAGCTGGGGACTGGCTTTCCAGTTTTAATCACAGTCTAAGCACCTGAAGGACAGGAGGAAATCACCATCCTTGAAATTAAAGAGATTTTGGGCAAGGAAAGCTGTTGCAAGGCAATGCTTGTGCCGCAAAACTTTGCTCTGCAGCTTCTGAACAACCGTTGTCTTCATTTTGGTGTCAGCGGATTTGCACGGGGCCACTTTTACCCAAGCGCAGGCAATCGGGGGCAACATCAGGAATTTTTCTTCACTAACTTCAGCCGTGGCAAGAACCACCGGTGTCTTGTTGGACTGTGCAGCAAGGCAGACTGTTTTTCCCCTAGGTGCATAAAGCAGGCTTGTATTTTGGAGGCCGTGGAAGCTGAACGAAGATGTCTGAGCACGGCAAGCCACCTTTGGTCTCCAGCCTTTGCAAGGCTTGGTTCTTGCCCCAGCAAACGCGAGGGCTCCCGTTTCAGCTGCTAAAGCTTCATCCCCATCCTACCAAGGGGGAGCTGGGCTGCTTTTCCCAAGGCCCTGGCTGCTGGCGGACGCAGTGCCATGTAAATATTTACTCCCGACCAAACAGCTTGGGAAAGACTCTGACCTACGTGTGTTTTTTTCCTTCCTTGGCTGTATCTGGGTTACCGCAGCCCTGGCGCACGGGCTGGATGCTGTGCCTGCCGTTAAATAAAGCTCCATCCAGCAGCGTCTGCTCCTTTGCTGCCTAATGACTCAAAAACTACCATAATCTGATCTGCCTCTATCCTCAGCCTGGGCAGGAAGAGCCTGAAGGGATATGGAAGGAAGGGACATGGAGGGAAAGTTGCTGGGCACCCAAGCCAGAGCCAGCGTCCCCATGCCAGGGAAGCGCTGCTGTCGAAACGAGTCGGGTCCCACACAAGCATTTGCCTGAAGCGATGCTTCTTGTGCTGCAGCTAAAGTAGAGGCCATCTCCATGCCCCGAGCTCCTCGCAGCAATTTGAAAACCTTCTCTCAAGGCCAGAAAGGGGATGATTTGCAGCTCTCGAGGTGGCTCCGGTGCTGAAAACCTACTGCAAAAGGGAGCAGGGAGCATCCCCCTTTGCTCAGCCCAGCTTCATCCCACAGCAGAAAGCCCTGAGGACCACGGGCGCCGTGTCCTACAGCATCTATAAGGTCCTCTCCCTCCCCACCTGACGGCATTTCCCTGTCCCATCCATGCAGGGCTTCTCTCCCTTCCCATCACCCCCGCTGCTGCAATATTGCTCCGTATGGCATGGGACGCAAGGTCAGGCTTAGTCAGAGCTCTGGCAGCACTCCCCTAATTTTAAAGACCTCTCTCAAAGCAGTGCGGAAAGAACATTTAAATAACATTTTAATCAAATGCTTCAAAAGAACGCTTATGATGAAAGAAAGGAGGCAAAGTCTTCACGCACTTGTCTGCTCCAGGCCAGGTCTGGGAGACGTCTACATCTCCCGCCCCGGCTCCCACTGCAGGGATATTGCTGGAGTTGGAGCCCTAAGAGCAATCGCCACGGCCCTAAGAAACACTGGTGTTTAGAGGTGATAAATAAGAAATAAAATAAAATATAATATATATATATACACACACACATATAATGCCGATATGGGAGGCAGCCTGTGCCACGAGACCGTGTGCCAGCCCTGGGGACCACCACTATGGGGTCCCCCTGGCTCCCAGAGCCACTGCACACTTGTCCCCATGAGCCAGTTCCTGCAGCCAGGATTGCCATCAGCCGTCACGTCCCCCTAGAGCGGCAGGCTGAATTTGGCTGGGGTTTAACGTCCCCTCCTTGCACAGGAGGAAAAGAAACATGGAGGGAAGAAAATCCACTTGGTTGGTGTTTGAGTTGGAGCCGGGTAAGGAGAGGGAGGAAGGAGGGACAGGAGCATGCAGCATGGCTGGGAGGGCTCAGCACGTTCACGGTTAAGCGGGATGCTCCTGCGGCTTCACCCCAGCTTTCCAAGCGCCCACGCACTGGGAGCTTTGCGGGAAAGCCAGGATGCTCCCAGGAAGATGCCTGTTAGCTAAGAGGAGGCACAAGAAATGAGAACGGTTACAAAAACACCCCATCCTCCCAGGCTTCAGAAGTTTATTAGGGCGGCTGCAGGCTCCAGCAGGCAGGCGGCAGCCCCGAGAGAAATTACACAATTATTAACTAGGGATTAGACAGCTCTTCCACCCCCTGGATGATTTTTTTCGGAAAGGAGGTAGATGAGGGGTTAGTCTGGGTGAGGGGGCGGTGAAGCCCCCCCCCGGGGTGATGCTCGCTGCAGCCCTGGAGACCCATGGGTGCTTGTTTGGGCTGCAGGGTAGGACCGAGCGGCTGCGTGGCTTGGGTGCGGAGTGTGCTGCGGTGCTGGAAAAGCCCTGGGAGAAGGCACAGGGCCGGGAAGGAGGAGGCGAGGGGGGAGCAGGCATGCTCAGAAGAGCTGCCCTTCTGAAGGACACTGCAGAGAGCACCGGGCTGGAGGGGACACACGTGGCTCAGCAGCACCAGGGCCCCTCTAAGGCCACTTTAACCCTTTAGGACACCAGGCTGGCAAGGTCTGGGTGGGCCACACAGAGACGCAGCAGCCCTGCATCATCACCAAACCCATCGACCTGGCAGCGAGGGATGCAGGAAGCTGCAGACACCTTCCCACGCTCCCGTGGGACACGGGGACCAGGGAGAACCCTGACGCAGGAATGCTTTGCTGGATGAGCCACAAAGTCACTGATGTGTCACCAGCCATGGGGACTAGTCATCTGCAAAGCCATTACCCAGCACCATCCCCTTCTTTTTCCTCTGCTTAGAAGAAACACTGGGGCAGGGAGAAGGGCTGGGGCTGGGCTCCAGGGTCTGCAAAGCACCAAGACCACCCTGGCCTGGCTTTCACGCTCTGTATTGTGGGGTGATAAAGGATCGAGGATGTGGGGCTAAGCCTCAGGCAGGGTGGAACAGAACATTTTGCAACCGGCTCCTGGGAGAAAACCCATCTCAGGCTCTCAGATTTTGGCTGCAGCTTCTCTCCATTTATCCCCTTTCCCCCCAAAAAAGGCGCTGCATTCCTCTCTTCCCCCACCCGACCATCGGCCGCTGCTGCAGTTGCCCAAAGATCAGCCAGGCTTTGCTGATTGCTGATGGCCTCTAGCACAAGCGTCATGGGATTTCTTGTAGCTGCTGAGAGCGTGTCTCAGCCCCGCTGTGCACCCTCCCTTGTAAAATGGATCTGGATCCATCAATCTGCCTGCAAAGACAGGGAGCGAGGAGCCTGGGGAAGGGCACGGAGAGAGAGCTGCTCGTGCCCAGCACCGGCACGGGCACCAGATGTAATGGGGAAGTCTCGAGGGAAGGGGCTGAAAATTGAACTTGCTGGAAAGGAATTAAATAGCTGGTGATTTACACCTAAAAATAGAGCGAAGCCACGGCTCGTGTCACCCCGCAAAGGGAGGTGGTAAAACCATGATACTTAAATTACAGCCGTTGCGTCTCGCAAGCTCCAACGTCACCACCTGCCCTCAACCTCCAGCCCTACCGACTACCAGCACGGCTTGCTCCGGCAGTCGCTCTGCCGGGACGGCACGGACAGGGCCCTGCTGCAGGTCGGTGGGAAACAAACAGCCCCTTGGCTTTGCCGAATCCTTTTCTGCTTCACCACAGAGCAGGGTTTTAATGCAGGTCCAGGTCTCCCGAGTACTCTCCTGCAGCTCTCTTTGGGCTGGTTTCAGCAATTTGGGTTGGCTGGGGCAACCTTTAAGAGAAGCATCAATGTCCAGAATGGAAAAGCTTGGGCTTTCCACCCCAAAATGACATTTCCCGGTTAGAAGCAGACTCTTTTGTTTTAAAGGTACAGGTACAGAAAGAACTCCTAAGAAAAACAATTTCCTCCAGATCAAACCAAATGCTTCATTCAAGCCTCGTTATTTTCTTGTTGCTAATTGCAAAGAAAAGCCAAGAACCAGGACAGTAATTAATTTATACTGTTTTTTGTGACTCACTGAGTTAATGCAGATACCACACAGGGGCCACACAGCCGGCACCCACTCAAACCTTGCCATGGGCTTGGTGTGCAAAGCGAGCACAGGGGAGAAGGGAAAAGCAAGACATCCAGCCCTAATTTCGGGGATCGCTCTTCTGCACCCCAGCCACCCGCAGGCAGGGGGCTGCGACCAGCCTGATGCTCAGGACTCGGGTTAAAATCCAGGAGCATCCAGCGCTGCATTGCAGCCTCTCGACATCCTCAGTCTGCAAGAACTGGGGAACCAGTACAACCATTTTGCCTGCTTTAAGCAGGGAACATCCACACGGGATGCAGGCGGGGAGGGAGACAAAGCCCCTGCAGGGTCTGTCCACCCTAACACGAGGCGTCCAGCACAGCCCGGCCATGCTCGTGACTGACTCCCAGACCTCAGTTCTGAGCTGGATTGCACAAAACGCCCCTACAAGTCTCGTCACTGCAGTAAAGAGCCATTAAGACCCGTTGCTAGTTGCTGAAGGTACGGTTTTATTTTCTCTCGGTGTGACGTTACCATCCCCCTTGCCCCCCCTGGCTCAAACAGCTGGGTCCCACCTTGCAGCCGCTGAATTGCCCCTTGTTTTCCCTTTCTTCCTCCCATACTGCAAACAAACTGGGGGCAAATGGAAATTTTCCTGCGATAGGAGACCAAGAGCTGCCTGGTACAGCCTCTAGCTCACTCAATCTCGTGTATTCAGCCCTAACGCCCACGGCAAGGCAAGCGTGCATGAGAAGGTGACCTGCCTGGACCCTGCCTGCTTTGCAGAAGATAAGGAACAGCGTTGATAGCATCAGACCAGCCCACGAATGAGTCAAAACCTGAAAGCTACAGAACAAAAAGCAGACACTGTCAGGTACCAGTGCGCAACAGCCTTGCTGTCGCTCAGCGAGTCAGCCACAGCGACCGATAACTTGCACTGGCCTGGCCCTTGCAGACCTTGCCAAGGACTCATGCAAAACGGCTTGGTCAAGCCCTTGAAGTACAGCCACGTTAGCAAAAGCAGGCGGTCCCGCTAGCACAGCGTTGCAGCATGAGGGAAGAGCCCTTCATCCCAGGCAAAGGGCAGACAGCTCCTCTGCATCTCTTATCGCCAGGAGGGGCTGCGGGATGTCTGACAGTTTCCCAGTGGTATTGTCCTCCCGCAGCAGCAGTTTTCAGCCAGTTCCCACTGGTGGGACCCTGAACAAATCCTCCAACGGGAGGGGAGACAAGTCTAGACACCCTGCACCCCCGAGGCAGCCAGGGAGAGCAGACACGCGCTTGCCTTGCCCAGACCTCCCTCTCCACTGGGCACGTTTGGGGACCAAAGCCCAGGTCCCAGAACAGGATAAACAGAGAATGAGCTGCAGCCAGAGCCTTCCTCCTCAGGAGGATGCTGAGAGCTCCGCACACCCCGTGCACATGGGGGATGGATGCCAGGGCATCAGCAGGAGCGATGCTGGTCTGGCATTCTGCAAAGTCAAGGGGCCAAGGAGAGGACAGTTTCGAGCTGGTCTGGCGTACAAGGCTGTGCTGTTTTATGCCTGGAACCTTTCAGAGAGCAATTATTTAGGGCCATTTCATGCTGCTAGGATAAGCAATGGTGGTGGGGACCAGCATGCTGTCAAACCAGCCCTTACGACAGGGCCCCCAGGGGAGAGTGGGCAGGTGGGTACCGCTCCTCCCCACCCCGCACCGGCTGCTGGCACCGCACGGCTCGGGGCGCAGAGGGCAAGGAGCTGAGCTACACTGCCCACGAAGCCCCCCTGCAGCAACATCATGTAGGAATGTGCCTCTGAGTCCTCACCATTGTGCCAGGGCCTTTCTTTCTCCTGGGAGCGCTTGCTCAGCCCCCACCAGGGATGCTAGCTCCACCAAGGGCCATACTATCCGTGGCAGGCATCGCCTGGCCCCAAAGGGATGCAGGGGTGCCAAACTTCTCACCCTGCCAATGCAGCCCCCTCCCAGGCCGTAGGCAACATCAGCAGAGAAATACCCAAGGATGATGACGGCACCACCAGGAAACCACAAGGCTGTCCCTTTAGTGTAGGGCTGGATTTGGAGATCCAGAAGCATCCCAAAAAGATAAGCAGCCTGGGGAACACAACCAAAGGCGTCACCGCATCTTGCGGCAGCTGGAGTCACGAGCCGCATGCAGATGAGCCCAGCTCCCTACCTGCCCTGACACCCCTCCCCTGGAAGCAAAACGCTCCCCTTGGCAAGGGAAATCTCATTTTCTCTGCCCAGAGCCCTGCTGGAAGGTCGCAGGGGAGGAGGATGCTGCTGCGCTGCAGCCAAGTGAAACGCCGGTGTCGCGGGACCTCGATGGCAACGCTGCAGTGCTGCAAAGCGGGAGGAGGCTGCAGCGATCCCAGGCGTGCAGGAGAGCTGTGAATCATCTGCAGGCACCCTGGATATCAGCCTGCCAGGATGGGCGGACCCCCCTTGCAGAAAGCCGCTGTATACACTTACAAACAAGCTGTTTACGCAGACCAAGAGAACTTCAACGATAACAAGGAGAGATCTCTTCCTTGGGGCCCAATCTAGGCTCAGCACTAACTCATCCCTCCAGCACAAAGCTGGGGATGCGGGGCTGCTCCTTGCTTTGCAGTTTGCCCGCTCAGCTATTCCCCCCGTCCAAAGAGGCTGTGTCCCTCTCTCTTCCCAAGCAGCCGGCATGGGGCAGCTCAGGGAAGCCCATCGAGACCTTTGCATGGTCCAGCACCCGGCGTTCCCTGCAGCTCTGCAAACCAGACAGCAAATGTTTGTGCCAACGAGCCTGCGACTTCGCAGAAGAGTGCCAAACAGCCGGCAGCAATTCCTCCCAATTAAACCTTGCTGCCCTGACCCAAAAGGTCTGGTCAGCCAGGCGAGCCACCGACAGCCCGAGTACTCTCTAATCCTCCCCCCTCCAACTCTAAAAGATACACTAATTAATTAAGATCAACCCAAACTGAACAGTTGGCCCCGCTGTGCTGCGTGGAGCAGCTTGCAGCAAACCCTAATTGTGGCGCTGGCATACGTCAGCGGGAAAGGGATCCATCCTGCTCCTACGCACCCTGTCTGCACCGCTTCAACCCTTCCTTTCACTCGTCTTCGGCTTTGGTGTAGGTTAAGCTTAGCTTAGGAACCAGCCTGCCCACAGTTCCAGCCCAGCCAGCACCTCCCCGCAGAGCTGGCCCTGACCTGGGGCACCCACTGCAAGAGCCGCATTCGGGGAAAACCTGCATCTGGGGAAAACCTGCATCCAGGGAACACCTGCGTCCACAGAAAACCTGTGTCCAGGGAAAACCTCCCTAAAACAGGCAGCAAAGTGCCAGGTTGCAGCTGCCCTCGCAGGCAGGGCAGGGCAGGGCAGGGCAGAAGCGATCATTGTCTCCCTGACTCATCCGCCCCCGATTCAGCTGGCGACTCACAGGCAAGCCCTAAAAAGCCCTTTTTTTTTTTTCTTTCCCCCCTCATGTACTTCGCACCAGGACGCCCGCATGGCCCCACGCCTAACGGAAAGCGGCAGCACAGCCGGCAGCCCACAGGCAGGCTCCTGGCAGCTCGCAGGGAACGTCCCTGCAGGCAGATGTCCCTGAGGGCTCACGTTGCGGGAGCTGATCAGCACGACAACAGCCTTTTGGGATCAACGTCCCCCTCTGACCAGGCTGGGACGGTCCACAGCCTGCCACTCGCCCAACGGCACCGTGGCTGAGTTGAGAGAGCACTTGGGAATGCGCCGGCGAGGCCAGGGAGGCCAGCATCAGGCTCCTGGGAGGAGAAGGTGCCCGGGCACTGCCGTAACGCTCCGCGATGGCAATCCACACATGGAGGCGTTTAGTAGAAACACTTGAGTATTTTTTTTTTCAAGAGCAGGGAGAACCGATGCAGCAAAGGCACGTACCCTCATTTTATCTCTGAAGCACTCACAAGAAATTAACAGATCAATTGGGAGTCTTTTATAGAGCTGGTATTAATTTCCTTCCAGCTGTAAAAAGGAAATGAGAGACAAAAGACATTAAATGGACTTGCCCAAGTCCCCAAGTGAATGGTGTGAGAGCTGGTGTGAGAACCCAGCAGCTCCCAATTTCCAGTCCTATGTTTAGATAATGCTTCTCCTTCAAATCAGAAGAAAAGCCAAGGACACTCTGCAAGAAAAGCAGATATTAAGAAAGACCTAATTGCTATTATAGACTGAGAAACCCACAGCGCCCTGGACTGTCACCCAACAGCTACAGCATTTTAAATAGGGAGGAAAACGCAGAGCCGACTGGAGATGCTGCTGGATCCAGCAGTGATGGCTTGGGAGGCTTCAAGGCTTGGTCCCATTGCATCTTGAAGAAACCTCTTCCAGTTCCAGCTGTGCACAGCTGTGAGCAGAGCAGCTCTCCTCCAGCCCTCTCCAGCTCCAGAGCTGTGCCGCGACGAGGTGCTGCAAAACCCAATGTTCTCCTCCGGAAGAGCTTTGAGAAACCGGTTGAGGGTTTGGCACGACGTGCCAAACTGGCTATTAAAAATCTCTGGTGACTTCAGGGTACTCCAGTAACCCCAATCCCCACGGCCTCGGTGACTACATTCCTCTAACGGCCACGTTACAAGGCCGCTCCCAAACCACAGGCTGAGATTGGCAAACCTGTTTAAAGCCTTCAGGCTGCTCCACACACGGTTTTTCTAAGGCGGGACCGTATGAATCTTTACCAGCCTGTGGCATCCATCCAGCAGGAGCTGGGCACGCAGGTACAGAGGCGCACAGGGACAAACTGCCATGCTCCCAAGACTCATTTTGACTCTTCTCCACCAGCTCTGGATGGGTGCATCACGCAGCCAAGCCAGCAAGGCTGGGCTCTCCCTGGCACACACCATTTACCCTGGAAAACTGAGTTTTCTATAGGGCAACAGCATCCTCATTTGGGTTTATATCCTTCAAAAGCATCGGAACAGCGACAGCAGCTGGACTTGACCATTTTGAGGGGGCCTAATAAAAGAAGGTTTAGAAAAATTGCTTATGCTCCAGGGAAAAGGGCCAGGACCTAAACATAACCGCTCACCAGCCACGCTCTTCCCAGATTGCTTCGGTTGTCGCAAGACGTGCTGGATGCCATGAATAGCTGGGCTAGGAGGGGTCAGCGCAGCACGCCTGTCTCACGCTGGGGGATTTCTACAATAAAACCATCTGAATCACTTTCTGCACAGTGCAGAGCTAAACTTCACGCTGTTTAATGCAGATATTGAATTGCTCCGGAGCAGAAAGTACTCAAGGCGATGCAAAGAGACAGTACCTGGTTACCCAAAATAAAGCTACAATCCAGTCACCCAAAGGAAGGCTACGGTCGCTCTCCCAGCTGCTTGCGCTCAACCACATGGCGCAGCATTTAATACACGGTTCCTGCTGGCCCTCGGAGCCTCGGGAAGAGTTAAAGCTAAGCCAGCCCGAGGTGACCACAGACCAACTCCCCAGGCAGAGCAATGCCAATTGCCCTTCCCAGGAAGGGCAGATTTCCTACCGGGAACACGGGCAGGAAAGACAAACAAAAGCTTTTCAGGAAATAACCTGTTGGTCTCCACTCTGACGGGAGGGAGGAGGTAATTGCAATTATCACTGATTACTACCGGGCTTTGCAAACCCAGACAAAGCAACACTGCTCGCAGCACATGCCAGCAGCGAGTCGAGAGCCAACGTGAGCACCCAGACACCTTTGCCTCTTCCCCAGCTTTCGGCACGCGAAGATCCAAAAGGCTGAGCCCACGCTGGCATGACGAGGGGGCTGGAGAGCCGTCCCCATCAGACGCCATTTCAGCCTTCCAGCATCCCCCCCTCAGCCGGGATGCAGGCGATGCTATTTCACACCCAGCCAAGCTAACAGAAGCGCTCCGGGGAGCAGATGCTCTCTCCTCTATGCGGCATTCACAGACGGGAGAGGAGCACGTACATTGCAAAACGCACCCCTCAGGGACTGGGGCTGCCGTGGGAAAAGCACTCCCAAGGGAAACTGAGGCACTAGCAAGGCTGGATACACCAGCTCTTCTCTTTAAAGGCCTGTGTGTTCTTAAGTCTGTGCCTGTGGCGTTTGTGCCGTTACCATCTCCAGCAGCAGGGTGGGAAGCTGCCGTCTCTCCAAATACATCATTAAGATTTAGCATGTCGTGACTCTGAAATGCGGAATAATTCCAGGCACTGAAAAAACCCTGCTGTAAATCTGCAAAAGGGAGTCTGCTTCTGCAAATGTGCGTCTTGCAGGCTCGATAAAGAGAGGGGAATTATTTCCCTACCAGTACCCTCTATTAAGCAGAATTGAAGAGCCGTCCCTCGAGGTTGATTGCATTGCGACATTCTGGAGACAAAGACCATTGATGCTATGATGTTTATGAGTCACTTCTGGGCAACCCAAGGAAATGCATTTGTTCGTGTCTGATTACAAAAAATACTTTACGTCCTCCAACTTTCCGCTCAGGGATCTCAAAACATCACCTCAACTTCAAATGAGCCTTTGGTCACTCCTGTACCTATCAAATCCATCACGTAGGTGGGTCAAGCTCTCTTGGGAAGGAACCCCAAGCCATGGGGTGACATACTCCAAAAGGTGACACACCACCAAAGGTGACATACCACCAGATTTACTCTCACTACTCCACTCCAAGCAACGATCAATCTCTGATCTTGCCTTTTCTGACAAACATGCAGCAACGTGTGTGTGCATGCCCGTCTGTAGAGCTTTTCTTCCTTCCTTCTTTCATTTCTTCCTTCCCAAGCAGAAACACGTGTGTTCTTCTGCCCAAGGAAAGAGCAGAAGAACAAAACACGACAAGATAGCCATCCTGCAACTAACACACAACTGGAAGACATTGGAAAATTAAGAGAGATAAGCAAGATATCAAATCACCATGGTGATGGCACAGCTTGCCTAAGGCAGTCTATCAGCCGGCACCGTGAAGCCAGAGGACCAAGCATCGATACTTGGTCTGCGTCAAACCATCGCCACAACTTCCCTGCTCCGCTGCTGTCCCCTTTGAAGCTGGCCGGCCCAGATTTCAAAACACCGAGGCTGTTATCAAACCTACGCCAGCAGCTTTGAGCCCTGATGGGTGAGAAGAAACTGCTGACAACCCCAGCAGCCCAGCAAAGCCAGCACAGGGGAGAGGTGTAACCCAGCTCCATCGCCGCTCGGCAAGGCTGTGTTTTCACGGAGTATTCCGGATGGATTTCAGTTTTTATTTGAACAAATTAAGCCTTGGGGAACCAAAAGAGAAAAAAAAATAATGAAATCAAATGTTTACGAGGCAGCTGCAGTAATTCATCCTCATTATTGCTTACTTTTAGAGTTTCCTCTCTCAGTACCCACAGCTCCAATGATGCTCTAGCAAAGGACCGACTCCTGCATGACCCTGTGACAGTCTCTACAGCCTCCACCATTTCCGCAGTCTACAGCCAAAACCCAGGACTTGCAGGAGGGAAAAAGGAAAGGATTATTTTAACGAAATACTCTTTTACAAGCCTAACAAACTTCTGGTTTATACAAGTGCCATTGAGATGTCTGTCTCTCTTCTGCAGAAGAGGAGCTCCACTCCCTCGGTGCCCCAGGTTGATACGCTCGTAACCCAAAGAAGGACCCTCTCCCCTTCCCTCCACCACCACCCGGTTTCCCCTTCTCCTGTATGAAATTCTCCAACCCCGAAGGACACTATTTAGCCATGCTAATTGCAGCCAAAAGACTCATTCTCCATCCCACTAATTCCCAAAGGAACTCCAACACCTCTGGGTATCGTGGATAAGCCGCAGTTGCGTGCCTGAGTAATTTGGGACTGAGGACATGAACCGAACAGGCCAAATACCAGAACGTTCTGCTTGTACCCCACAAACCACCTCTGTTTGAGGTCTCAGGGGAGGGACAACTTCCCAACATCTCCCTGCAAGCTGGGCCAGCACCCATTTGGGCTACGGGCATTGCAGGACTCGGCGAGTCAACACTCACATCCCAAATTCCACCTGCAGACTGTGTGGGAAGCCAGCCCGTCCTTGACCCCCGGCACAAGGTGTCCAAGCCTTCGTTAATAAAGGGGATGAAACACCACCTTTGGTTCCTGAGTGGCCTTAAGGTCCAGAAAGCGGAGCGGTGAAGCGGGCAGCGCTGCGGGTGACAGGGTCCCTGCGGGGGGCAAAGCCATGGCTGCAAACGGAGCGTAATTCTGCTTTAATGGACATCGGGGCTCACCGGGGAGGTATGGGCTGTGATTACAGACAGGTTCGGCTCTTCCCACACCATCACCATCCCGTACTTCACAGCGGGAACCTTTCACTCTTCCAGCTCTAATTAATCTAATGGTTTTCTCAGATCCGGGGAGGGAACAGTTTGGATGGTTTTTTTTGCTCAGACACCAGCAACGGGTAGGGAGAAAAAAAAATGCCATGGCTGTTCTTTCTGAGATGGCAAAGCAGAGAGAAAGGGAAACCATAGCATGTGTTTGGATCATTCCTCAACAAGGAAGCGGGAATGCAACAAGTCTGCATTAGAGGAGGTTGTTTAAATTCATTATCATGACAATTTACACTTTTGTGGCACCAGCTGCATCAGTATTTCAAAATCCTTTCCTGACAGTTATTCACCAAGCCTCAATTCCGCTGCAGAACGGCCACCAGCTCACCGATACAAACGGGAACACACACCACTTTGGGATCTGCAACCCACGCATGAAATAAGCCAGGGCTGCCACATGCGAGCAGGGCAGGTTTTAAGACAAACATTTGCCTCCGGCTCAGCGAGGGAATCCGCATCAACCAGTCCCACAGATCCAGACGAACCAGCCCACGAAACCTCTGGCAGCCCTTCCCACCAGCCAAGCTTTGCCGACAGCTGTCCCCAGCCAAGCCTGCCCAGCACAGCCCTGCCTGGCGTCTGAGAAAATCCACCCTTGCGGTGGCAGAAGGGGAACAGAGATAACCTCCAGCATGCTCATCCTGTACGTCAGACACACGTATTTCCAACGCAATGACAAAAGCTGGGGTGACGCACATCTTCAAACGCTTCTTTGCTGTCCCCTTTCCAAGCCTTGCCGGTGGCACCCGTGTCCCCAGGCCGGTGGGCTTCGCTCTGGGCTGTTTCTGCCGCGTCTGGTCTCAAGATCCAGTTCCTGCATCCTGTGCCACCACCGCAACAGGTTTCTTACCCCGCTTATCACCCCTCGCCCAAACAAATCCTCGAGTCCCTGACTGCCAGGTCTCTGGAAGAGCACAGGGGTGGCCCGTCCAAAAGCCCCAGCTTCAGAGGAGGGACGTGGGCTGCTAAAAGCATTTGAAAAGCACCCAAGTGTTTTAGCACCCAAATCTCGCTGCCAGCCAGCAGCCGCCAGCCTCTAAAAATGTTTCTCTGGCAGTTTTGAAATTGTCCCCGCTCCTTCAAGCACAGGAGCCACCCTGCCGTGCCCACAGCCTCTGCCAGGCTCCACAACCTCACTTGCATCCGTCCTGTTTTGCTCTTCTTTTCCCAGCTCCTATCACCAGCCCACAGACACTGGGAACTTCCTTCATCTTGTTCCTCCCCAGACACCAGCAGCGATGGGGATGGTCGGCACTGGCCAAAGGCAACCGCTGCCGCAGGAGCAGCACTAAACACCAGAGCCTGACGCCGGGATGTCCCGTGCCCAGTAAACCAGGCTGAGATGTGTCACCAAACAACCCCCAAAGCAGCAGCGTGTCCCCATCTAACAGCGCTGCCTGTGGCTTCGGGTTGCCTGTCTGCTCGCTTGGCACAGACTCGCTCCCCAGCTCGCTTTACACCAGCCTGCCAATGACACGGTGGTGATTTTTCTGCAAGTCCCAGGTTGGTGCTGGTTGCCGTCAGACAGTCTGGAGGGAGGGGGGAACACCCCGGACAACAGCCCCGACCCAGACACATGAAAAAGCTGAGCACCGTGAAGGGGGAAGGAGAGACACAGCAATGACTCAGGGATGGCAACAGGCTCCAACCCCAACTGGAGCGCCGCATCAGGCAGCGAGCTAGTGTCTAGCGTGCATCAGCGAGCAAAAGCAGGGTAAGAGAGCTCAGCTGTGAAGTAGTGCCTTGCGGGGACTATTTCAGACAGGCTGAGAGAGTTGGGGTTGTTCAGCCTGGAGAAGAGAAAGCTCCGGGGAGACCTTAGAGACCCCTCCAGTATCTGAAGGGCTGGAGAGGGACTTTTCACAAGGGCATGTAGTGATAGGACAAGGGCTGATGGCTTCAGACTGGAAGAGAGGAGATTTATTTTAGATATTACGAACAAATTTTTCCCTCTGAGGGTGGTGAGACCCTGGCCCAGGTTGCCCAGAGAAGCTGTGGCTGCCCCATCCCTGGAGGTGTTCAAGGCCAGGTTGGACGGGGCTTTGAGCAACCTGGTCTAGTGGGAGGTGTCCCTGTCCATGGCAGGGGATGGAACTAGATGAGCTTTTAGGTCCCTTCCAACCTAAACCATTCTATGATTCTATGACCCTCTGCAGCCGTCTCTGGCGTGGACATGTAGGAAATGAGCTACAGACTTGAGCTGCGAGGTGGAATGGCCAGGATGCTCCGAGGAGGCTGGGAAGCTCTCAGATGCTGAAGAGCCACTTGGTGCTGACAGCCAGCCCCTCAGACAGACAACAGGGCACGCCTCAATTGAAGGTGGCTCCGACTGCAGGATGGAAATAGGACTGCTGCACTTTTCTGCTTTAGAAGGCAGGGCCTGAGATGTGCTTTGGAGACACAGGTAACCCCAACTCTTCTCCAAGGTGGGCAAGAGCCCCAGCCCATGTCCGCACAGCCAGCAAAGGGACTGCTAACCACAATCTGTTATTTACATTCCTGACTCACTTCTTCCCTTTCCCCTGAAATGGAAAAATATTTACAGGCGAACCTGAATTCCCCTGAACGTCTCCTGGAGCCCCGTGAGCCAAAAGGTCAGTCCTCAGACTCAGGAAACCAGGTTCTTGTGCTGGGAGACCCCCCAGCCCTTCCCTACCACTCCTTGGGCACAGCGCAAAGGAAACTCTTACAATATCCTCACAAAACCTTGGAGACGGGCACAGAGGGCTTCTGATTTGGATGTTTTACGAAGGTCTGACCTTCTGCAGCAATGCAACATGTTAAGTCGAAGTCTGGTTGCAAACCTCAACAACGAAGGCTTCTCCACTTTTACTGGCAAAGCCAAGCCATCAAGATGGGGTCTGCAAGTAGCTGGTGGGGCTTTGGAAAGGCTTGGTTGTAGCTATCCCTCACCTCCTTATCTCCTACACGTCTTAAAATACCACGTGAGTATTAAGTAAAGCAGCCATCACTAGCCTTCCCTCCTCTACTGGGATTAGCAAAGCAGAAACAGCCCACGCCTGTAGGACACGCTGGGGTGACAAGTTCCTCTGTCTCAGAAAGCCATGGGTGAATGCTCCAGGAACCAACCTCTTTTGAGTCATTTTACAAAAACCGCATCAAGAGGGGAAGGGCTCAGCTCACCTTTGATTCCTCAGACAAACTCGCAGTTAGGGCTGCTGGAGAGAGGATAAATCACCTGGAAGGGAGAACACCAGGACTCATTTAAGCCTGAAGCACCACAAGCAACAAGGGGAAACTAAGCAACAGGACAAGGGTCAGGTTGCATCTCCTGGCCCACAGAAGAGCCCTGTAAGCACTTCTGAGCTCCTCTACGTGGTCACCCTGTACTACGCCAGCGGACACCCCGAAACCATTCATAGGGTTGAAGACTCTCAGTTTTGCAGCAACACGTGGCTCCATCACCAGCCCTAACCCAGCGAAGGGGCAGGCTGAGCCGGAGGAGAAGCCGAGGAAGAGAAGTCAGGAGGTGCCAAGCTGCCATGCACAGCTCACGCTGCACAAATCCCCCCTCTTGGAGAAAAGCAGGGAAACCTCAGGATTTTGCAGGGTTACTCCAACGCAGCAATACGCATGCACGAACAGGACAGGGGGGAGAGAGGAAGCGGTGCAAATTCCTGCTCTGCTCATCATCCCCCTTTGCCTGTACGTGTAAATTGGATGGTCCAAACCCTGCCCGATATAGGGAGCCTGGAGATGTGCGTGCCTCATCCTGCCATCAGAGACCAACTGCACAGGCGTGCAGCAGTGCCCGGTTGTGTAAGAGCTATCCCTGGGTGAAAAAACCCGTATTTTGCTGCTCCTGCACAACCTCTTCTGATCCAGGGCAGGATGGACAGGGCTGGAATTTAGCCACGGACCAGCGAGACATTTTTGCAGGTCGTGAGCGGAGGGAGCCTGAATATTCAGCTGTACCAGCAACTTGGGAACTCTGTGCCAAGACAACATGAACAAGCAACGTTATCCCCTCGCTCTGAGGCACCTTGAAAACCCTGGCGAGGAGGCCAAGGAAAAGGATGCCCCAGGACTGCTCTGCTGTCCAAGCCCCTGTTAGAGGTGTAGGTATGATTTTGGCATAATCAGCATCCCTGGAGCTCTGCAGATCACCTGCCATCTCCAAAGGACCCTTGCCAAATTTGCAAGGCAGCTCCTCCTAAAATATACCCCTTCAACACGCAGTCTTGCATAATACTTTTAACACGTAAGAACCGCCGGGGCTCAGCTCACCGCCAGAAATAACTTTTCCCGCAGCACAAACGAGCCCTAACTTTCAGGCAAAGGCGGAAGAAACGGCTTCAATGCAGCACCCCAGCGCAGCGCCGATGAACGGAAGGTGCCCAGGGGAGGGGGGCAGCCGGTGGGTAGCGATGCCCCCTGTGTCCCCTGTCACGTACGTCCCTCGGGGAGCCGCTTTTCGCTGCCCATTCTGGTGTTTTCCAGTGGTGGTTTCTCAAAGCACGCCCCGAGCAGGGCCGCAGGCCAGCGCCGTTAGCCCCTCCTTTCTCCACCGGCTTCCGCACAGATACTTCTGATTTCATCACTCGTTGCTCTCGGAGGACTGAAAATGCAGTGCAATAGCCCCGAACAGCTAGCAGAGGTCGCTTAACATGCGCCGGGTGAGCCCTGGGAAAGGAGATTTCACGGCTGCGTTTTCCTATGGCGAGGCACCCTGTCGCTAAACGTGCCTTCAATCATTTTGGGCAAAGCCGGGAAGGGATAAACCCCACGGATCCCCACCTGGTTCTACTCTGCCCCAACTGCTTGTCTCCCAGACAGGCAGGAAGCCTCTGGGTCTCAAGTGTTTGCACTCCTGCACCTACATGTAAATAAAACAGCCAGGAGGGATTGTGAAAATGGGAGTTTATCTGCCTACGCACGCTCCCAGCAGGCTGGGAAGGGGATGAGGTATTTTTCAGGAAAAGCTGGGCAGGGAGGATCTGAGCTCCTGGGGGTCTCTTGGACCCCTGCGGGTCAGGACAGGGCACGGTTTCCAACAGGCACCAGCTTAAAAAAAGCTCCCAAAGGAAGATTTCAGTCAGCAAGCTGGAGCACTCCATAAGGAGCGCTGCCGTTAGTGTTATTAAATCACCGATGGTAATTGAGGAGCAAAATGAAGGAAACACAGAGCTCCCTCCCCTCCCATCACCCGCTCTAAGGCAGGAACAGGCAAAGACTTCACCTGCCCTCTTGGCTTTGTCACCACCGACGGGACCGGGGCCAGCTCGACCTCTGCACTGCCAGAGGCCAGGTCCGGCACGCCGGTGCCAGTGAGCGCAGAGCAGTTACATCACGTCACACGCTTTGGGGTAATTCAGTTGGTATTGATCCAGCTGCAGAAGTTTGGAAAACACTTTGTCAACAACCCCCACCCTGGCAGACTGATGCTTTCCCAGAGCGGGTCATGGTAGTGGGTGACTTTTCCCAGCCCTTTGGCCCCTGATGCTCATTATCTTTAATACGGGAATCCTCCGGATGCTTTGCAGCAGAGGCAGCTGCCCACCCAGGTTTGCTGCGGAGGGGGAGGAAGGGGAGGCTGAAGCACTGGGAGATTTTTAAGTGACTTCTCCAAGGTTACAAAAGGCATCTGTGGTTGAGAGAGGAAGCAGAGAAACAAACCGGACGCTTCCTCCCCACTGCTGCTGCCTGAGTGCCAAAGGGAGGAAATCAAACCTGGTCCAGGCTGGGGATGGTCAGGTGTTGGGGAGCATCTTCCGCCCCGCTCCCGGAGAGCAAGACGAGGAAGCCCGTGCTGAGCAAAGGGGCTGGGGTGCCGCTGCCCTGCCTTGCCAGGCCTACAGCAGAGACCCAAGGTCGTGGGGAGAGCGGTGCCCACCCCTGGCCCAGGGTGCTTGGCGGGGTTTGCCCAGGATGTGCAGGGCAATTTGCCCTGGTATGCTGGGGGGTCCCACCCTGGGATGCTCCGGGAGGTCTGTCCTTGGGATGCTCAAGGAGGGTCTCTCCTTGGGATGCTCGGGAGTGCCTGTCCCATTCAGCTGGGGGGTCCCACCCTGGGATGCTCAGGGGGTCCCTCCTTGGGATGCCAGGGCGCCTGCCCCATGAAGGGGTCCCTCCCGGGGTGCTGGAGGGGGGTGTCCCTCCCCGGTGCCCTTCCCTGGGACCACACCGCGCCGCCGCCGACCTACCCAGCTTCATGAGACAGGCCAGCAGGATCCAGAGGGAGATCTCGAAGGGGATGCGGACGTGGTCGTAGTCGATGCCCAGGACGGGGAAGGCTTTGCGGGGCTTGGCGTGCCCCTCGCCCGAGCCGTTGGCCGGCTGCTTGTTCAGCGGCTGGATCTCCTGGGCGGAGGCGGGGGGCGCGGGGGTGAAGCCCCCGATCTCTCCCCCCGGCAGCGGGGCCGGTTGTCCCTGCGGGGGCTCGGAGGCCAGCATGGGGTTGGCCTGTAAGCCCTGGCCGGGCAGCAACGGCCCCAACAGCAGCAGGGCCCAGGGTAGGGCGCGGAGGGCCGCGGCGCCCATGGCGGCGGAGGGGAGGGGGG
>VFFE01007693.1:504016-550115 GCA_008921705.1 Burhinus oedicnemus | reverse complement strand
GGTTCAGCCCCTGCCCTTTGACTTCTGCTTTTCCCTTCCCACAGCTGGCACTGCCCTGTCCTCACTTTCTTCTCCCCTTTCCTAAGGGCTGACTCTCCCCTGCTCACCTTTCCCTCACTAAAGCCTTCATGCAAAACTTTCCCTTGCCCCGGTGGGTGTCCTGCAGCCCCTTTCCTTGGAGAGATCGGCCTTTCCTCCTCTGCCAGCGTCTGCTGGCTAAACTCCTTCCTGGAGCTGATGGGCCATGTGGGTCTTGGCATCGGGCTGTTACTTGTGCTGGGCTGAGGTGTTGCATCTTCATTTTCTTCCTGTGGATGGCTGTGTCAGCTGGAGGATGAAGGGTAGAGGTAGGATGCCAGCTTAGAGGGCTGCTGCCTGAGCTATAAGCGCCATGTGGGCCAGCGTCTCTGGGCATATCAAAGTTTCCCTGACACTCTTGTGCCGGGTCTGTCAGGTCTCAGGTCCTACCTCTTCTCCTGTCCACCTCTGTTGTAAGCAACTCCTTCCTCTGTTGTTGGCTGGCTCTGTGTTCCGAGCCATCTGTCCTGGGGAGCGACTCCTGCTCCTGGCAACTCCTTCAGCTGTAGAAAAACCTTTTTATGAGGTATCTGCTGCTAACCAGGACATTTCCTCTTGTTTCTCTAGGTTTGTTAAAAAAAAATAAATCTACCTATCTATATGTATATGTTGGAAATATTGGAAATATGACCTCTTGGAAAGTCAAGGTAAAGAGGATAGGGAAAATAAGTTGTGAGGCTAAAGAAGCCTGCTGACTTGGGTTCCAGGTGGTATTTGGATGGTGAAGTAATTTATAGATGCTTAAGGGAAGGATCATAGGAATCTTCCTTTGGGATGAGTCGCGTATCCGCAAGGCTTGTAGTGTGCAGAGTGCGGCTTTTTTCAATGACCTTGAGTTTGGAGACTGAGAAACTTGGGAACATCCACACAGTTAGGAATTGGATTGCTTGTTTAAGATTGCTAATTTAAGAATGAGTCCTGCTGCTTTGTGGAGTTTCTTAGTGTTGATGGAGCTTTTCTGAAGCACAGTGGTCCCCAGGTTGAACTTTGAAGCCCACATCTGCAGGGCACGCCTCTGCATCAATGCATTGCTGTTTGTATAGGTGAGGTAGGGGGTGTCTGTAGGTGATTTCTGCGAGGGGAAAATACATTCAAGCAAAGGAGCGACCCCTCAAATCCTGGTTGCATTGGGACCATTCAATATTAAAGCGACTGAATTGTTTGCGTTACCGATGTCGAGGCTTTCTTTCCAGACTTAGAGCAAGCGTTTCAGGAAAATTAGAAGAGCCAGCTGGGGAAAGCTAGAGAGTTTTGTTACTCCCCTTCCACCTCATACCCCGAAGCACCCTTTGAAAGCATACTTTTCCAGGAGCTTAAGAGGGTCTTGAGTTACTGTCAGTGTAAATACAACCTAGGAGATTTTGAGCCCACAGCCTGCAGAAATCTATGGCCTGTTAATTTTTGACTGCAGATTTAAAGGCCAAGTGTTGCGAAAGTTCTTTTTCTGCCTCTGGAGCTTTGCATTGCAGGAGCAGAAAAGTCCACGAGTGAACTGCAGCTAGCTGCAGGTGGGACAGTCCTCTTTATGCTTCAGGGTGTGGTTTGAGAAGAGACTCCTAACTGTGGATGAGGTGACAGCTTTAACTGGATCCCAGGTTTTTAGTCATGTCTGGGGTATTCCAGACAGGTTTGGAACAGTGAGGGACAAGGGAAGGTTGTTCTTGCTTGGAATTAAACGCAGAAATGCTCTTGAAGGTTGATGGAGAAACGTGCTTCAGTGTCATCTAATAAATGCCCAAAAAAGGTCATGATGATCTGTTATGTGTAGCCAAAGTGAAGCTGCTTGTGGGGTCATCACTGTTTGCAATAATGCAGATTTAACCGAAATTGTTCCTTGTCACTGGGACTTAATCCTCTCATTTCATCATGAGTTGGTTGTGCAGGTTTAATTAAAAACCAGAGAACTGCATGAATGGTTTAGGAAACAATGTATCTAAAGGTGAACAGAATATGGACTTGCTGAAACAAAAAACCAGAGGTTTTGGTGAAAGAGGAACTCCTATACCAATTTACATACCTTTAGTGGTAACAAATGGACAGAGTCTTTGAAGGGGCTTCATGATTGGAAGCCTTTATGTGTCTAAGAAATCAGAGGCACAGTTTGTTCTTCTCTGTTTATTTATATATATTTTCCAGGAGACCTAAAAATCTTGGGGGCTTTTATGCTTTATGCCAGGGTCAGTTTCTAATGTAATTGGAGGCTGTTGATGTACATGTACAGTGGTGTGGTCAATATCGTCTTCAGCGTTAAGAGCACTTAATGCTTTTTTCGTAGTAGGAGCTCTACACATACTAACTCAAGAACTAGGTACCTGTCCTATCCATGGTGAATGTGAGTCTGGGATTGTGACCAATTGTGGCTAATGGACAAAGTCTGACCTGGAATGAGAGTTTGGGACTTCTTAATGTTTTGCCTGTGATTCCACGATAATTTAAGGTTGCCAAAGCCTTTGCAGTGGAATACCTGTTGAGCAACAAAAAATAGCATCGTGAAAGAAAGAAAGGCTCTTAGAGTCTTCTTGGCCAAGCATATGTGTGTATTCTGGGAGGCCTTTAAGCATTTTACAATATTCAGTCACCAAACCAAGCCCTGTCTAGGCAAGAGAGACACCTTAGGCTCGTGCATTCTAATTTGACTGTTTTTTTCCAAGCCTGTCTTTTTCTTTAATGATCAAATGCTAAAAAGCATGCATCGGCATCTCAGGTATACCAGACACTGAACAATTTGCTAGCATAGCCTTGGATGCTGGTATTAGTATGTTTAAGTCAGTTTTGCATCAGATATTTTGTTTTAAACTCTGGCTTATTCCGCTTTGTCAACCAAAGGGCTGATTTCATGGATGATCTTCTTGACCTGTATCTTTTAAGAAATAAAGTTAAGATGTGTTGATCTCTTGTTGAGACCTGCTGAACGACGCTCTGTTGAGAACACCTCTGAGTGACCGCGGCTGACAATGACCTGTCTGGAGAGCTGGGAAGCTCCACAACACATCTGTAATCCTAAAAACACTCACAGAGATAGCAAGCTCCTGCGTATTGCCACACTCCCCCAGCCAGTGTGTGTTTCAGAGTTCCAGAAGGTGTGAAATGCTATGGCAGAGGAGACTTTGTTGGAAAGGAAAAGAATTTGAGTCTCTCCTAAGGAGTGGTAGGTTTTGGGGGGCTGGATGTTCATTCCCTCTAAGCATCCTGTCCATATGGTCAAAGAGTGGATTTATAGTGTATTAGTGGTTTTGCAGTAACTTATTTTGCAGTGAACTGGCTTCTTGGTATGGATTATTTATTTCTGTAGAGTATGGGAGATCTATCTTTCTGTGAACATGCATTTCGTCCTGTGTATCCTTCAGGTCATTTGGTGCTGTTTCTTGCTAGATAGGAGTTGAATAAGAAGGAGTTGTTTAGAAATTAGCCATGACTAGAGGTAGGAAATCTGGCAAAAATACTTCCAGGGGCCTTAAGAGAGCAGTGGGGCATTTGTCAGTTGGGGGGTTACTGCCTGCTTGGCTCTGGCATGGTATTAGACCTCTTTGGGGTCCTAAGATCAAAAGAAAACTAAACTGCTCTTAAAGAGGAAGGCACGCAGTCCCTGCCTGACAGGGAAGAGGAGGAGTTAGCTGGATATTGCTTGGAGAGGGGGGACCATGGACAGAGTCTGGGAACATTGTAGGGAAGCACTAAGAGGAGTGGAAAGCTGCAGACGAGACTGAAGTGCTGAGATCTGTTGGAATATTGTCCCTCGTGTCTCTTTATGATGTACTTTGGGTTAAGGGATTATTCACTTCCCTGGAAAAAGCGTTTAACTGTCATCAGTCACTGGTCACAGGTTCCAGCAGGGAAGTGTGGTGTGAGGTTGGGTGGCTGGTGTGTTTCATAGGGCTACACGGAGGAGGAAGGGAGCCTTGGGATATAGTCTTAGAGGTGAGAAGATCTTGGGTTTTGTACAGTGAGTACCAGAGTCCCTCGCCTGAGGGGTGAACTGCTGAGGCGTTGCAGAGCGATGGAAGGTCTCTCTGCCCTGTTGCAGCTATGGATGGAGAAAACACTTGCGTATCCCAGAGGGTTTGTTTAAGGAGGCCAGTCTGTGGGGATCCAGCCTAGGAGAAGGGCAGGTGGAGGCTTGTTAGCTGGAAAGGGTGTCTGGAGAAACTGGAGGAGAGAGATCACAGATACCATTCATCGCTGTGTGTTTAGCCTATCCAAACTTGAAGGTGCTTTTTGAGTTAGCAGTCCTCTTCTCTCACTTGTAGAACTTCGCAGAAAAGTGTGCCTGGAAACCAGCTCCTCATAGCAATGTCTTCAGCAATGTAGCTTATTTAGCCCAGCTGGCACGTTTATGCAGAGCTGGCCTTGGGCACAAGTAGTGATGGATCTGTCCGGGTTTCCCATTTACCTCTGAGCTGCACAGTCAGCAGGATCCACCTGCCCTTGTGCCGAGGCGCTTTGCTGCAGGTGCCTGCTTCCTCTCCTTCCCATGCTGGTGAGCTGTTCATAAGGGCAGTTGTTGTTGTCCACTTGTAGATGCTGTCTCCGTAAACAGGCAAAACAATATCTACACTAAGCTAATGTGGAAAGCCAGAGGTTAGGTATAAAATCTGATAGCTTAATCATCCTACTACAAGAATTAGTGTGAAATGTTGATGATCAAATGCAGTCACAGTGCTGCCTCTTGCTATTAAGCCTGGGAGTGAAGCAACTATTACTTAACATGAGAGTGAGTGAGGTTAAAGATGCTTAAAACATGAGTTGCCTTCCTGCGTATGCATGCTAGCTTTCCTGGTGCTACGTCTGGAGCAAAAGGAATGTGGATTAAATATAAACATGATGGACAAATACATACACACTAGCTCAGTTTCAGGCTGGCCAGTGGCTTCTAGGGGAGCCCCAATTTATGCACTAAACCAGGTCATGGGGTCCAAAAAAATCTCAGCTGGTTGCTCCGACATTTGGGGGTGCAAGTTGAGCTTCTTCTGCCATGGTGAACTCAAGACGTGTGGCAGAGGATGTTGGCTTACTGGACACATCTGCTGCAGAAACTAGACTGGGATGGTGGTGAGTTTGGGCTACAGTGTGGACATCTCAGCTTTGAATGGGTCCTGGAGAAAGCACGGCCTCATTAGCCCTCGCTGGGCATGGACTGGAAGCAGGCTTGCCGGGCAAAGTCTTCCCATCGTCCTGACTTGCCTTGCATTCAAGGCCTGTGCTCTCGCTGTGGGAATTTTACCAATTTTGTTCTCATCATGAGTACAAAATAGGACCAGAATACAACCGTGAGGACTGCTTGTCTTCTGCCATCTGCAGGAGGGACATTCATCTTCAGAGATCTACGAACAGCTGTACCTTTTCTCTCTGTGTTGTATTGGAGAGATCCTAGGGCTACCCTAAAAATCCTGCTTTTCCACTGCAAGAAAATCTAATCTTCAGTTTGTTTGTATGGCTCTTCTCGCGATCTGTAGGTCTAATGACGTTGCTGTGTTCACAGCGGAGCTGCACAGAGAAGCCAGCTGTGTTGGGAAAGCAATCCGAACTTCCACTTTGGACGAACTCTGCTTTCTGTGAGGAAACATGAATTCTTGGTACTTCCTACCCATGGAGCCCCTAACAGTTTTTTGAAAGCAAATTGCAGCTGAAGCCCAGGGCTTTGGGGATCCTGGGATGCAGGAGCCTCGTGGTTTTGCTGTGTGGTGGAAGCTGCAGCACGGCTGCATGGCCCTGAAGTGGCTAATGGTGGAAGCCCTCGCTTTGCAGCAACCAGACAGATGAACCGGTAGAGAATCAGGCAGGGTTTGTCAAAACTTCTGCCTGACCTCAGCGGAGTTATTTGTCGCTGTGTTTCTGTGAAATGTTTTTGTTTCAATGAATCAGCATTTCCTCATTGAAAAGAGAACTCATTTGAAAATTTTGGCTTGTTCTGCTTGTGAATGCTTTTAAAGAGAATTTAAAACTATTGGGTTACATAGGACAAAATGGGTGTTAAATTTTTTTTTTTTTTAAGAGAACTGTAGAAATATGAAAATGGGACAGCACAGAGCCTGCAGCATGTAAATGAAGTAAATTGCATCATTTCTCAGAGACTGACTGGTCCTTTGCTGGGCTCCTGTTCGGAGCAGGATTGTGACAATCACTCTGCAATTTGAATGTTTTGTGCTAGATGTAGCTAATTTTATGGGGTTTAAATTATTTAGGTTAGTGCATTAAATATGGAACTCCATTAAGAGTGTGGAAAACTCCAATTTCTCCTGGAAATACAACTTTAAATGATTGCCTTTTTTCTATTGCTAATGTAATTGGGTGTTCAGATGATAGTGTCACCTGATGGTTGGCTGTTGTGATTTCTAAGGAAATGCTCTTTCGGTTTGTTTTTTTTTTTTTTTGGCTGATAATCAAATGTAGTAAATGAGAGAGAAGAGGTGGCCAAGAGTATCGATGCCTTGTTTATTCACAATATAGTAAGTCTTGTTGGTTGTAGAGTTTGAGGAAAGTGAAATTGGACATGGGTGGACGTGTAATGGTGAGAGGCAAGCTGTGAAACAGGATGCTACCCTGGACTTGCAGGGTCTCTGCTGGCATAGAAACCTGGCTTTTCTAGGCTGATGTAGCCCTGGAGTCCTGCTCATTGTGAATTTCTCTGCAAACTGGGGATGGCCTCTTAAGTCAGGTGTTCTTCAGTCTTACATGGTTCCTTCCCATCCTTGAGTTTCTTGCAGGAGCCTTTCTACAAAACTTTTCACTTCTTAGCCGCCGCTATTTTTAGGGAAAAAATGGCTTAATATTGTATATGAATGGCCTAATATGTTTGTATGCCTGCCTTTGTTCCCTCCCTGTTCTGTCCTGCAGGTAATTAAATGCCCTTAGTGTGGATCTTTGCTCTGTTGGCATGCTTGGATGCACAGCAGCTCTTCCAATAGCTTCTTTTCGTCTGCCCCATTGCAAGAAGATGGCAAAAGCCAACATTACTAGAGACATCATCCACAGACAGATCAAGGTATGTGTTAGCCAAGGGTTCGCTTGTGTTGGGTGGAGAGCAGATGGAAAATCAGTGTCCACGCTGGATTGGGAAATACTCATGTTTTTGCCTTTACTGCTGAAAAGATCTCTGCTACTTACGTATTGATAAGCTGTATAAGAAGCTTAAGAGAACAAACACATAGGACCTGTCTCTGTCCTTAATGAAGAGCTGGGATGAAGTATGGCATAACAGGAATGCAGTTCTTCTCCCTAGCAGGAGCGCACCATGCTAGTTTGACATCAGCCAGTCCGTTCCTTTTGAGTACCACATTGAAGAGAGAAATCTGACTACTTGTGTTTGGGCACCATAAAGGACCCTTAGCTAGCTTCCCTCATGAGTTTTCTGTCTGCTGCTTTATGTCTTCTCTTCGTATGATCTTGCCATCAAAGGTATTTTCTGACTGTAGTGAAGCTAATGATCTCTGTCTCAGTCTCCTTCTGTCTCCTTTTCTTTAAAGAGTGGTGTGTTGCTTCCTTTGTGTAGGGAGAAACTTCTGTGGTGGTCGGATCAGTCATCTGATGGCTGCATTTGTGAAATACCTCTTACCGTGAAAGGACTAGCTACAGCAGACACAATAGGCAATTATTACTTGGACTCAGAGGCCTTAAAAATCATTTGCAGCTTTGCTGGTAATCAGCATTCATGGAAGTGGTCTGTTAGTGGCCAGAATAAGGAACTAGGAGCTTGAATGCTCACTTCACTTTGCAGTTTGGTACCAAACTTTGTTTTATAAGCTTGTAATTTAATCCATGTGCAAAGATTTATTTTGCTGCTCTAATAAGGAAGGGATGGTTCTGCGGTTAGAGTGTTAGCTTGGGACTTTTTCAGACTGTCTGCTCTGTTAGACTTTCATGTGTGACCTTGGGAAGGTTGCTAAGTCTGACAGTTCCTTGTAGGAAAAGCAATATCCTACTGCACAGACCTCACAAAGCCACTGGGGTTGCAATGGCAAGGCAATTATAACTGCAGCACCTTGCACTGGGCCTAGTAGCGTTTTGGGAAAGCTATCTATAAAATATGTCAAGGGGTTTGAAGTTTGTCATGGAAGTTACTACAAAAAGCCTGATTTGTTTTGTTTTTCCTCCAGTCCTCTTTTATCTGTCTCCGTTTTGTTTTCAAATAGCTTTTGTTGTGTGAAGTTCATTACTTAACATTGGTCTGCAGAGCTGTAATGTCATACTAGTTCTTTGTGTCTGCTCTGTAGCTACTAACATGTTCCTAGTACCATCAATGTAATTTTTCACATCAGGGTTCTCATGTATAAACAGTGATAACAAAGGCTTAAGTTGTCTTCCCCTGACTATAGCATGGCATGGGTCGGGACTGAGGCTGGATCAAGTCCTAGGAAGGAATTGCCTTGGACATTAGATGTTCCATCCAAAACATGACTTGCATTCCCTTTTCTTCATGCCTGCCGCTGCAGTTGGCCTTCTTTCATCAAAGCCATCTGCTAATGCATCTGTGAACCCTGTGAGATCACAGGGGAAACAACTGTCCTGCTTTTCTTCACCTTCATTTGTACTGACGCAGTTCTGTGGCAGCTGTTCTCTTCCCTGTAGAACAGGCTGTGCTGTGGTACTGCAGCTACATGCTCCTACTCCATTTCTGATGAAATAAGCCATCTCTGAAGGATGCTGCCCAGTTATGTTCTCCAGTACTTTGCCCCATGGTGATGGTGCTTCAGGACAGATTCTGTGTAGTGGCAGACTTCTCCTGAGCAGCTGTGGTCTAGTACTGCAGTCCTCAGGAGTGTGTTGCTTCTGAAATCCTTGCCAAGGGATAATGACAGGCATCCCCAAGCTCTTCTGTATCTTCTGTTTCTGGCCCAAAGTAGGCAACTTATTCTGTCTTAGTGTGGGCCTCTCAAACCTCATCTTGGCTACCCAGCTGGAGCCTGGCAAGTCGATAAACATAATTTAAAACCAATTCGGGGCAAGGATTGCAAACTGCCTACCTGGAGATGATGTGAATGATGCCTCCGTACTACAGGACAGGTACCTGATGCTATGGACACCCCAATACCTGGCAAGGTCCCTACTTGATTTTTTTTAAAGTTCTTGAATCTTCTCTTAAAGGGAAAAGGGAGTGTTTTGTTTGCTGTAGTCAGTGTGGTGCTTGTTTGCTTTGTGCAGGAGAGGGGTGCGCTGGGCTTTGAACGACACTATCATGTCACTGATCCATTCATTCGACGCCTGGGCCTAGAAGCAGAACTGCAGGTAAGTGGGCAGTGTTTAAACAGCAAGCCGAGCTGCTTGTTGTACAACTTACTGCAGAAAGGACAGCGTGCCGGTGTGTATGGAATTCTCTCTCTTGTATGGGATAGATACTGATTACTTAGTCCCCTAAACTGCATTAGAGCCAGGAATAGCTCAGCGAGATCTTGTGTGAGCTTTCTGCATTACCTAATGCACCTACAAGAGAGCCTTTAATGACTGTGTACCAGCTAATCCTAACGGTGGTGCCTGAAGAAGGCAACTGTCAACTATTCAAGATATTCAGCTCTAATGCTGAAGAGTGTAATGTGTTGCCTAAAAAATAGGTAACACATATACAACAGCACTGCAGTCCCATGCAGCTTAAAAAGATCTTAAGATTGTCTTGGTTTGGGGGAGGAAAGGTTTCTTTTGTCCTCCTTTTCAATCACATCTCCCCTATCAAATGTTACTTAATGCTCCCCTAGTCTTTCCTGGTACTGTTGTTAATTTGGATGAAGATGGATGATAGAGTCACCCAGCAGCAAGGTGCTTCTAAGAGAGTTATCAAAAGTGCATTTTCCCTGCGTTCCCGGAGAACCTGTACATGTAATTTGTCAGCCTAGCCAAGGGCTTTTGAAGCAAAGTCACCTTTCCACGTGTTCAGCAGGATTTCATCTGTAGCCTCTGAAACTAAACTGCCATTTTATTCAACACTACATTTTTCTTTATTTGTTTCATTTTGCCTTTTCTACCCCAACTGCTATCGCATGTCTCTCTTTTCTGGAGGTGCTTATCTGCCATGTGGGTGGTTTTTTGCAGGGCTGAAATAAAAAAACCTGCTTGTATTGGAACAAGTTGTTATGTGTGGGGAGCTTGCTGCGTCCTTGTCTTAGAACAGCTCTGTTTGATAAGTCTGAAGTCTGTGTAATACTGTTTTCCCTTTTTTTTTTTTTCTCAGGGTCACTCTGGGTGTGTCAACTGTCTAGAATGGAATGAAAAAGGAGAGTAAGTATGTGGCTTGATTCGGGGGACCAACGAACTGATAACTTCAGGTTCTCCCAAGAGTAGGATGTAGGTCATCTTATGATAAGCAGATGCTTCTCATTTCTAGCGAAGTGGAGCTCAAGCTCAAAGTTTTGAATTGTAGTAGGGCTCACGCTTCAAAAGAAGCTTTATTTTGTTAAATATATCTGGATGTTGTTAGAAATGCCCCTTTAGTAGAGTTCAGAAGGGAAATGGTCAGACTAAGAAGTAGAGATTGAAGGCTGCGTCTCTTCTCTTAAGTGGTATTATGGATTATAATGGATCTTTAGGATTTGCCCATCTGGTAGTGACATTTCCCCACCCCCTTCACAGTGCTGTTAAAAGCTTCTGCTGGGGGACAAATATATAAAGGAGGAAGGTAGAGCATTTACCCCTCTCTGCAGTTTTAGAGGGAAACTAAACATAAGAGCATTTCTGTTAACCAAGTGGAATAAAGAGTATCTGCATGAGAAATTACTGGATGGAAGGAAGAGCGTATATTTCTTGACATGCCTCTTAAAAGATCCAAAGTCTGCTGTCTGATACTCTTCAGAATTATTTACCAGTGAAAATTTCATGTACGTGAAAGAGATCTGGCTACAAGGAACTAAGTTTAAAAGAGCTGATGGTTGCAGATGTCAAATTCTTTCACTTCAAATGAAGATAGATGTACAAGGCAAACACCGCCTTGCAATACTGCTGCCACACCCTACACTTAAAAAGCAGTCTGTGAATCACTACATGGGGCCTGGCTTGGGACTGCTTGGGCACATCCAAAGTCCAGGAATGAATGCCTTGGCTTGGGTTCGGGGATGATGTGAAGCAGTTAATGCAGCCAGGCTAAAAAGGAAAATGGAGGCCCTGCATTTTGTTATTGACCAAATGCTCCTATTGTTTTCCCCTGTGCCATCTGAATCTGTGGTGAGCTGGTTCAATGAGCTAAACCAATGAAAAACACTCGCTTTATTTTCTATGGAGTTGATATTTGGCTGGTTTAGCTCCTTGAACTGGCTGAATGGATTGGCGCATGGGGAGCAACAAGAACACATAGCTGAGAAAGGAGAGAGGAAGTAGGCTTTTTAGAGCTGAATTAACTTAATGGCTTTCTGTGGTCAAACCACTCTAAGAAATTGGTCACAGCTTAGAACAGAAGAATACATGATGCATACTTTTCTTCTGTTTCTTTTAGCTTGTTGGCCTCTGGCTCTGATGACCAGCATACCATTGTCTGGGATCCTCTGCACCACAAGAAACTCCTTTCTATGCACACAGGACATACTGCGAACATCTTTTCTGTGAAGGTATGTGATTGGAAGGAATAAACGGCTGACAAAATCAGCAGCTGAAGCAGCAAGAGAATAGATCCTTGCTGGGAAACATTTTCCTGCAAGCGATTTCCCTCCTGAAATAATTTAATATTGCTAATGGTGAGAAAAAATTGCATTAAATCTAATACCTGTTTCCAGGCTTATCTTATTCTCTCTGTAAAGTCAAAGGAAATGGTTGTAGCACATCAGGATGTGCGACAAAGAGACCATTTTGTGTGCTACTGCAGTTGGTGAGCGTGCACACTGGCATATGTGTATCGTAGGTAATAACATGGGTCATCCTGTGTTCCTAAAGCAAACTGCTCTGTGACCTGCCGGGACAGCTCAGCGATGTCTGTGTGAACAACCTCAGCGCTTCTCAAGTTTGCATGTCAAATTTGTCTCCCGCAGTTCTTGCCGCATTCAGGGGATCGGATCCTCATCACAGGAGCTGCAGATTCCAAGGTGCATGTCCATGATTTGACCGTCAAGGAGACCATCCACATGTTTGGAGATCACACCAACAGAGTTAAGCGGATTGCCACGGCTCCCATGTGGCCTAACACCTTCTGGAGTGCAGCAGAAGATGGGCTAATCAGGTACAGAACTCTAGTTGTTTTGCCCCAAAATTAATTGGATTAGGATCCATTGCAGAATGTACTATGCACAGACCTGAAGAAAGACTGTCTACGCTAAAGAGCTTAAGCTAATCTCTCCCTTTCCTGAAACTGGAAGGATTCATCTTGAAATGTAGAATCCTGTGATAAACACTCTCCTCAGCTCCTCTGTTTTCCCCCCACTGAAAGGGGAGGTGAAGAAAGGAACAGCCCTGTCAAACGAAAGGGAGATAAAACACTGAGCGATGTTTCCTTCCAGAGTCATTGAGACTCTTAAATGAGTAATGTCACTACGAGAGTCTGTTCCACTTTTCATACAAGCTACTGTTTGTGGGATCATGACTTGGAGTTTAATTTGGAACTTGAATAAATCTGTGCACATTATAGAGCTGGTTTTAGTGGTTATTATTGAGGCCTAGTGCATATTGAACTGAGATGCTTCCAGTAACCTGTGGCACAAATGACCATTAATGTTGTTAGTGTCATCTCTTCATGCACAAGCCAGATAATTAAGTGTAGGTCACTGCCGAGCAGTATAAATGTGCTGGTTTGAGTGGTCTTCAGTTTAGTCACCATGGAAAGCTAACCTCTCTCTTATTGCTGCTTCTGTCGTCTAGTGACACGGGTGGCCTGACTCTCTCTTCCCTTTGCAGACAGTACGATCTGCGAGAGAACAGCAAACGTTCAGAAGTCCTGATAGACCTGACAGAGTACTGTGGGCAGCTGGTGGAGGCCAAATGCCTGACGGTCAACCCCCAGGATAACAACTACTTAGCAGTAGGGGCAAGTGGACCCTTTGTGCGGCTCTACGACATACGCATGATCCACAACCACAGGTAATGGCAACTGGCTTTTCTGGGCCTTCTAGACAGACATGAGCGGTACAGAAATCTGTTCAAGGCTGTGGTGGGAAGGGGGAATTGCAGTGATCTGGGACTCGCCTGTCTCACCATGCGGTTTTGCCAGTCTTTTCTATCACCCACAGAGTCTTTTCGATCGGTGTGAGGCAGGCTTGTGAAGTGTCCGCGTAGATCAGGCTTCCAGCAGTTGAAAGCTGTGATTATAAGACTGTTCTTCTTTCTGGCTAGAAAAAGCATGAAGCAGAGTCCTTCAGCTGGAGTACACACATTCTGCGACCGGCAGAAACCCCTCCCGGACGGTGCGGCACAGTACTACGTGGCAGGTATTGGGACCTGTGCTGGGGGTGACTGATGGGACTTTAAGTTAATGCCTGAAGAAGCGGAGCTCTACCCATCACACAAGAAACCACTGCTTGGAAGTCTTCTTCCCTGATACAGGGATGTTCCATGGAATTGCAGATTATTAACTTCAATGCTGTGAATTTTTACTTATGTTACCTGCCCACTTTCCCTGATTTGGCAGTGGTGTGTGTTGGTGAGCTGGCTTTCCTTCTTCTTGTCTAGCATAAATGTCTTTTTGTCACTTTTATTGGAAAGCCAAGGATTGGATAACCTGGGTGCTATAGGCACTGCTCCTGGAACTGCTCCCAGCAAGGCTGCTGTTCAAAAACTTTTTGGCACAGAAAAGAAGTGGCTTGTCCTTATCCTGCAGATGAAGAATCAGCGATGCAGTATCTGGGCAATCTAGATGACATTCTTCTCCAGTGCTCATTATTTACTATCTTTTTTTCTGCCAAATGTTTGGGTTTTTTAAAGTATCTTAGACCGGCATGTTCAGCAGACCAGTTTTGACAGTCTTGCTTCTGATGAGTCCCCGCTAGAGGATTTCTTAGGTCCCCTGAATTGGTCATGCAACACATCTGCTGTCTGAAGCAAAAGAACCTGTGTGTGAGCTGAATATTTAGGAGCCTTGGTTTGGTTGTGCTAAGGGCTTCATTAAGGAAACCTGATTAGAGGGTTGAAGATGGAGGTATTTGTTTGCAGATGGCCACGAATCACAGGAGCCAAATCTGCAGTGAATCCCTAAAACTGAGATTTGCTGGATTCTGCAGACTTCATTGTTAGCAAGCTAGTTATAATCCAGTCTTCTCTTCATACGGAGATGGCCTTGCAGAATTGATACCTAGAACTTGTGAAAAGGCAGCTATGCGCATCTGTGTGTTTTGCTGCCTGATGGAAGGATTCAATAAACAGCAGTAGGAAACGGAAAATCACTTAAGTGCGTGCATTTCGTGACATTGCTCTCCTAAAAACCTCTTGTAAAAGGGAGCAGCTGGAGTAGGACAAAGACAACGGTTGTTAGTTACGCTAATATGTATGGGCCTCTTCTCTCCACAGGACACCTTCCAGTGAAGCTTCCAGACTACAATAACCGGCTGAGAGTCCTGGTGGCCACATACGTCACCTTTAGTCCTGATGGCACTGAGCTCTTGGTCAACATGGGAGGGGAGCAGGTAAGAAGACAGCTAAAGTTTGGCAGAAAGCTTCGCATTCGGTTGTGTTTGTTGGGTCACTCTGTGTTGTTGTGCGCTCTTGAAAACAGGTATAGCAACTTCTCTCTGGGTAATATGATTGATTTTAAACTGCTTTCTGATTCATTCAGAGTAAATGCTTGGTATTAGGGATTTATTTGTTATGCTACCACTGAACAAACTTGAACCACATTCTGTTCTGGTTTTCCAATTCACATTTCGCTCTCTGGAAGAGGGGAAAAAACCCCAGAGTTCTGAAACTGACCTTTGCTGACTTAGAACAGATTTCATAACTCATTCTTGGAACATCAAACTGCTTCTATGATAGAATCTAGTGAATAAGGAACTTACAGAAGCAAAGGCCTTCACCTGGATCATTGATTGCTTTAATTTTAAGCGCTGGTGATATTCATGGATCTTTTGTAAAGCCTATCAGTGAAATGAGAAAATCTTCCTGACAGCATTAATCAGCACGGATTAAGCAGGAACTTTGCTTGTGAGCAGGTTACTCTGTGGTTGTCCTCCACAGATCGCTTTCTCACACTTGCACTCATTCTCTTTAAGAGAAGATGCTGAGTTAGATGAATTGTAGGTCTGATCTGGGCTGTCAATTCCTATACCAGTACAGTTTTAAATTAGAGTTTTGCAGGGCTGATTTTGAAGTTTCTCAGGAAATCCTGGCTTCAGCTTAGACAGACTTTTACCTTGATACAGCGTGCCACCCCACCTCTTTTCTGCCCATAGAGGTTTGATTTGTTTATGGTCCCTGTGTTAATTAAGTAGTTAAAACATCTTAGACCTGAAGCTTTCTGAACAGGTTAGTTTGTGCTCAGGTCATCTTTTAAGTTCTGTAGGTGTGGAGAGGGCTTCCTTACCTCTTGAGTAAGACAAGGCTCCTATTTCTCAGCATTGGATTTTTTTTCTGAACCCGGTGCTGGAATGGAGCATGCCACTGGTACTGCTGTCATCCTGTGTGTACGTGTCTCTAAACAAGATCCCTAGTTAGAAAATTGGAAATAGCAAAACACAAATGTGGCACCATATACCCCTGTAGCCCTGTTTTATTTCTGTGACTTGAGCATCTATGTTTCACTGACTCTTTTGTCTCATTCTCTTTCTTCATTCCTTAGGTCTATTTGTTTGATCTAACATACAAACAGCGACCATACACTTTTCTTCTCCCGAAGAAGTGCCATACTTCAGGGGGTAAGTATGATGCTGTCATGAAAGTGAGTGGAAGGCAGAGTGAAATCACATACTACACAACTCTTTTTCAGGGTGCAGCCCAATCTGGGCAGGAATGAGGAAAATGAAGTAGGGCATGGCTGTTGCTGGGCTGTTTCTGCGGTGCACTTCATAGCCTGAGTTCCAAAACTCTTGTACAGAGAGACAAAACGCGTGTCTTGAGGGGAGAAGCGAGCTGTTGAGGTGTATGCCTGTGTGAGCTAAGGAGAATGTTTTAAGTTGTGAACAAAGGATAGACTTCGTAGAGTGGTTGAGGTCCTGGTATCCTGCCTTCAACTAAGGGGGAGAAGTTTTTGGACAGGCATGGAAATGGTATATGGTTTTTATTTTTTTAAACTGCTTAGTAAAATGTAGAATATATCTATTATCCCTATATACACCCATTAGGAAGCAGACAGAACAATCTCTTCCCTAGTCTGAGAATCTGGCCTGGCACTAATATCCCTCCTGGTGGTGAGATAGTTGAATCAAAAAGTCATTTATTTGACGAGTGAGTAAATCTAAAAGCCTTTTTATTCCTGGCCTTGTTTCTTATGGGGCCTGTTCGTACACAGATATTGCAGGCAGTACGCAGTGAATGGCTGCAGCGTTATTCCCCGGGCAGAGGCTGACTCTTATCAGGGAGTGTTCCCTGCTCAGCCCGTTCCCTGTTCTCGGAGCGCTCTGGCAGAGTTTGATCTGTGTACTCAGCGTGCCTTAGGCCTTAATCTAACACTCACATCCTGGTAGCAAATCTATGCCCTGCCTGCCTTTCTTTTCTGCATTGAATGCGTGTGGGTGATCTGTACTGTGGTATCTGGCGAGGTCACGCTGTAAATGGCAGGACAGCATTTGAACAGGCTCACAGTGGTGCGGTTGCAGCAAACGCTCCACCCTGTTGGGCACAGAAAGTTCAGGCAAAGGCTGTGAAAAGGCGAAATGAGTACAAAGGCTGAACTTCATGTGCATGCATGTCTCTGCACACCGGAATCTCTGAGCAGTTCGGTAGGCTGGTTGGACAGTGTCCCCAGTTTCCCAACCTGTGAAGTGGCCACAGGAACACTCCCAGCTGCAACATAAATGTAATTTGTAAAGCTGGAAGCTGCATATTTTCTATAGAAATGGCAGATGATGTGTCTGCGTGACCTTCAGAGGATTACTTCAGCTTGTAACTGCTCCTTGAGCAGTAGGGTAAGAAAAGAAAGGAAGGAAAAAAGCATCTGGAATTCCGTTACTGGATTCCTCCAGTGGTTCCCCTCATCATCCTTGTTCTATTAGATGTTCAACAGCTTAGCTCTTTATCTGAGATATTTATTCTTTATCTGAGTGAATATAAAATACGAAGTTACTAACGTTACTAAATGCTTCTGCAGTTTTAAATGTCAGGCTTCTGGTGATCAGTCAGATACTCTGATTATGGCCTAGACTTAGTCTGAAGGCAGTTCAAGCTGCCTTCTCTTACATTCTGTGTGTATCTAGTTTTCTGTTCTAGAGTTGTATTGTGAAGGATACTGCAGAGATTCTGTAGTAAATGTAAGAAGGCAAGTCAAATCTAGGTGGCTGGAGGGGGCGGTGGGGAGGGGCATGTGGAGTCATGGAAGTTTTATTTCTGCTCTGAATGGGGCTGTGGCATTGGCTTGGCTCTGCTGTAAAACAAAACCCTGAAGCTTCATATATTAGCTTTTGTAGTCTACATTGATACTTAGCATGGCTGTGGGTTTTTGGTTTTTTTCCTAACCTTCAGAAGTGCAGAATGGAAAAACCTCTACCAATGGAGTGTCGAATGGCATCCATCTCCACAGCAATGGCTTCCGCTTGTCTGAAGGAAGAGCGCATGTGAGGTAAGGGGACAGATCTACCTACATGAAAGCCCTACGGCTTTGTTCATGTCCTCTTCCTCTTGCCAGGGTTAGCTGCTGCTAAACAAGGCGTGAAGTGCACATCCATTGGGTGTATTGACTTGATTGTCAAGTGGCCTCTGTCCTAGGAGCTGTATTTGCTTCTGGTGTGTGGGCTATGAACAAGAGTCAGATCAGGCAAGAGCATCCTGGGAGAAATGTTGTCCGTGAGGATTTTTCCCCTCTTATGACAAATTACTGCAGACAAAACTAAGAAATGACTTTTCAGGCCTGGAAGTTCTTAGTTGTCCTGAGTGGTTGTTACTTCCTGGCCTGCAGGAACTGTGTCTTGGTAAATGGGAGAGGCTGTCAGGCCAAAAGAGCCTTGCTTCCCTTTGTCATTTTTTTGGGTACCTGCCTGCTGCAAATTGAACTGACGTGACCAAAATTGCTTTATGACAGTGACACTGGAGTCTCTACTCCTGCAGTCTGCATGTGAGCTAGGAATGGATGGACAGCCCTCTTCCATAGTTCCTGCTGCTTTCTTTCTTTAAGAGCAAAATGCAGTTGGGGCAAAGCAGAAGCAGACTTCAAGCACGTCTTGCTGACTGTTTTTCTTCCAGCTGATGAGACATGGTTAAAAGTCAAGACACAGTTGCTTAATACCATATATGGGTAGTCTAGGTTCCACCAAAGTCACTTTGTTGAATGTTTTCAGCTTGTTTCCTCTAGATGGCCCCTCCACCACAGCAGCAGAGATGTAGCTGGAATTTTGGGTTGCTGACCATGGGCCTTGTGCAGCCCTGTGAACTCGAATGCTTGGTTTTCCTTCTGAATTTGCATTCTGTTACACGTTGCTAAAAGAGGATTGGAAATGTTGTTTATGCAGTCAAAGCAAAGATGTATTGGTGAAGTCTGAGGCGTTAGATGCTTAAAATACACACTATTCAATTTTGAGTGGATGCCTGTATATAAAGAAAAAATGGAAACAATCAAATGATGGTCAAAAAGAAACCTTCCTCCTAAATTCAGATTATTCAGGTACATGATCTCTTTCGCCTTTTCCTGAAACTTCTGGTATTAGCTAATGCTTGCTGGGACTTGCTAAGCTAGAACAAAACACTGCAGACATTTAACTGGACTTAACAGAGCATTAGCATGTGAGACTTACTTGCGCTCCTTTCTTCTTTCCCTTCAGTCCCCAAGTGGAGTTACCTCCATATCTGGAGAGAATCAAGCAGCAAGCCAATGAGGCCTTTGCTTGCCAGCTGTGGACTCAAGCCATCCAGCTGTACAGCAAAGCGGTCCAGAAAGCCCCCAACAACGCCATGCTGTATGGAAACAGAGCTGCTGCCTACATGAAGCGCAAGTGGTAAGGAAGCAGAGAATATGAGAGAGTTTAGCGTTGCAGGCAGTGCTAGTGCCTGGCATCTGAGTACCATGTTGTCCTTGTCCACTGCGAAGCACGTGGGCTCCCTATGCGTGAAGCAGGGTTGGGGTTATTGGATCAAGCTATAAAGTGGGTCACCTCTGGCACAGAACAAAGGGATGCACGGCAGCATGTGTTGGAGAAATTACAGCCACAGATACTGCACAGGCAAGCACAGCTGGTAGTAGCTCATCATTTTGCCTACTGGCATGCTGAGTAATGTTCTGTTCTTTTCCTGTTTAAAAAGAAACCGAAAATCCACTTCTGAGTAACAGCATTATGAGTGTCTCCAAGGGTGTTTGTATTTCTTTGGATAGTTCTGATCTGCATTAGAGTATGGCTCTGAATCTGCCGTCAACAGATGAGGTAATGGTTACTATGCTTTGTAACTTCCTATCTCATGATATCAGGTTGCTATAGGACTGCCTGGAGTTGCTTTGGTTGCTACTTTATCCAAGTAGCTGGTACTGCAGATAGTCATATGTGACCTGGTGGTTCCCATGCTACCCCAGCTACCCCACACTCCCCTTGACTGGAAACAAACCTCTCTGAGGGATTTGGGGAGGTGGCAGCTGGTGCCTCAGAGTCTGAGGGAGGTTCTGTCTTGATTGTTGCAAAATACGCTGTTAGCCTCTGCAGTAGGTAATGTCTTGTCTGACCAATAGCCAGAGCTGCATCTGCAAGATACAGCTGAGTTATTTTAGTATCTGTCCCCTTGAGCAGAGTAAGACTGAGTAGCATGACTTGCCATTAACATATTTAAAATAGCTGTGGTCCTTCATCTACATTTGCTTTGTGAGGATATCCTTCTCTCCCTGCTGAAATCCGCAGTATGAATTCTCCCGTCTTCTTGCCAAGATAAAGAGCAGCCAGCAGTTGTTGTGACTGTTGGTAACTGGCCTACTGGCTGTTTTGCAATAGGAGAGATTTGGGAGCTGCCTCAAAAAGACCTCAGTGTTCAGAGGGAGAAGAACAATAGTTTGGGATTAAGGAATGGAAGACAGAAGCTGAGTGCTGATCTCATGAATGGCATTTTTCTTATAGGAATTGTTTTTCCCAAAGGATATTGGCAGATCTCAACCTTTCTGTGTGTCAGCTAGTGCTTTGCTACAGTTTTCGGTAGCAGGAAGATGTGAAAATATATGCACAGTGGGTTTCTGTGGCATGCAATGATTAGAATTTAAATAGTACTGAGCTGGTATCTTCTCAGGTGCAGAAAAGACAGGGCACTTTTCTGCTAGGAGCAGCTTCTGGTATATGGCAGAAGGTGGCTGGGATGTCACTGAGAAGGAGGGTGAAGCAGTTGGACAGTGACCCACGCTGAACCACTGTGTCCTTCACGTTCGGATCAGGAACAGCTATAGGCCACCCTGCAGAATACTGCAGGTCTTGCCTTGGCTTCATTCTCTGAATAACAGAGAGATCTAGAAAAAAGGAAGGTCTGTAATTTCCTAACCTCTCCTTGCTCATCTCCCTTAAGATGCTGCTCATACTCTGCAGCGCTTCTAAGGCTGTCCTTTTAAAATTTGCTCCTGAGAGCCGACTGCATCACTCTCCAGATTGCTTTTAGCAGTCTATGTTGACAGCACTTAGCTGATTTCTAGTTAGAGCATTTTTGCACAAGCTGAGTCAAACCTGTAACAATGGGAGAAGTCAGTGCCTGCTTTACATCTCAACGTGTCCATTTTTACACCGGTCTGTTGGGCTGTCTGACATTGGTGGTTGAGGTTGAAGGAGTTTTGAGGGTGGCAAAGCAGCTAATAGCTCAATCAGCTCTGAAAATGCATGACACTCGTCTGCCATCGTAACAGGTAACTTGCATTCCCTCTTTCTTAGAATAAAAGTGGCCTGATGCTGTGCATCCAGCCTCTGGGATTAACACAGATACACTGCTGCAAAGACAACCCTCAAGAACCATGTTTCTTCTGCTCTGCTGCAGATCTCAGGGACAAGGCACTCCACCTTCTGTACTGTGCTAGCAAACTGTAGTATGTGGCCAATATCCACGTAGATGGGAGGGAGCAATAGGATGAATGGTTTGCATAACATGCTTGTGGCACCGAGTAAGCGCTGCTTAGCATGTAACCCAAAGATTCGGAACTCCCTTTAATGAGTAGAGACACAGGAGCACCTCTTCCCCGACAAAGGCTCCATGTGATCTAAAATTGTCATCTTGTGGGAGGTATGGGGCAATTCACCCCCTTCCCCTTGGGACTGTTTAAGACTTTGGTAAGTGCAGGGCACATAGGTTACAGGTGTGAAATGTTGTTATTATTATTAGCCATCATATGGAGACTTGGCACTCTCTTAGGACAGATTGTGGTGCCTCTGAACAGTTTAGGCTTGATGCTGGTACACCAGGCATGTCAGTGCTGGCTGACTTCTCAGCTTCTGTGAGTCTGAACCGAATACCGGCATGCAAGGCTTGTCAAGTCTCTCCTGCTTCCAGAGCACAAGCAGAGGCATTCTTATTCCCACAGCGATGGAGCTTAGGGAAGTCAAGCATAGTCTCCAGTAACTGTAAATAGGATATAAATATCCATTATGATACCAGTCTGCTATAATGCTTATTTCTAAAACTTCAAGGTTTTTCCTATAAAGGTGGGAAAAGACTGCTGCGTTAGACATGGGGCTATGAAGTGTGGTGGTTCTGTAGCTCCTTCTTGAGGGCTACAAGTGGCTGTGACGGTGGGCAGGGAAACATGCTGCCACGCTGTGCGTCCACAAAGGGGCACGCGTGAGCTGCCGTGCTCTGACAAGGCCCTGCTCGCCTTGCAGGAGAGGCCTTGTGTCTGCTTGGCCAGAGGGCTTGTGCATCCTCCATCTTCAAAGGACTTCCCTAAATGTGTTCTATCAGTGAGCTGTGCTCTGTCGGATTTAAAATGGCAGGTCAAGACTTGCTGGGCTTCCCTGTGTGGTCATATTACAGGGCTGCCTGTCTACGTGTGGAGGTGCGTTCGAGGAGCTGGGCTTGGTCAGATGGTGCCCCTGAGAAACAGCAAATGCTATTAGTACGTGAGCTTGTGGGATGTTTGCTTGCACAGAGCGAGCTGGAAACAGCAAGCTTTGGAGGGAAATGAGGGCTGGGAAATGGCAGTGGAAAACCTACACTGTTTCTGCTTGGGCTATCTAATCCAGCCCTATCTTTTCTTCAGGGATGGGGACCATTATGATGCTTTAAGAGACTGCTTGAAGGCCATATCCTTGAATCCATGCCACCTGAAGGCCCATTTCCGTCTTGCCCGCTGTCTCTTTGAACTCAAATACGTGGCAGAAGCACTGGAGTGTCTGGATGACTTTAAAGGGAAGTTCCCAGAACAAGCACATAGCAGTGCCTGCGATGCACTAGACAGGGACATCAATGCAGCCCTCTTCTCCAAGAGTGATAACGGTGAGTGCCAGCGTTCGGTGTGGTTCTTCAAGGTTATACTAAAATCTAATGATCGGACAAGGATTTTTCTCCTTAAACTGCCCTTCTGAAGTAAAGCTCCAACTACTGAGAGAGATTGGTTGTTACTGTGCACGAAAACTGGCCCAAGCCTGTTCTTTCTTTGCGCCTGGTCCGGGTTTGCTCTTGAGTGAGACTATGATGAAAGGAGTCTGATGTACCCAGGAGATAATCTGGAAGGAAGCTTGTGCTCCAAGTCTGCTCCCTGCTGGAATTGTCCTTAACTCTTCTCTAAAGCTGTTGGGGTCTCCTAGAGTGCTGTTTGCTTAGAACATGTCCCTCACCAAATTGTGATGAGGGAAATCTGTTGTCCTTCCAGCTGAAGACAAGAAAGGAGGTGGCCCCATCCGGCTGCGAGCCACAGGCCGCAAGGATTCCATCTCAGAGGATGAGATGGTGCTGAGGGAGCGCAGCTACGACTACAAATTCCGATATTGTGGCCACTGTAACACTACTACAGACATCAAAGAGGCCAATTTCTTTGGCAGGTATGTTGGCAGAGCGTAATAGGGATGCAGGACAGGAGTGTGAGCAGCAGCAGAATGCTCTATTCCATCGGATAAAGCCTCACGTGTAGCCTCATGTGACTGTTCATAAAATGACACTGCCAATAGTTTGCAGGGTTGAAAAAGATCACAGAAACCTTCCTCCTTGTGTGGCTGCATGAATAGCTGGTTCAGTAGCAGATCCACAGAGGACCCAGTTGGGCTAACATTTCAGAAAAGCCATTTGGGATTGAAAACATGAATCCTGGGGATGGAGGGAACCAACAAAGAAAGCTTTATCTGGATCCATAAGCGTGAGGGGTGGCAGCCTGCTGATTATAGAAGCCAACTGAGATTCTCATGTCTGCTAGAGACTAGTTTTGGCTCTGAGCTGTGATCTCCAGTCTCTGCTCCTCTCACCCTAGCAATGCACAGTACATAGTCAGTGGGTCCGATGACGGCTCCTTCTTCATCTGGGAGAAAGAAACCACCAACCTTGTTAGAGTGCTGCAGGGAGATGAGTCGATTGTGAATTGTCTCCAGCCTCATCCCAGTTACTGCTTCCTGGCCACCAGCGGCATTGACCCAGTTGTACGACTGTGGAACCCGAGGCCAGAGGTACGAGCTGCACTAAAAGAGTGTTTTGTTGTCGTGAGGTGTAAAACACACTGGTCTTTCCTACTGGGATCTCTTGAGAGTTGCAGCAGCAGTAACAGCCCCTCTTTTGTCCTAGCGCTGCCTTGCTGAGTTGTCTCCCTTCTTGTCTTACAGAGTGAAACCCTTAATGGCCGCGTGGTAGTAGACATGGAAGGTGCTTCCCAAGCTAACCAGAGACGAATGAATGCAGACCCGCTGGAGGTGATGTTGCTGAACATGGGGTACCGGATTACAGGACTGACCAGTGGTGGGGCTGGAGGCTCAGATGATGAAGACAGCTCAGAGGGGCAAGTCCAGTGCCGGCCCAGCTAAAACAGAACTGCCTCTCCTTCCTCTAATTGTTTGGCTGAAAGGGAACCTAGTTTCCTTGGTCCTGAACTTTCTCCGATGAATGACTGCACTGTTTCGCACTATGCACAGAGTAGAACAAGCTGGCAGGGGCAGGAGCGGCCGTCTCTTTAAACCATCGCCACCACCTCCTCCTTCTCCCATCATGCTACTGAGCAGCATGGCAGTGCAGTCCGGGGTTTGTCTTTAGTGGAATTTAGTCCCAGCCAGGGGTCTTTGAATTGTCTGTAAGCAGTGTAAGCTGGTGGGTTTTTCCCAGAGCTGCCGTATGATCTGGTAGAGGGGATGTCGCCTGCATTCAAGAATTTGCAGAGGGGATGTTAAATTCCTGAATAAAATACAAACCTAGGGCAGGGGTTATGGAATGAATTTACTGCAGTGATCTTGGTCTTGAAAGCTTGACTCTGCTTTTATGCTACCAGCCTGTCTAGAGGCCCCTGGTTTAGAGTTGTTGGCCATGAAACACCTGGTTTGTCCCATAACATCTTTCTCCTGGCTTCCATCTCTAACATGTTGTCACCAGATGTGGCTGTGTTGTATTAAGGACTGGATATTGCCTGTCTTGTCCCTGGGCATGTCTTAGTTGATGAATCAGTGAAGGCACTGAGTATGTGCAGCTCAACAGGGCAGGATGTGCTTGTCCAGCTCTGATACTTTCTTCTGTGGTCTATGAACCCGTTGAGAAAGGCGACAGCAATGGGAGCGGGTGTGATCAGAGGCCTAGGACTCAAGTAGCTAAAGCTACTGAGGAAAGGGGCTGGTAACAGCACTCTTTTGGACCTTCTCTCTCTGTTCCCCAAGATGTGTGTAGCTCTATTCACCTTCTCCTCTCTGTGTCCCTTTGTGCTGGAGCTGAGAACGTTGCCACCATGTATATGTTGCAACTAAAGTTTCGAGCTTTTAGACAGCAGCATTTTTGTGCAGTCACCTGCTCTGTCTCGGCCAACGTGGGCCTTCTCTGCCTCATTCTTGGTGTAACATCTGATGGATTAGTGGTCCTCTCAGGAACCCTCCTTCCTCTTCCCGTTCTCCATACACTGACTCTAGTTGCACAGCCAGGAGTACGTCTAGAAATGCAGCACTGTACTTCCATTCCTCCCCCTCTCGTGTAACGTGCAGCCCCATTCTCCCCTCTTGCAGTTGCCAAACACTAAATATCAAATAGATCTTACACAGCTGTGCTACAACCGAATCCGAAGAGGCTGTTTTTTTCTAGGACTATCAACTAAGACCAAAGAGCCCCTGGAGATCTTAACTGCTCTGCGCTGTCTCATATCTCTTACTGGTGAAGGTCTGAACATGCTAGCCTTGGTCCCAGGGGTGTAAGATGTGTGTCTGGAAGTGTGCGCGCATGTGTGTATGCTGCATTAGGGCCGTTCTTCCATGTGGTGCAATCCCTGGTCTTCCTGTTCCTGCTGTGGAAAGATGAGAGGCCTCCCTTTCCTTCTCTGGCTGCTTCTGGCTGCCAGGCGTTGATGAGAGAGACTGCGCAGTGCTGGCTGATCAAGGTAACTGGCTTCCTCTCCCTTCCAGAACAGTCTTTATGAGATAAGTGAGCCTTGTGCAGGAGGGAGAGAGGTCACAGAGGCTCGTAGCTGGCAGTGTCTCTCCAAGGACACTGTTCCCTGCATAGAGAGGTCCCCGCGCCCCCCTTGCAATCGCAGTGGAGCTAACTGGGACCTGATCTCTGCCCCTCAGACAAAGATGTCCATCTGCTCTTTCACGTATGGGTGAAACGGAGCCTTAGTGAACCCCAGACTCGTGGGAGCATGCCCCTCACTGCCCAGAAACAAGGGGCTACCCTTGTGCGCTGCTGAGCTGTGATGGCAGACTCGCCCTCCATCTTCTGCTGAAGCAGAGCTCTCCTGGGACAGATTGTCGTTTGGCTGCTGAGGGCACGTTTGCTTGTTTTCGTGCAGTACCAGTGCAGTAGATGTGACTGCTTGCTCAGTTTACCTGTTTGGTTGTGTACAAGCTCCCCCACCCCAGGTGTACTCTGGCACTCGATGCTCTTCAAAACCCAGAGGCAACAGAAAATTCTTCTCACTTGGGTGGCTTTTTGACATGATCTGGCCTTTTCTTTTTTTGCTTAAGGCTTTCCTACTAGACGCATCCTCTTTTCGCCCCCCCCACCCTTCTCCTCCCACTCAAACTTTTTTTCGGCTTTCAGTAGACAATGTCTGCAGACTTTGATTTTTAAACTGAGAGACTGAGATGGAAAGCTCTGAAAAGAACAGACCTCTCCCTCCCCATTCACCTTTTGCTGTGGCAGCTATTTTTTGTTGTTTTTACCCTTGTGAGACAGTGCAGCTCTTTTACCTGCCAGTTGCAGTGTGAAAGCTACAAGATTCCCTGCCTCTGCAGTGGATTGCTTTTTTTAATGGCTGCTTTGGTTAAAAAAGATAAATAATAATGGGAAAGAAGGGGAGAGAAAAATCTTTCTGCCTCTAGCCCCTTTTCCCCTTGTCGTGGGCAGATTACCTGCTTTGTCGCTTGTTAATGAGGAATTTGTATTTATTGGTGAAGGAAAAAACATGCTGGGGAAGTAGGGAGAAGATGTTGCTTTATTGACCTCTGCTGTTTACTTCAACCCCCTCTTTGGGAAAGCTTCTTCCTGCTCTTTCTGGTTAACTCTTTCTAGCCTGGGATATGCAGGGATGCCTCCTTTATTTTTGTATTCTAGCAATGGGCTCTCCATTAGGAGACTCTAGGATTCTCTTAGTGTTGCGATGACCATTGCTTCTCGCTTTTTCAAGTACTAAAGATTATCATCTCGTAAACTTTGCCCCTGCAGTTGTAGAGGTAACACACAAGCCTTACTGCCCTCATTAGAAGGAGTGGAAAACTTGTTTCTCTGGTCCCTGGAAGAGAAAGGGTTAAGCAATTAAACAATTCTTTGTTCTAGTTCTTTCTTGGTGTCATTTTGTTTGGGGGATTGTTCTGGCTTTGTTCTACCTTTCTCCTCTGTGGAGGTGGACAAGGGTGGGCGGAGGGTGGCCTGGTTGGGCTGGATGTTGCCTGTTCAACAGTGCAGCTTCATGGAGAAGAGGCCCCAAAAAACTTGAGTGGGAAGGGGGCTGGGCAGCCTGAAACATGGCTTTTAAGCTGTGGTGGCTGCTGAGTTAGCGCTGATGGTAGTTTATCCAGGTTGTGGGAACTCAGATCTGTCTGTGGAGCCGAGTCCAGCCCCGGCTCGGTTTAGACCTAAAGCTGCCGACGTTGGGGTGAGGATGAGAACGGTTGCCTGGGGCTTGCTGGGGAAGAGAGGAGCACGAAAAGAAAGATGAACGGTGCTGTAATGAAGTTAGTTTCTCTGAATCATGTTTTGTCAGGGTAGGGGGTAAAATTGATAAAATCCTCTTCAAGTCTCTGCTGAGTCCAAGAGTTAGAGTTGAGCGGGGGGGGCGGAGCAAAAAGCTGAATAGGGAAAATTAGCCCATCCTTGCCTTTTAGCTCTTCTTATTAGCCTCTTGCCCTAAAGAGCCAAGCCCTGGTGGCTTCAGCTGTGGGGCAGACCCAAGGCCATCTGCCTGAGTCACCATGTTACTGACTGATCTTCAGAGATGTTTCCGCTGTCAGAAACAGTGCACTTATTGCCTTAAAGTGTCTTGCACTCAGCGTGGTGTGTAGGACATCAACATTTAGACCCAGAGATGAGCCCTTGCTAAAGAATATCACAAGCTCACTTTCTCCTCGGGGCTCCTGCTGCAAAACCTCCCAAATACTTTCCTGCCCTCCAAGCTGCAGAATACCAGGCCTTAAGTAAGAGTTAGAAAACCAGTCTGCTATTTTCAGAATCCATTTGACCTCTTCTCTTAAAAATTCCTGTTGGACATCTTTCAGCTGAAGGCCTTTTGAGGCCTCTTCATTTTAAATCCTGTCTGATAGAAATTATTGCTTTAAAAGACAGCGCTGCTCTAACAAAGCAATGTGCATCCACAGCTGGAATTGGTAATCAACTAATTAGGTCAGACCTTGGACTGAATGGTTGGACAAAGAGGAAGCGTGGAAGGGGAAGCCGAGTGATTGAATCGTGGGTGGAAATGGCTAGAAGGACCCAGAAAATGAGTTTTATTTGTAATTTGGGTAAGGGAATTGGGTTGAGGAGGGAGAGGAGCGATATGCTCTGGGATGGGAGGAGAGGAACAATCGCAGCCCTGCTGATGAGTTCACTTTTCTCTGATGTCACCGTTTGTGGTGCCAGGAACAAGTCTGCAAAGGGCTCAAGATGGCTCCTGTCTCTGAGCAAAATGGGAGCAGGATGTCAGAAAACTGCCTGCTGTTGTTGCCATGAGGAATTCAATCCTCTGCATGTTGTGCTCCTCGTAGCTTGTTCAGGCCTTGCTGCTGCAGGAGGTGAGACTGATTGGGAACCCCTGGGGGGCTGGCAAGGATGGAAGGTGGGCTTTTTTGTGGATTTCATAGCTGAGAAGTCATCGTGACCTGCAGTTGGCTCTTTGAGCTCTTCCACCTTGTGCCCCATGTCCCTGAGAAACTGGTGGCTCTCCCTTTAAACATAAAAGTTGCCCTGTGGATTGACTCTGTCAACTGGAGAGAGAGGGAGAAGGAAATGTGGCTTTCAAGTGACAGGGAAGCAGAAAAGACCTGAAGGTTAAAGCTGAGGGGTGAGATGGCTTAGGGGCATGCTTTATGGGGTGGGTGGCTGAGCCTGCGTATGTTCTTGCACTTGTGAGTAGCACCATCATCAGTACAGATGAGAGTGACGTTTCTGGTTCACGCTGAGCGATTAGAGGCTGTCGGATTGCGGCAGGCACAGACCACAGGAAAGGAACGACAAAAACGCAAGGCAACCCACCCCAGCATCACCTCCAGGGCGGGGGAAGGACGCCTTGGTGTCCTCCATCAGCCTATGCCTCGGTGACATTTTAAATAGACTCCTGCACGCGGTGTTGCCTGCTGCTACCTCGGTTGTCAATGTCAGAAGGGGGAGGGGATCTCTTCCTTGAGTGGTTTGGTTCTGGCAGTCCCTGTAATGTTTGAGCTGTCACAACAGGGAAGGTTCCCAAGGAAGCCGCTTACTGAACAAGAGCTGGCTGGGTGCCTGCTTCTTTCAGGCTCAGAGATGAGCCGGGGTAGAAAGGGGAGGTAACTGAATCCCTTCCGGGCTGAGCTCCAGCTACAGCCATGGTGGCGTGCGCTTGGACAAACCCAAGCCGGTGCGCGGTCTGGGCTGTTTCTTCCCGGAGCGGACAGGCTTTCCTCTCGGAAGGGCTCTGCGTCTCCAGGGTGCAAGTGATGCACTGGCACCTGCAGGGAGTAGGCAAAGATCATTGTCCTGAGGATGTTTTGGGCCGACAGGAGGTAGAGCTGCTTCCTTGCTGACAACGGGAGAGAGGAGCCGTCGGTGGCAAGGCACTGGCAGAAGTGGGAGTGAAACCTTTTGTTTCTCATCAAATGAGAGATTGCGAAAACAATGATGGCAGTATTCCTGCTCTGTACATCGATCCAGTATTGTAGTCAGGCAAGATAGCTGCAATAAAAAGCCCATCTTTTAATTTTATGCATGGAGAACTTCTTACCTGCTCTCCCCCCCCCGCAGTTTCTTTTCCAACTGCAGCTATTTTTCCCTGCTGACTTCAGGTGTTTTGTATTCTGCTTAGATCAATAGCAGTAGAACAGCAGCAGCTTTCCAGTTGTCACTAGGAAGACCCTGCTGTCAGCTACAGCTCACCCGTTTTCTGCCAGTGCGGTACTGGGGATGAAGAGCCCTTCTGCTTGCCTGACAGACACAAAAGAAAGCTGTGCAGTACAGGAGTGCTGTATTGATTTTTTTATTATTATTTTTTATTTCTTTTTTTTAAATCCAGCCTGGGGAAAACAGTCTTCTGCCTGTGCTCCAGAAGCTGGGTTTACCTTCCTGCACTGGGTTTAAGAGGGAATAAACTGGGCTGTCTAAAATGCCCTCTGCCCACGCAGGAGGGGAGGGTGTGAGGCGACACTGCAGGGAGACGCGTCCTGCTGAGGCTGTCGGCATCGTCCTTGCTGCGTGGCTTTGCCAAGGGAGCTGGTCCCTGGTGATATGCTGCTTAGCAGCCTCCGAGACACAAGCAGAAGAGCAAATCCATTGCCTAATCCGACAAACGCGCCAGGACCACATTAGCTGATGTGAACATTGGCCCCTATTCATAGATTTTAACAATCTCTGATATTTATGTTAGCCTGGAGCAAATCAATGCAAGTATTTTTCTTCATCGAACAAAAAGTGTTCGCTGAAACACATACAACCTTTGTGTGCATCTTCCTTCCGAAGTGCCAAAATAGGAAGTGTCTGTTAGAAACCAAAGCACCAGGCATGGCTTTGCTCTCAAGGGTGTCTGTATTTCCTCGGCTTTCTGTCTTTTGGAACCAGACTATTTTGTGAAATCCCTCACCACCGGATCCCGAGGAGCACGGTCTCAGGCTCTTGATCAACTCTGACGCAGTGACAGGTCATGCTGAGACAATGCCCACACTACAGCTCGAGGTGAGCTGCTCGGTGGAAGGCTCTGCTTCCATCCAGATGCCTCTGAAGCAGCCCTCCCTCTTGGAGGGGCTGTCCTCAAACATGGTCTAGACTAGGAATTAAGATGGGATGTTAGATGATCTCTTGAGGGCTCAGAAATGTAGTCTTCAGTGCATTACTAAGCTAGTTGAGTTGAAGCCTGAGTACTCATATGATGAGTTAGCGTGTATCAGGGGTGGGTAAGCCACCTCTAAACTAGACTGTTAGCCAATGCTTTCTACTGCCATACCAGCAACTCCAAACTGGTGTCCCCTGTGACATGCCTCTGCTGTGGGTAGAGGTTACCCATCTCTTGGGCTTTCAGGCTGGAAGCTGCACTCGTCTAAAATTCAGCGAGCATGTAAGTGCTGTTCTGTCACCAGAACAGAGAGTACGTTGATAAATGTGGAAGGCTGGACTTAGCTTAATTATTGAGCGAAGTCAGGTAATGGAATGCAGAACACATAAAGTAGAGATAAGAAGAGTCTTTGATGAAGGAAAGAAATTTCAGTAAAAAGTAGGGCCGTTATGTGGAAGCTGTAAGTTTGTGATGACCGTTGGGAACGTGGCTCTGGCAATTAACAGGGTTTGCTAATAACAAAAGCCAGCACCTGCTTGCTCTGCATTGCCTCCGCTCGGCGTGCTGGAGCTACGAGGGAGGAGGAACCCAACCATATGCAGGAAGGGGCCAAGACTGTTTAATTAGTGAAACCCCTTGGCATCGTGCTGTGTGACACCACAAACTGTGCTGGAGAGCTCTGCTAACTACGGGCCTTGAAGGGAAATGTAGCTCCAGGTCTCGGCGTGAGGAGGAAAAAAGCAGCTTCCAAGGAAAGCAGGGAAGGATGCGAAGAGGAGAGTGGGGTCTGGACGCTCGGCTGGGCAGAACATCCCCGTCCTGGGTCTGCCGGGCTGGGGCAAGCGATGTCCTCCCTCTTCTTCCCACTAGTTCAGTGAGTTGTCACTCTGTATTTTGCCGAGTGTGTTGCGGTGGGTGGAAATCTGGAATAAACATCTTTCTTCTTCAGCTTTCTCGTGTAGTTTGAATTAAACTTCCTAATAAAGCAATTGTTATTTTTCTAATTGGATTCTCTATTTGTAAATGCTGTTTCCCCCCCACACCTTCCAGTACCTTGACCGCTTCCTCTCTCAACGGGAGGCTTGGCGTGTGATGCTTATTTCTGCTTTTACCCTTTCCTGAGGGGGTTTTCTACCTGGCAGCTCCTGGGGATGGCTCTTCCAGCTTCTCATCTTTGCAAGCGCACCAGGGAGAAGTTTGCTGCCGAGGCAGATCCGCACAAGGTAGGTGCGAGGGGGTGGGGGGGGAGGGAGGTACCTGCCTGGCGGAGCTTCGCCAGAGCAGAAGGACCCAGGGTTTGTTTCACGGTGGTTTAGCCCCGGGGCCCTTCCAGCCCGGACCCGGAGGAGGGGGCGCAGGGGCCGGGGCCTGGCCGTGGGGAACCCTCCCGCTGTCACTTCCTGGTTACCGGCCGTGCCCGGAAGCGGGTGCGGTCTCCAGGAAGTGACGCAAACGCGGCGGGCAAGTATTGGGGCGGGGGGGGCGGGCCCCGGTGATGGCGGAAGCGGAGGCCAAGATGAAGCAGTTCAATGGCGGCGGGGCCGGGCTGGACGCCGAACGCGGCCGCTTTCCGTACTGCGTGGTGTGGACCCCCATCCCCGTCCTGACGTGAGTGCGGTCTCCGCGTTCCTGGCCGGCCCCGGCGGCGGCGGCAGGCCTGGCTGAGGCCTGGGCCCGCACCTCGCTACCGGGGAAGGCCCCGGGCCGGGACAGGTGCCCCGGCCCTCTCCGGGGGTGCCTGAGCGTTCGGCCTGCTGCGGAGCTGGCAGAGAGCCCGGCCCTCTCTGGGGCTGGGGCAGAGCGGGGGAACCGGCTGCTGGGGCTGCTCCCGGGGCAGGCAGGGCGCCCGGCCCGTCTCGGGGTGCTTGGCCTGTTTTGGGGTGACCGGGTGCCAGGCTGCTTCGGGGGCCCGTGGAGGATTCTGTCCTTGGGGTAGGGCTCTCCTCTCCCCGCAGCGAAGGCGTGCGCGGGGAAAGCTTTGCGATGAGCGGGCTTGTCTGTGCAGGAGCGGAGGGGATCCAGTGAAACGTGGGAAGTCTTTCATGTTTTGGCAGCCAAGGTTTGGCTGCGGGGATCTTGGAGCACCTCACGCCTTGAGGAGAGCCTCTGTGCTTCGCTTTTCATGAGTTAGAAGTCGATTTGCCTTCCCAGTCCTGTCAGCCAAACGAAAGCAGGCTCCAGGGAGAACTTCTGAGTTTTTCTCTGGTCGTGGGAAAATGAAAAGCTGTAAAATGTGGCTTTGGGGGTTGTCTGGGAACACAGGCGCTTATTTTTATGCCTTCCTCTTCCCCTCCCGTTCAAATCAGGTGATAATGTTTACTGAGCCAGAGCTGAAAGTCAGGTAGAAGACGTGGTGTGGTCTGTGCCAGGATTGGGAATGGCACCGCAACTCTCCTCAGCAAGGAAAAGCCGCAACTTTCCTGTTACTGTCCCGCATACAGCTACAAACCAGCTTTGGGTTTTATCTCTTCTCTTTTTTGCTTGAAATTTCCACCTTAGTCTTTTCCCAGAGGATTTTCCAAAGCTTCGAACCTTCTTATCTCCCCCTGGGACTGACGAAGAGACCTGTCCTGCTGCCAAAGTCATGGCCATCCGTATTTGTTTGTGGGTTCATTCCCTGATGAACAGTGGTATCTCCCTGTTGATTTTGTTTTGCAGCAGAAATGTCGGTGGTGTTATTTGGCAAAATCTCTCGTTAGATTGCATAATAGCTCCATTTTCTCCCTCTGATGTTTCCTGTCATCCTTGGATTTGGAGGCTTGAAAGCTAGTCAGTGCTGAGAGGAGAATTTAAAAAAGGAAGAAGTGCCTAGACCTTTGAAGGTGGCAACGCTGTGACAGCGTTATATTCAGCTGTACCTTCTGGCTGATAAAGCGTTGCACAGATAGCGAAACTGTCTGGCTGCTTTGGATCACACCAGGTAGGGACATGCGGAGGGGAAGTGATGCAAGCACAGAACAGCAAACTTTGCAGAGTCTTTTCTCTGCGCTGTAGGGTTATGTTATCAACAGGAGCTATATGCTGTTCATAACCTCAGCTGCGCTTATCGGTGTCTGTGGCTTGTCTTTCCTCGTAACATCCGACGGCCTCGATCCCTTTATATTTTGATAGTTTTAGGATCTCTAATTGAGCTGTGGCTTGTGAATCTGTTTCTGTTTAGTGTTGCTGTAATCTCTGCTGAAATATTAGTTGCTGCGCGCAGTCCCTCAGGGAGAGAGGGGTGAGAAATCGGAGAGAGGTCAGCAAACCTGAGAATGCCAGAGGATGCGGGAGAGAGCTGTAACTTGGCCTGAAGTACTTACTTCTAAGTGGTGATGATGGAAAGGGGGTTGGGATATAGATCTGCTGCTCCCTGGGGCTGTAAATATCCAGTGGGGAGGAGAAGGTCTTTGAAGCAATGGGATTGTTTAGGGGAGGGAATGCTTTCCCTGGAGCCAGGAGCCCCATTTTCTGTCTGGGGTGCTTAAATCTAGTTTGCCGTGAAAAGCTGCAGTGTGGATGGGAAGATGGGCAGGATGACCTTATTTTCAGTTGTTGAGGTACAGCGTTCTATCTCCAGGCATTTTCTCCTGGATCTAACCGTTTTGCTTGGGTACACAAATGGATTTTTTCTGGAAGACTGGGGCTCCCCCTCCCCTGGCCAGGGAGGTGTGCAGTGCAGGCCTTGGGAGTCTTGTGCACTCTATAACTGCAGCCTCTCACGGTAAAATCCCAGGGCCTGGCTGCCCCGCAGACGAGCTGTTTGTAGACCTGCTTGTCAGCACAGCTTTGGGTACTCCCTGTGTGTTTTTCTTTTGCTTGTACGTCTTCTATGTCTTTACTGGTCTTTGCCTGGCTTTGGCTTACCTGCTTTCGTCTCTCGGCTGTATATAACATGTTAACTGTGCCTGTCTGTCCCACGCTATGCAGTTGGTTGCACGGCCGCTCCAGCAGTCTCCTGGCGGCATGTTGCATGCACTCGGTGTGATCGGGAGGCAAATATCTCAGCCTGACGGTTCACTTGTTGCCTCTGTAGATGGCTCTTCCCGATCATTGGCCACATGGGTATCTGCACATCGACTGGAGTCATTCGGGACTTTGCGGGGCCGTACTTTGTCTCAGTAAGTAGATGATGGATCCAGGTGCTTAAGCAGAATCAGCGCTTGGTCTGCTTATCGCTTTCGTTGGTGACTTTTGAGCCATCCCATGTCTTTTGCAGCTCAAAGTTCTGCAAAATAATGGCTTTAGGTGTTTCTGAAGATCATGGATCTATGCTATTACTCTGTGGGCTGCTGTCCAGTGGAGGTCGTTAGGGGGCTATGATAAATAGTGGCTATTTTGGCGAGTAGAAGGGAAAAAATTTGTAGTCTAGGCTCTTAATTGGGAATTTAGGACCTAAATTCTCTTAATTCTGTGTAACAGAAGCTGCCTTCCAAATTCTTCATCATGCCTGTTACTATCATGCTGCTTAGCATCAGGTATGTGCCAGTCTTCTAAAGTGCTTTATAGTCCAGTGTATTTTTAAAGTAAGGGAGTTTTAATTTGGGATAATGAATACTCTTAATAGATTGGGACATGTACAACTTTGAATTAACAAGGTATAAACAGTGTGTGTGGGGGGAAAACCCCCGAAAACGGGGAACAAGGTACCATGTAGCTAGATGATGTCACCATGTGTAGAGGATAAATATACTCGTGCCCAGAACAGGAGTATGAAAACAATTGAAATCTAAATCCAGACACACAAATAAGATTGGTGTCTTGAGACTGCTGAGGCAGTGTGGCAGTTTTATCACTGAGCGATCGCAGGCTGTGAGGCCTTCCAGCAAGAGGCATGTCATGAATATTGCGTGGGGTTATCCTCTTGAGATGTTTTTCCTTTTTTGTAGGAAGACAACATGGCATTTGGGAAGCCGGTGAAGTAAGTGCTCTTGTTAGTTTTTATTAAACTAACCAACTGACCTGCAGATGTCCTTTAATTCATGGAGACAGACGTGCTATAATATTGCTTTTCTTGTTGTTCAGAAGCCCTAATTCAAGTGGATGGCTGCTGTGTCTCTGCTTTTCAAGAAACCACGTTAAATTAAATCTTTCTAGAAGCGTGACAGCAATGTAATGGTATTAATAACTAGAGCTGTATGGAGCCTTTATGGAAAAAAAAAAAAGGAGAAAAAAAAAAAGCTAAAACGTTTTAAGATAATGTTAACAACAAGTGCTCCAAGTAAATACTGCCTGTGCTGTACTAACGAACTGTCATCACTCACATCCTGTTAATGATTTTCTGGGGGGAGGAGGAGAGGTGCCTGGGTTTTGTGTATCTGTCAGATCAGGTTTACATTTTGAATGGCCTGAAGGTTTCACATCACGGGACGTGAAAGCAGCTCAGAGTTTTGTCTGTGCCCCTGAGGTCTGCAGTTTCTCTCTGGGGTGCCGTTGGGCTGAGGGTGCTGAGCAGTAGTTTCTGATGCCCTCTGCAGCATACCCTTGTCATGAAGACCTCGGCTCCGTGGACTCCAGAGGTAGTGGATTTCTCCAAGACCTTTAAGCAGCTTCCAGCTGGGAAGAGCAAGAGGTGGTAAAAGGTGCGGCAGTGATGCAAAAGGATCTGTTCTCATCCTTCTAGGTACTGGAAGCTGGATCCCAGCAAAGTATACTCCACCAGTCCCAACGCTTGGGACACGGCTGTACATGATGCCTCGGAGGAGTACAAGCACCGAATGGTATGGCTCTGATGCTGATGTCCTGTCTGTGTGTGGAGGAATATCTCTCCAGTGTTTGGTCCTTGCTGGGTCTGCACCAGCACAGGGTGCAGAACTGGGGAGCCTCAAGGACAAGATTTCTAATCCCCTGCCCCTTTTTCTGTTCCAGCACAACCTTTGCTGTGATAACTGCCATTCTCATGTGGCTCTGGCCTTGAACTTGATGAGGTACGATAACAGCACCTCCTGGAACATGGTGAAACTCTGCTTCTTCTCACTCCTGTACGGGAAGTATGTAAGGTGAGCTGAGGAGCTGTCTAGATTCAGCAGGCAAAGGGGCTCTGTTTCTTTCGTTCTTCCTCGCCCTCCAAAGCTTCAGACTGTCCTGTGGAGAAGGGAGAAACATCTCTCCCCCACAACATGTGGGTGTATGTTGCTGGTAGGTGGTACTGTCACTGCATGCTGCCTCTTGGGAAAAGAACCAAGGGCGCTTTCTGGGTTGCACTGGATGCTGCTCCTGAAATACTGTATCTGGCAGCTAATTTAGGGTGCCTGGAATTTGGGAAACGCTAGCTAAAGCAAATCTCACTCTGTGTTGTCATTTGGCTGGGTTAGGTCAGAACATAAGGTCACAGAATGGCTTGTCTCCAAGGATTACTGGTTTCTCTTCCCTCTCTTGAATCTTGTTTACATAAAAGCTAGTCAGATTTCCAACTGGCGTGGAGCTTCCAACTTGAGTGGAGAGGGAAACCCCAAGTTTTCCTTACTAGAAAGGGCGCTTAATCTCCATTTCAGTTTCTTGTGCCTGAAGAGGAGATTCTGCAACAACTGCCTTGCACAAAGCTTTTGAGTAGCTCCACTTCTGTTGGGTCTTTCTTGTTCTGGAAGAGCTTCTCTACCAGCTTTTAGGCAAGTGTAGTCCCCGCTGCCTCGATAAAATACACAAGCATTCTGAATAACGAGGTGTGCGATAACGAGGTTTCATTTTTTGTGGTCTCCTGTCACCACTCTTGTCTGTGTAGATATGAAACTTGCTAGCCTTCAACCTGAATTTAAGCTGGAAGGAGAGTCCAGCCCTGTTGTTCATGATAGTTATTTGTGGACCTGATTTAGCCTCAATTTTTAGCACAGACTGAATCTCCAGGATGTGATGTGTGGCAGTGCCAGCAATGGATAGGAAAGTCAGAAGGGCGTTTGTCTCCCTTTGATTTCTTCAGTTGTTCTCTTCTTCTTGTCTTTCTCTGCTGATTTCTCAGGTTTAAACCCTCCCCCTTTTTTCCCTCTTGCAGCATAGGGGGATTTGTGAAGACCTGGCTTCCCTTTGTCCTCTTCTTGGGGGTGATCATGACCGTTGTTCTGACGCTTCATTTGCGGTGATGGCAGCTGTGAACTCCCCATTTTGTGGGCACACGAAGGAAGAAACTGTGACTGATCCATCAAGATGGAGGCATGGGACTCTGGGAGGCGTTTTCTGGGGAAGGTGGCAACTCCACTCCATTGTAACAGCTCATCTTTGTTTCCTGGAACTGGCTTCTTTTCCTTCTGTTTTTGTTCTGTCGATGGTGTCTCCCAGTGTCAGAGGTCCTGAAGCCTCCTGCTCTCTCCCTGAATATGCTCCCTTTCTGCAATTTTGTAGGTAGAAACGCAATCGGGAAAGGAGAGGCGTGGGCATCTTTGCTTTCATTGCGAAGTAAAGCTGCAAGGCAAACCCTGCCTCCTGGTTCAGGAGTACGAGCAGATACACTTTGTAAGGTTCTCTCTGATCACCTGGTTTCTTGGCAGACTTCATCAGGTGCTTCCTCAGGTTTCCTGAGTCTCCAGGAAGGAGCTGTTGTTTCCCTGTTGCATGACTCCCCTGTAGCACCTGTTTCAAAGTGGAGGTGTGGGGTTCCTCCTGGGGACGTAGAGTGCCACAGCACTCACTGACGGTCTCCCCAGTTGTGACAGAAAGGCGTTGATGGTGGGACACTCCTTTGAGGAGACACGCAGAGGAACGCTCTGTGGCAGGGCAAATTCATCTCGTCCTGCTAGTGAGCCCAGAAAGGCAGGAAAGTCGATCAGCTGGCTTGGGTATGGCTTGTGGCAGTCTGCACACTTTCAGTAGCCTGTTGCAGAGTTGGGAGTCTACTGCTAAGTCCCTTTTAGCTTGTGCCAGAAAAAATACAGCTTCTCTGCTTCTCCCTGTGCTCTGAATATCTAAAATTGTCGTTACACTTCTCACGAGCCACTTACTTTCCTTTGATCCCTGGTACTTTGTGTGTCGCAGCATACCTGAGCCTGTGGAGGTGGCAGCAGCAGCAGGTACATGTTTCTGGGGCAGAAGGCTTCGCGTAGAGTTTGGAAAACATCCATGAGAGCAGCACCTGAGACCTGAGCTTAGTGGGGCCATCAGAGATTAAAAGAAAAGGTGAAGGGACTGGAAAGCATTCATGTTCTGGTTGGGCTTTGCAGCAGCAAGCTGGGGCACTGACTTTCTTCTGGCTGGTTCCAGGATGGTGAAGAAGAACGTCTATTTACTTCCTTGGCGAGCTTTGAAGAACTCACCGGGTTAAAAGTGCTTTGCAGGACTGGCTTTGATGTGAGAAGTGCTGGTCCAGCAGCCTTGGGGGGCTGATTGCCCTTTGAGCCCTGGATGGGGCAGGATGGGTAGTAAGGGGATAGGTTGTCAGTGAATGCTAGGCAGGAGGTGAATTTGGACGTGACCCAGACCTCTTCGAGGGCGAGAGGTCTGGGTCTGTGTTTGCTGAGGCTGTGGCCTGCAGATGCTGCTTTCTGTGGGGCTCTGAGCCAGGTGGCTTTTTGAAAAAAAAAGTATGGCTGAAGGGTTATGTGCAGTTGAGCAGATCCCCTCTGACTGCAGAGGAATGAGAACGGCTTTTCCTCTCATGCCTTGCAAGGCCAGTTCTTTACTCCACTGCCTGGTGGATTTCAACCTCAAGGAGTGCTCATGGCCGGCAAGAAAGCTCTTCTCCACTGCCTGCTGTCCCTGCGGCTTCCTCTGACTGGGAAGCCCGTGCACTGTCACTGCTAGCCCTCAGACCTGTCCCTGGGTGCCTCCTCATCGGCTTCCATCTCCCAACTCCTCTAGCCGTATGGAAGGCTTGGCGACTCCTCTTGGGCCTCTTGATTTCTGCATTTCCTCTTTTCCTTGGTCACTTTTAAATAGCTCCTTAAACCTCTCCCTTCTCCCTAGCATCCAGTTGTCTCTTTGTCATCTGGTGCTGGCCTTTCTGGGGTGGGTGGAGGTGTGCAGACCTCGGCGCCCTTCCCCGTTTACCTGGAACTGCAATAGTCGTCAGTGTCTGCTCTGTACAGTCATTTCAAGCCTGCGTGGAGAGCGGGCTGGAGGGTGCTGGGCCTGGGGCTGATTAGAAAGCCAAGATCTTGATCAAAGAGAACCTTACGATGAAAGGATGGTGTCTTACTGAGCTACTCTGTGTTGCTGTGGTCTCCACCCAGTGAGCCTGCTGGCTAACGTGCCCGAGGACAAGCCAGTTGAACAGGAGAGATTAGTCCTTTGCCTCTGTTTTTAATGTACGTATGATTTCTCAGAGTGACCTGCCAAGGATGCGCTCGGAGTCCCTGGCCCCAGGGCTGAAGCCAACCTGTCTTACGCAGTAGCAATAATCTAGAGACTCTTAGGCCTGTCTCACACGTTGATTCAGTGTTTTATCGATAAGCTATACAAGCGTTGCCAAAGCTGAGACTTTGAGTTGTCAGGGGAGGCCGGGAGTGGGGCTGCTGGCCACAGTTCCCGCTCCTGGGACTTCTGAAAACATGTTGAGTGCCATTCCCCACCGTGAAAATCCTTGTCGTTTGCTCCTAACGCTTTTTACCTGATGTGGGTTTTAAACGGAGATTTGTTGTGAGCAGCAAATGGGCCTCGTAGTCGGTTGGAGTGCTGGCTGCCGGGGAGGGAAGGCAGCGCTTCACCCAAGTCCTGGCTGAACGGCTGACCCGCTTCCACCAGCAGCGATGGAGGACGGCTCCGGGCATCTGAAGGAAATGCGGCTCACGGGAGAGCCAGGCCCAAAGCTGAGGTACCGCAGGGCCAGCCCGCACATCCATGCTGGACACACAAAGCTGTCTGTACTTGCACAGTGAAGGATGGTGCCCGCAGAGGTCGGATGCTGGGAGAGGCGGGTGGGCTGGTCAGATTTATGGTCTTCCTATACTGCGGTAGCGTCAACCCAGCGGTGCGGGAGTGAGGAGGAACCCTGGTGGTGCTCGGTGTGGGTTCCCAGCAGCGCTGCAGCCATCGGCTGTGGTATTGTGGGGAGTGGGCTGCTTCCTCTTGGCGTGGGAGGTGGCAGAAGGGGGTGGGGTGGGTGAGGAATGTCCTGTCCTTGCAGCTTCCTTCATCTCACTACCGGCTTCTTCGCAGTGCCCCCTTCCAGTAGCCACATTAAAGGTTCACCCTGTGCTTTCACCTTCCAGATGCCAGTTTTCTGCTCCGCTCCTTTCCCCTTTGCACGTGCTTGTGCTGCAGAGCTCCGTGGCTTTGCCGTTGCTCTCGGGCGAGGGCGAGCCCCTCCGTACCCTCATCCTTTGTTCTCTTGATCTCTGTGGGGCGCTGGATCACTTTGTAAATATTTAAACTCTGCTTCTGTGGTTTCATAATCCTGACGGTAGGGGAAATAAACTTATTTCTGTGGATGTCTCCAAGTGCCACATTTCTTATTATTGAGACTCTTTCCTCCTTCCAGCCGGGAGCGGGGTTGGTATTTCCCCCTGCTCCGCTGAGCACCGGCCCCTCTCCTGCCCCAAGGCAGAGTGGCTGGCTGCTTGCAGGAGCCAGACCCCGAAGCTCCCACGGTTTTTACTTTATGAATTTGCCTCTTGCCCTGCTCCGGGGCAAAACTCACAGCCCTCTTCAGACCTGCTGTTGGGAAGGGAGGATTTTGGGGGGCAGGAGGGAACCCAGTTGCCACAGCATGGGATTTACAGGCTTTGATGCCGGCTCTCTCAAAGCCAGCGACCTGCCAGGGGTCTTTGTTATGTTTGGGAGGAGAAGGGGCTCTGCCTGCTCCTGCTCTTCGCTGCTCCCTGCGCCTCTGCCTGGTCAGCGGAGCCCTGCGTGGCCCTGGGCAGGGGAGAGCTAAGCGCTCCAAGGAGGAGGATGCTTTTTTTAGGAGATAAGCCCCCTCTTGCAGGCTGATCCCCTTCCCGTAGTCCTAAATCTCTGGCATCTCTCTTTTCTTGGAGGCTGGGGTCCTTTCCCCTGCCATCTTCCATTTCCCTGCAAGCTGTTGGGAAGGGAATGTGTGTGCTGGGGCCAGGGCTGCCGGGAGCTACGGAGGAGCAGAGAGCAGAGTGGGATGTGAAGAACTGGCCTCGTTTTCCCCTCTCCCAGCAGGATACTGCTGCCTGAACTGGGAGCGAGGGAAGCTGGGCCTCCGAGTGCTGTAACGATTGCTAATGCAGCAGCCGATTTTCCGTTAACATCTGATATCCAGAGGCCAAGGCTGCGCGGTGGGGGAAGTAGATCAGCCTTAAAATGAGGTTGTGTGCAAGGCTGGGGGATTTAACGGCGCAGCCATCTTACAAAACACCACCTGGATCCTCTCCTGCTCAGCCCCTCGATCCAAACCACGCTGCTCCTGCAGCTGTGTTAACTCCAGCCCTTGCTTCGGCTCCGGGCATGCGAAACGGCTGGGGGAGGGATGGCAGGCAGCCTCCGAGGGGTTTATCCTGCACATGTCTGTCGCTGGAGCGCGAGGTGAGGATGCAAAACCCCCCAGGAACGTACTCTGCCCAGCGTGCGCGGCTCTGTACTGCTGTAACCGTCCTGCTGGGTCCCTGCTCGCCTCCCAAGCCTGGCAGGATTTTTCTAACCCACTTCTGCTGCCTGGGGAGCTGCAGGGAATCTGGCGGGAGGTACGTGGGAGCTGAGCTGCACGGTTCGGGTCATGGTATTTGGGGATTATATGGAAGCAGCCGGTCTGAATGTGCCAAGATAGTCACACTCGGGTGCCCAGGGTGCTCACAGCTCTCCGGCCGTGGCAGGAGGCTGGACCGTGCAAGTCCTGCTTCTCTCATTTTTTCTCTCCTACGTTCTCAGCGGGACCACCCCAGCCCTGGGAGGGATGGAGGCTGCTGAAAGTCACGGAGGCTGCAAAGCGAAGTGGCAGGATCCATCCCAACCTGCCAAATGGCCTGAACCGAGTCATCAGAGGGACCTCGCTGCCTCCTGCCCCTCTGCCCTCGCCTGGCATGGCCGAGCGTGACCCATCCACCCCGGCAGCCACAGTGCAGGGGCTTCTTCAGCACGGGGAGCGGGGCTGGGGGTTCCTCACCTCCCTGCGGGGATGGGGGAGTGGACGCCCCATTGCTGGCCATGCCACTGCCGTGGGGCTGGCGTGGAGCCGCCTTTGAAGTAGGGTCACTTTGCTGCAGCTGGCCGGAGGGGAGGTGGCCCTGCTTCTCATGCCCTCGGCAGCGGGGGGGGCACATCAAAGGGCTCCCTGGGGAGCAATATCATATTGCACTTGAGCATTTGCACGGTGGAAGCTTTTGAACACACCAGCGATGGTGGTGGCTGGGCTGCCTGTGGCCATGGTGGCTCTGAGGCTGCAGCTCCCTCCTCATCCTCAGCCCCCCCATCATCCCTGTCTTTTCCCAGCCAGGGGAGGGAAAGGGGGTGCAAGACCCAACACTGGGGCTCTCGATACCCCCATCTTCCCGAACAGGCCTTGCAAATCCTCCCCAGCCAGAGCCGAAGGTGGAAATGCCGCGAGGTCCCTGCTCCTTTGCAGGGATTAAAAATTAGCCCGTGGGAGCTGGGGTCCGTCCCTGTGGGAACTGGGATCCGTCCCCATGGGAACTGGCATCCACCCCGCGTGCCCGGGGAGCACTCAAGCAGCACATCAAAGGCACTGGGAGGGTAGAGGGTACTGGGGAGCCAAGACCCTGGAAGTGGGACAGGACCAGATGGCCCCATTGGTGGTGGGAGGGGGATGCGGCGGTGTAAAAGCGATGGCAGGAAGGGAAGGGGGGGAGGTTTGGGGCTGGGGGAGGCTGCTGAGGGGGTGTGACTGTGGGGCAGCTTTGGGATGTGAACGCCCCCCCAGGTTTGTGTCCTCCAGCTGGTGCCCGTGGTGGGATTTAGCATCTCCTGCCCCAATGGGCTCCATACGTCAGGACAAACCCTGCCCTCCCCTCCAGGGTCCCCAGGGGAGGGTCCCCCATCCCTCTTGGCCTTCTCCCCACCGCTGTGTGGAGTCAGCACCTCCTGGCTGGGGCGACATGGGCTGGGGCCACTCCAAGGCCTCCATCCCTCCGGAGATGCTCTTGGCAGCTGGTGGCCGTGGAGCTCAGCTCCCGCGGGAGCCTTCAAAGCCTCCATTTCCCTCAATGCCCCCCCCAGCCCTGCAGCTCACCCTGGGTGATCTTAGCCGGTGGTCCCATGGGTGCTGCCCACCCAGCCAGGGTACTGATGCTGTGGGTGCTGCCCCGCTCTCCCACCCGCAATCCCGCCGGCAGACGAGACACTGCCGATGCTCTGGCGCATGCTCCCTGCCTCAGTTTCCCCCCAGGAGAGCCAGGCTCGCCTGCGCCTTGCGGACCCGAAGAACGAGTCCTGGGGGGGACGGGAAGGGTTGGGGAGCGGGACAGGACTTGCTCCTCGCCCCCGCTCCCCGAACGCCCAGCGCAGAAATGAGGCAGAACCTGTTCTGCGCCCCCGTGGGCATGCTGCCAGCACCCAGCACCCGGTACCCAGCACCCCAGGGGCAGGAGGAGGGTTTGTTCCTTCGGATGCTGCTTCGGGATGTGGCTGGAGCCCGGCTGCAGGCCATCATGGCTACCTGGCTTGCTCCAGGGTCTCTGCAAGGAAAAATGTCCCTGAGGGCTGGCCCAGCGCCTTGCTCGCCTTGTGGTGGTGGCCAGGGTGTTCCTGGGTGTCACTGGGCTGACGCAGCCTCCGGCCACGGCCGCCCCGGGCGGAGGGAGGCACCGAGGGAGGCTCTGCTCCATGGGTTCTGCGACCCAGCAAACTCGCTGTCCCTCTGGGTCACCGGGGACAGGGTGGGGACACAGCGCAGGATATGACCCACTGCTCCTCCATGCCTCCGGCCACGGGATTTGGCTCTGTCGGTGCTGCGCTGTGCTCAAGGCTGCCCCGAGCCGCCTGCCCGTGCCCTCAAGGAGGGGCACAAGCCTATTGCCAGGGTGGCGGGTACTGTCCGTCCGTCCGTCCACCTACCCATCCATCTGTCCACCCATCTCCTGAGATCCAGGAGCAATGGATGGATCCTGCCACGTCCTTTCCCATCCCAGCCTCAGCCAACAAACATTTCTCTCTCTCTGTGTTACAAAGTACAAAGGGTCCGGGATGCCCGGAAGGGGCTCGGTGCCCACCCTGAGTGACCCGGAGCTGAGCCACCAGCCCACAAGCACCCCTGTGGGGACATGACAGTCCCCGAGCCATTCCCCGCCCCCCCCCCCGCAGAGACCTGGCTGCACTCGCTGCATTTCCAGAGCATCCTTAGCAGAGACCTCATCCATCTGGGGCCTTTCTCCACCAAAGCTGAGCAGCGAGTGCCCAGCAAGGGGAGGAAGGGGAGGGCGGCCGACAGACCGACAGACAGAGCCGTTGCTAAAGTCTCATTTCCTTAGAAACCACGCTAAAAATAATCCCCTTTTCTTGTGGTCCTGTGCTCGGCGCGCGCTGCCAGGCTGCTGCCGCTGCACCCCGCCGCAATTCCTTCCCCGCAGCGCTGCCATCGCACCATAAAGCTGGCTGGGTGATGGCTGGAACCTGGTGGGGAGCCTGACGCCCCCCCCCTTTCAGCCAGCCACCCTCCTCCTGTGATCAAGGGAAACTGAGGCACGGGCCCCCGCTGTGCCGGGAAAGGATGCTCCCACCCTGGGTGCTGGGGTTTGCCACTGCCAGGCATTGCTGGCCTGATCCTGCGTGGGGCTGAGCACCCACATTTGTCCTGGGTGGTTGGGAGCCGCAGCCCTTTGGAGCAAGATGGGATTGCACCGGGCAGGATGGGAGCTGTGGGGTTGGGGGTACCCATGGGATGGGGGTTATGGGGCTGGGGGGACCCATGGGATGGGGATGGGGCTGTCCGGTGGGATGAGAGCCATGGGGTTGGGGATACCCCATGGAATGGGGGCTCTGCAAAGCCCCAGGGACCCCGCACTGGCCCACATGGAGCTGGGATTCAGGGTGCTGTGGGGAGGATGGATTTGCTGTTCCTCCCCCATGCCCAGCAAAGACCAGTCCACCCAGTCCCCCCCCGTGCAGCCCGGGAACTCTCCCAGAGATAAGGCACCCCGAGGCCGCATCCTTCCCCGTGGCGCTCCCCAGAAACCCCTGGGTGAAGACGGGTGCGTGTGTGTGTCCGTCCATCTGTCCGTCCCCCCACCTTCCAGCCTCCACTGGGCTTGGGGATCCCCTTACCCCGGGGTGCTTCCCTTCTGCACCACCCCTTCCCGGGCTGCCTGACACCTCCCAGTTCAGCCCAGTTCAGCCCAGTTCAGTCCCGTCCGGCGGGTGCTGCTGGCTCCAGTCCCTGCTTTCGTGCCGCCGGGGCGAGGAGGCGCTTGCTCGCCTGCGGTTGACTCAGCCCTGGGCCGCCAGCACCCTGCCGAGGGTGGGGACCGGGGGCCACCCGCCGCCACCAGGGTCCCCGTGGGGTGCTGGGGGGGGGTGGAGGACGGGGACGACACACACATACGAGCCACCGTGACCCCAACGCGCAGCCCTGGGCAGGTAAGGGCGGCCACGGGGCTGACCCCACTGCTTGCCCCGTGGCGGGGCTGCACCGGCACCCCGGGGTGGGGG